>CM076577.1:165433456-165912664 GCA_034641835.2 Pinus albicaulis | reverse complement strand
TATCTAGAAAACATGTAAAAGCCTCCTTGGATAGCAGGGACCCTCTGCTACCAATTTGGTGAAGTCCTTCAGCTCCTTAAAATTGTAATCAAAACACCATCAAAGAACTGAATTTCTCTATTAAAAAGAACTCACAAATTTACATCCCATTCCATCTTGAACTTTGTTACAAAAGACTTCTCTACTACTTTTTCATTACTTTCTCATTACCTATGATAGGAGAAAGCTTCTCCTATTTATATAAAATATGAGGAGACATCTCATTAATGGGAGTCCATGAATCTCTCCCTCCATCTCTAGAGTTACAATCAAAATAGGAAATGATAAGACACATGTCTTTCTAGAGTTTCAAGACAACTTGAGGAATGAGACACATATCCTCTTAGAGTTTCAATACAACAAGGAAGTGAGACACATATCCTCTTGATCCCATAATCTTCTCCAACCAAATTTGAATTTGGCCTTAGAGTGCCACATAAGGGTCTTCTAGAAGTCTCCTTTTGACCTACACATGTCACAAAACTCATAACACATATATAGATATATGAAACTATGTTAATTTTCTAGTTTTTAATCATAAATTCACTTAAAATACATAAAATAAATAACTTTGAAAAACAAGGATCCTAACCCATATATTTATGAAAATGGTTACTTGATGTAGGGTTTTAGGTCAAATGGCTATGAAATAAGAGCTAAATGGTTATGACATAATGGAAATATGTATGAATATGGAGAACATTTTTGAGACTCAACAGCACCCTTTCCCCTTAGACTTGAACATTTTCACAAAAAACAGTATCTTAAAACTCATACGCGACTTTTCCCAGACTTTTTCGCGTATACACGCGAGTCCATTCATAGAGTTCAGCATATACCTTTTTAATTATTAAATATAAATATATATATATATATATATATATATATATATATATATATATTCCCTATTTTTGAGGCGGGTTTGATGGTTATTCCAGTAATTTAACCACCCCAGCCCATGGCCTAACTACTCTTAACTACAGAAAATAATTTGAGAGAGTATAAAGCCCCTCAAAGGAATGGCCTAAGGGAGAGAGAAAAATATAGCTATTATACTCTGTTGGAGCCCTATTCAAGTCTAATATTTCCATGCCTCCTAAACTTTCCAGGTATATTCAGGAAACCCTTGTTTCCTTGAGATGTTCATCACCCTATATGACTTCTATTATGCACACATCTTGAAAGAATTCTTACGAGGCTAGGGCTGGACGGATCTAGAGGACGTATGCTCAAAGGCCATGGCAAGATTCAGGTGATCTCTCCACATTTTTATTACTGTGTGTGTCATTCATAATAATAATATCCATCTTGTTCCTGATATTTACTTGTCTATGATGCTTTATACATGTGTAACAATCATTAATTGAACATTTCGTATTGTTTTTATGATATTATGCATGGTTTTCACTGACATATAGGAACTGTATATGTTGTAAAACTAAGTTTTTGTGTTCATTCTTTGTTGATTTATAGGCTTCAGAGCACAAAGTGTTGCAAGAGGTTTGTAGCCTGCGGGATCTACATCAACCGAGGGACTTTCAGGTAAGCTCTGCAACCAGTAGTATCTAGTTTTCAGTATGAAAGTTGGTTAAGTGAGTCCTTCTTGAATGGCATGCTCCTGATCTTTGAAGGTTATCAACCCAAGACCTTTAGGGTATTATTTCCAGAAAAAAAACCTCCCTAACAATGACACCAAAATGTTGGAGAAATTAAATTCTTAATGAAAACAACTAATCACCTAGACATTAATCGTCAATCCAGGGTTTTGTCTACTTTTTTCAAGGTTGTACACACATTTTTTGCAAGAAATAGTGCTAATGTATTTCAACTTGTATGAACCTAATAAGGATTAAAGACATGTGAATGAAAAACAACAACTCACACTTTCTGAAATAAATAACTCAAACTTAGCTTCTAGACTTCAAGTTTAAATAAACAAAACTGATAAAGAAATCAACCCATTAAATCTTCTTTTAAAGAAGTAAATAAATCCAACCAAATACAATGTTCTTTCCTAGCGAACAATGTATATAATAAGGGAATAACACTATATCTAGAAATAAATTTGCAAGAAATGATGTAAAATCTTGAGAATTAATAAATCTACTTTAACCAACAGGAATCAACAAAGAGAGATAACATTCCAAGGAACCGATTGCAATGAGTGTAATTTTATGATATCAACCGTAACTTCTAAAAAACACACTTTAATAGTAAATATTATTAACAACGAGTATATCTAGGGAACAAGAGAATAATTAAATGACATAAAATGAAAGTGAAATAAAAACTTATTGATAGAAGAAAGGATAGTAGCAGTTCCAGGACCAGGTCCAAAATCATTGGAATTCATTGCCTTGTAGCTAACTCAGTGTGATAAGTTAAAATTAAGCAATGAAAGTCTTCATTAAATCATAACGAGTAAGTCATAAGAAATGTCTGTAAATATTACAATATAGATCAAAATCGTTACAACTCCAATTCAAATTCGTCACCTTAAACTACTGAGGTTCAATTCCTCCTTTATATTACAGAACGATTCTACTTCAAATAGAAAGTGATCTTGAGAATTTAAATATTCTCAGGATGTTTAATTCAAATCATGTAAATCTCCATTGTTTCCTAGAATCGATCAGCCGAGGTCTTTTATTCAACTGATTTGTTCCAGGATAGAAGCAAATCGCGTTCAACTTACTATAATTAATTCAAATAGCTCCGTATAATATTATTTTCCTTAACTATTATAGGGACCAACATCTGATATCAAATATTCTTTTTCAAATAAGAATTCAAACTATAAGTAAACAATTCCTTTCGTGATTTTTTGATTCACCAAAGAGATAAAGTAATGAAAATCCATTAAATCTTTTCTAGAATATATATCACAGGAATTGTTGTATTCTGCCCACAAACAGCTTGGAAAACTAATATAAAGATAAGAGAATTAGGTAAGAAAATATATTAATTCTGAAGCCCAACACTATAGATGTGCAAAGTGATATCAATGAACCACATAACTGGGTTGCTAATATTTTAGTAGATAATAATAAAATAATGGAGAAAATTACATAAGAGGACATTATTCTAAGATGTTTACATTACATCCACCATATGAAAAGAATTAATGCACATATTTGATATGAGATGCAATTTTGCGTTTGGATAATTTCAATGTTGTTAGAAGATTATGTGATGTTTGGATATGCTTGAACTACCTGCAATCAAAACATACATATTAGTTTTTATATGAAAAGATAAATGGATGCAACGAAAAAGAAAAAAATATAACAAAAGGTTAATCACTTATGAAATATGGTTCACTAATCATGTTATTAAATTTCATTATAATTATGGATTGGATAAAGTTTTTCTTTCTAAAATATGCATGGTTAACCATGGTAAAATGGGTTTGTTGTAATTTATATATATACATATTTTGTATGTGTTATATTCTTTCCATGAATATTCGCACGCGCGGGGGGTTCACAGGGGGAAGGTAGCCCCCTGCACAGGGTCTGGGGCAGCACCCTAGGAAAAAAATAATTGGACCCTATTTTAGGTGGGTGAACCCACCTATGGTTTTGTGCATGGGTTTGCACATGGTTTTGTAGCATGACGGTTTTCGACCCTTGGTATTTTGTAGATCCATTCAAGGGAACTATGGTTATGTTCTAATCCAGGGTTAATGGATTGGGGTTTATGAATGCTTCGGCATGTATATATATCTGTTGTAACACTAAAAGGAATATAATGAAAAATCAAGCTGGTAGTCTCGATTTGGGATCCAAGGGAAAAATATATATGTATATCTATTTTATGTTTTATGCTCTTGATATTGTTTATTTTCTATTTTTAAGAATTAGTTTGCAGATAATTTCTGTATTTTTATTTTGGCTTCAAGGGGATGCCTTTGCTGCTGAGGGGTTTTGTTGCTCGGGCCTTTGGTAGACCCTATTTAGTGGGAGATCTTTGGGATTGATTCTTGCAGTGAAAGAATATGGTGAGCAATGGAAAGATAGAGATCGAGAAATTTAATGGTCAAAGTTTTGAGTTTTGGAAGCTCAAGATGGAGGATCCATTGGTAGATAAATATTAGTGGAATGTGGTAGATCAGAGTACTAAACCAATGACAGTGTGTTAGGTCCCTATATTACTAGCATAGTCCCTTATTGTTGTTAGTGTAACCCCCTTATTGTTATTATTGTACCCCTGTAACCCCCATATTGTTATTATTGTGCCCTTAAATTATTATTGTTAGGTCGGCTAGGATTACATTGTGGCCCCACTAGGATTACATTGTGGCCCCATGGACTCCTATATATAGAAAGGAGGTTTTGTAATTTGTATCATCCAAGAATTTTTCATTCATGTAATGTATTGGAGGTTGCTCCCTTGAAGTGGCTTATTTATAAGGCGTTGATATCTCTTTTCTTCTATTTTTGGAGCTGGTTTCACAAAATTTGGTATCAGAGCTTTGGATTCTAGGGTTTCGCTGCTCCAAACAGGTCATCGTGGTATTTTTGCTATAATGTTTTTTATACAAAGTTTCAAAAGCTGAAATTTTTAAGGTGCGAAGCCAAAATCCTGAGGAACATCGTCCCAAAATTTTAGAGCTTGGTTCGCAATATTTTCGGAGATATAATTTGTGGAAGTTAGGTCTTTTTGCAGGCTCCTCAATTTAATCTAAATAGGTCATCATGGAATTTGTGCTATGAATTTGTTTCTACGAAGCTTCAGAATCAAAATTTTTTAGGACGCGAAGCTGAAATCATGAGGAAATTCATCGCAAAATTTTAGAGCTTGTTTCGCAATATTTTCAGAGATATGATCTGTGGAAAGTAGTGCTTTTTCAGGCTCGTGAATTTCATATCAAAGAGGTGATCGTGGAAAATCTTCATAACTCTCTCTCTCTGAGCATCGGATTGGAGTGCTGTAAAAATTGGTCGCAAGTACATGGATTGTAGTTTCTTTGCTATCAAATTCAGAGCTAAAAGATAAAACAGTGACACGTGGCAAGTCGTACAAGTTCGCTCTACTCAACCAGTCCATAATTAGGTCATTGTGGGAGATTGGACATAACTTTGTCTTGGAGAATCCAAATCAAGTCAGACCTGTGGCATTTGAAAGACAATTCAGAAGACTACCTTAGTGCCAAATTTCAGATATTGAAGAGCCACAATCACAGAGATAATCCAATTTCAATATCGAGCTCCTAAAAAGAAAGAAAAAGGTGTGTATTTTTTTTCCCGAATTGCATAAGTCTTGTTTGAAGAATCAATTTGAATTGATTCCAAGGGCATATTGTATAATAGATATTAGTATTTGGTTCTAAAAAATTCCTCGTAAAAATAATTCAACACCCATTAAGCCTTCAGAAGGCTCTACTATGACTCATGAAGATGAAGAATTGCAACATGATCTATCAAAATTATGAGAGCAAGTGCACCAAATTTCGCTCTCGTAAAGAGAAACAAAAAATGAAATGGAAGTTTTGAAGAAAGGTGTGGAAGCGAAGATGGATGGTTTGAAGAATAATATGGATGGTTTGAAGAAAGGCGTGGAATCTAAGATAGATGGCATGGAAGCTGGCATGGAATCTAAGATGGATCACATGGAAGCTAATATCAATGAAAAAATGAAAGACAACATGGAAAACATGAAGAATGATCTAAAAGAAGACATGGAAGGTTTGAAAAAGTTGATACAGGAAACGTTTCCTAATGGTGAAAAGATATTAGAGGAAACTCATGATGAGAACAAAATAAATGTTAATCGCGACTTCATAAACTCTAATGTTGGCGAGAAGAACCACCATATTCCAAAAATGGATATGAGGAAGTTTGATGGCAAGGATCTTGTAACATGGATACTATAGATGGAGCAATATTTTGATCTCCATAATGTGCAAAACACACAAAAGGTATGCATTGCAACTTTTCATTTAGAACAAAATACATTTGTATGGTATCGATGGCTTTGCTCCCGTAAAAAAATTGTCACTTGGTCAATTTTTACGGAGGAAATGATAGCACATTATGAGGATACAAAGAGCAACACCTTCTTTAGCCAATTGATAAATCTTAAACAAAAGGGTTTAGTGGGGGAGCACATTGAGGACTTCCAAAAATTGAATATAAGGGTAACTGATATTCCAGAGGAACACAGGATTGATCTCTTCATAGGTACTTTAAAGGATTACATCCAACATGAAGTTCGCGTTTTGGAACCTGATTCATTGGAGAAGGCATTCAGGTTGGCAAGAAAAATTGAATGTAAAATTATGGCGACAAGGAAGCCTACCACTCACTTCTATAAAGAAGGAAGTGTTGCTACGCCTAGATTTTCACAACCTACAAGGTTGACACCACAACAATTGGAAGAAAAAAGAGCAAAAGGGCTTTGCTATAGTTGTGATAGCAAATACACTAAAGGTCATAAGTGTGCTGAGAAGAAATTATTTTACATAGATTGTGAAGAGGAAGAAGAAAATGACCAAGAAGAGGATATACACCAGGAACCAGCCCTAGAAGAGGAAGAAATGAATCCGACCATATCGTGTAATGCACTGGCAGGAATTACCACTCCTCAAACTCTCAAGATAGAAGGACATATTAAGAAGAAAAGGGTAATAGTGTTGATTGATTCAGGTAGCACTCATAATTTTATTCATTATAAGGTAGCCAAGGAATTAAATTGTTTCCTATACCCAGCACCAGAATGTCAAGTGATGGTTGCAAATGGAGGAACTATAAATTGCTCTGGAAAATGCCATAATATCAAGCTAACCATGGGTGAATATGTATTGAATAGTCCAATGCTTTCCATTCCTATGGGAGGTGTTGATGTTGTACTAGGAGTACAATGGTTACAATCTTTGGGGACGGTAGCTTTTAATTTTCAAGAACTTTTCTTGAAATTTTTTTTAGAAGGAAAGGAAGTTGAATTACGAGGTATTGCAGGGAAGCCAGGAAGGATAATAAGCTCTAATGTCATGACAAAGCTTCTAAAGAAAGAACAACGAGGCGTAATTGCACAATTATGCTCACTAGAAGTTCCAACATCAAAATCATCTAATTCTACAGATCTCTAACAAGTCTTGGACAATCATTCCAAGGTGTTTGAAACTCCCAAAGGACTCCCACCTATTCGTGATCATGATCATGATATTAATTTGATTCCAGGAAGTGTTCCTCCAAACATCAGGCCTTATAGATATCCTTACGTCCAAAAGAGCGAAATTGAACGTATGATTGCAGAAATGTTAGAGGCAGGTATAATTCAACCTAGTCAAAGTTCTTTCTCTGCTCCCGTAGTATTGGTACACAAGAAGGATGGATCATGGCGAATGTGTCCAGATTATAGGGAGCTCAATAAGCTCACCGTTAAAGATAAATTTCCCATTCCTGTGATTGACGAATTATTGGATGAATTACATGGAGCAATTTATTTTACCAAGTTGGATCTTCGTTCAGGATATCATCAAATTAGAATGAAGACCGAAGATATTCCAAAAACAGCATTTCAAACTCATGAAGGTCATTATGAATTTTTGGTCATGCCTTTGGCCTTACCAATGCACCTTCTACATTTCAAGGGTTGATGAATTCCATTTTCAAACCCTTCCTTAGAAAATTTGTGCTAGTATTTTTTGATGATATACTAATCTACAGAGGGTCTTGGAAGGATCATGTTCAACATGTTGATAGTGTGCTCAAACTATTGCAGGAGAAACAATTATATGCAAAAACATCCAAATGTTTCTTTGGAGTACAAGAGGTGGAATATCTGGGTCATATTGTATCTCAAGAGGGTGTTAAAGTAGACCCTAACAAAATTAAAGCCATTAAGGAATGGAAAGTCCCTACAACCATAAAGCAGTTGCGAGGATTTCTCGGGTTAACAGGGTATTATCGCAAGTTTGTTAAGAATTATGGGAGAATAGCAGCACCTCTAACAACATTATTGAAGAAAGATGCATTTTCATGGACTCCTGAAGCAACTAAGGCCTTTGAACATCTTAAAGAGGAAATGTTCCTAGCACCGGTCTTAGCTACGCCAGACTTCACAAAAACCTTTATTGTGGAATGTGATGCCTCAAGAAATGGAATTGGTGTTGTTTTAATGCAGGAAGGAAGACCCATTTCTTTTGAAAGTCGTCCAATCCAAGGAAAGTATTTACAGAAACCTATTTATGAGAAGGAAATGTTAGCAATACTGCATGCACTAAAGAAATGACGAACTTACCTAATGGGAAAACACTTCAAGGTAAAAACTGATCATGATAGTCTTAAACACTTTTTGGAACAAAGAATATCTCTAGAAGAACAACAAAAATGGGTCACAAAGATGTTGGGTTATGACTTTGAAATAATCTACAAAAAAGGGAAGCTTAATGTTGTTGTAGATGCACTCTCAAGAAAGAATGAATAGGTGGAAGCATTGCTTTGTGCCATTTCTATTATACAACCAGATTGGATAACCGAAGCAAGAGATGAATGGAAGAAGGAAAAAGAAGTATGGACACTCATTCAAAAGTTGCAACAAGATCCTAGTACATCTGATACATTTAGTTGGAAAAATCATTCTTTATGGTACAAATATCGCTTATATATTTGTAAGAATTCCCAACTAAAAAAAAAGATTCTTTTGGAATTGCACACTTCTCCTTTAGGAGGACACTCAGGATTTTTAAAAATATACCACAGGGTGAATAAATTTTTTTTTTGGGATGGCCTTAAATCTAATATTCAAAATTTTGTGGCGGAATGTTTGGTTTGCCAGCAGAATAAATTTGAGACAATTAAGACCCCGGGACTTCTACAACCTTTATCCATTCCAAGTCAACGTTGGGAGGAGATTTCAATGGATTTTATCACAGGTTTACCAAAGTCCGAAGGAAAGACTGTCATCATGGTGGTAGTTGATAGACTTACCAAGTATGGACACTTTTGTGCATTATCTCATCCATTTAAAGCAAGTACAGTTGCTACTACATTTATGGACAAAATTTAAAAGCTACATGGAAACCCAAGGGTTATTGTGAGCGACAGAGATCCCATTTTTACTGAATTTTTTTTGGATAGAGTTATTTTCTTGTTTGGGTACTCAATTAGCTCATAGCTCATCTTATCATCCTCAATCTGATGGTCAAACTGAGATAGTAAATAAATTTTTGGAAGGATATATTCGTTGTTTTGTATCTGATAAAAAAACACAATGGGTCAAGTGGTTACCTCTCGCTGAATGGTGTTATAACACTTCCTTCCATACTGCAGTAAAAATGACCCCATTTATGGCACTTTATGGATATCATCCACCATTCATCACATCATCTTTAAGAGAAAATTTGAAGGTTCAAGCAGTGGAATATCACATCGAGCATCAACAAGAAGTTCTCCAACTCTTAAAGGATAAACTGAATTTGGCACGAAATCGAATGAAACAACATGCATATCAACATCCCAGCGAGAGAAGTTTTGATGTAGGAGACTGGGTATTTTTACGGCTACAACCATACAAACAAATGTCCCTCAAGCAAGCTAAGAAGGATAATAAATGATCGCTAAAGTACTATGGTCCTTACATGGTGTTGCAAAAGATTGGTACTATGTCATACAAATTGAAGCTTCGTGCTTCTTCATGAGTGCATCCAGTTTTCCATGTTTCATGCTTAAATAAGGTTATAGGTGAAAATATTCCAGTTCAAACAATATTTCCAGAACTTGATGAGGAAGGAAAAATCATATTGGAACCTGAAGCGGTCAAGGAAACAAGAACTCGACAGCTACAGAATCGATCAATTTCAGAGTATCTCATCAAGTGGAAGAACTTACCCACTGAATATTCTACATGGGAGGATGATAATTTTATACAGAAGCACCTAGAGCTACTCAAGCATTGAGGACAACACTTTTTTTAAGGAGAGGGGCATGTTAGGTCCCTATATTACTAGTAAAGTCCCTTATTGTTGTTAGTGTAACCCCCTTATTGTTATTATTGTACCACTATAACCCCCATATTGTTATTATTGTGCCCTTAAATTATTATTGTTAGGTCGGCTAGGATTACATTGTGGCCCCACTAGGATTACATTGTCACCCCATGGACCCCTATATATAGAAGGGAGGTTTTTTAATTTGTATCATCCAAGAATTTTTCATTCATGTAACGTATTGGAGGTTTCCCCCTCGAAGTGGCTTATTTCTAAGGTGTTGATATCTCTTTTCTTCTATTTTTGGAACTGGTTTCACAACACAATTCCTGATGAAGACTGGGGGAAGTTTGATTGGAAGGCAAAGAGCACAATATAGTTGTGTATCTCAGATTCAGTATTGTTGAATTTATCTAACGAAGCTACGACGAAGACTTTGTGGGTCAATTTAGGGACTTTGTACCAATCTAAGTCTCTAGTGAATAAATTGTTCCTACGGAAAATGCTATATTACCCGAGGATGAAGGATGGAGACTCAGTGACATAGCATCTCAATGGCTTCAATACTGTGTTAATTCAGTTGTCATTTTTTGATATCAAAATCTCAGATGAAGATAAGTATATCGTTTTTTTGTGTTCTCTACCAGATTCATGGGATAGTCTGGTTATTCCAATAGGTAGTAATACAAATACCTTGAATTTTTATGAAATTGTCTCATCCTTTCTCTCAGAGGAAATGAGATGGATAAACATGGAGGGCCAGAATGGAGATGCCTTATTTTTATGAGGAAGGTCTTGGAAAATAAAAAAAAATAAGTTTTCGAGTGGGAGATCTAAATATAGAGGGAGATATAAATCTCCAAGAAAGCCTGTAAATGTGTGCTGGAAATGTGGAAAGGAAGGGAAATTCAAAAAGGACTGTAGATCTAAAGCTCCTGGGAAAGGAAAGGGATCTAATGATGCTCCTTCTGCAAAGACGAAAACCACCTTAGATGAAGGTGGGAATGTGTTTTTGGATTATTCTTCAAATACACATGTAGATCATGAGGCATGGTTGATTGACTCAGGTGCATCCTTTCACTTCACTCCCCATAGGGAGTGGTTCTATGAGTATCAGAAGCATGATGGTGGTGATGTTTTCTTAGAGGATGATAGGAAGGCCATAATCATTGGACGTGGAAAATTCAAGATGAAGCTGCAAGGTGGAAGGATGAGAACACTTCCTGGTGTTCTACATATTCTTGCGTTGGCCAGAAATTTGATTTTTATAAGCAAGACGGATGATGCAAGTGTAAAAATAGTGTTTGAGAAAGATTCTTGCAAGATGATTCGGGGAGCACTAGTATTAATGCAGGGAGTTTAGACTGGAACTCTGTACAAGCTTCAAGGTAGCACTGTTATTGATGGGTGCAATAGTTATGTGGTTCCTAAAAGTGGAGCAGAAAGTCTAGTGTTATTTGGAGAAAATACCATGCTATGGAATCAAAGCCTTGGACATATTGGAGAGAAGGTCCTTCGGATACTGCATGGTAATGGTATGGTAGAAGGTATGTATAATTTCTCTCTGGATTTTGATATCTGTGAACATTGTGTATATGGAAAGAAGAATCAGAAGAGTTTTCCTTTTGGCGCTAAGAGGGCGAACAAGGTATTAGAGCTTGTGCATATTGATGTGTTTGGACCTGTGTTAGTTCCGTCACTAGGAAAGTCTGTGTACTATGTTTCATTAATATATAACTTCTCAAGGAATACATGGATATATTTCTTGAGGAATAAATCTGAATTCTTTGATAGATTTAAATAATTTAAGGCTCTAGTGGAAAGCGAGATAGAGAAGAAGATAAAGGTGCTGAGGACAGATAATGGTGGAGAGTTCTGCAAGAAGGAATTTGAAGAGTTCTATAAGAAGTGTGGTATAGCATGGAAGAATACTATTCCATGCACTCCTAATAAAAATGGAGTTGTAGAAAGAATGAACAAAACCTAAGGAAAATGCAAGAAGCATACTTAGTGGTACCGGGTTAGGACAAGAATTATGGGCAGAAGCAGTGGAGACTGCATGTTGCCTGGTTAACATACCACCTTCATCAGTGTTGGAGGATAAGACTCCACATGAGGTATGGACTGGTAAGAAACCTCTCTTTCACATCTAAGAGTATTTGGAAGTGATGCATATGTACATGTTCCTAAGGAGAAAAGGACCAAGTTGGATAATAAATCTGAAAGGTGCATCTTTGTTGGGTATAAGGATGGTTTAAAAGGTTACAAGCTATGGAACCCAGAAACAAGGAAGGTTGTGTACAATCGAGATGTGGTGTTAGAGAGGTGAAATATGTTGTTAAACATGAAGTCCTACCAAAGGAACCTGAGAAAATATAGTTTGAGCTAAAGGAGGATGAATCATACTTTACAACAAAAAAAGATTCAAAAGAGGAAGAGCCACAAACTCCAGTTGTGAGAAGATCAGTTTGGGAAAGGAGGTAGCTAGAAAGGTATAGTCCATCTTATTTCTATTCAAATTTTGCTTTAACTATCACTGATGATGATTCCAGAACTTTTAGGGAGGCAGTGGATTTAGAGGATGGAAAACTCTGGACGGAGGCCATGGTTGATGAAATGAAATCCTTGCACAAAAATAAGGCATTGGATCTGGTGGAGTTTCCATCTGGAAGGAAGCACATCGGGAGAAAATGGGTGTTTAAGAAGAAGATGAATGTAGAAGGAAAGGTGGAGAAATACAAAGCTTAGTTGGTAGAAAAAGGTTATTCCTAGGTGCCGAGAATTGATTTTGGTGATATTTTTTCTCCTGTTGCCAAGGTTACTTCTATTATATTACTTTTATCTGTTGTTGTTGGATTTGATTTTGAGGTAGAACAGATGGATGTGAAGACAACATTTCTTCACGGGGATCTTGAAGAGGAGATCTACATGAAGCAACCTAAAGGATTTACGGTGAAGGGTAAGAAAGAATTGGTATGCAGGTTAAAAAAGTCTTTGTATGGGTTAAAACAATCACCAAGGATGTGGTATCAGAAATTTGATACCTATATATGGGGACTTGGCTTCAACAGAAGCGAAGAGGATCACTGTGTGTATTTTAAATTAATTGGTGACCCTGTTTTTTATTTGGTCTTGTATGTGGATGATATGTTGCTGATTGGAAATTATGAAAAAAAAATTATCCACGATTTGAAGACCCAATTGTTCTCCAAATTCAACATGAAGGATCTTGGTGCTGGAAACTATATTTTTGGCATGGAAATTAAGAGAGATCGGGAAAAGAGGAAGCTTTGGTTAAACTAGAGGAAGCATGTTGAGACAATATTACAAACGTTCAATATGCACAATAGTAAATCGGTAAAGGTTCCTATTCCTGTAGGTGTAAAGCTATCCATTGAATAGTGTACCAAGAAATAAGAAGAAGAGGAGAATATGTCCCATGTTCCATATGAAAGTGCAGTGGGTAGCCTGAAGTATGCAATGGTCTATACTAGACTAGACATTGCACATACAGTGGGAGTATTGAGCAGGTTTATGTGAAAACCAGGGAAGGAGCATTGGATAACAGTGAAGCGGGTTTTCAGATACTTGTGTGGCACTGGTGATTATGGTTTGTGGTAGGAGGGAAGACCAATATTAGACAGATTTTTGGACATCCATGGTTTTTTTGATGCTGTTTGGGTTGGAGATCTCGACCAAAGAAGATATAAAAGTGGGTATGTGTTTAGCCTATTTGGAGGTGAAGTCAGTTGGATGAGTAAAAGACAGTTTGTAGTGGTTCTTTCAACTACATAAGTAGAATAAATTACAACCACTCATGCAAGCAACGAAGCAGTTTGTTTGCAGAGATTCTATTCAAGTATGGGGTTGGTGTAGCGAGCTATAAGAATATACTGTGATAGCCAAAGTGAAATTTTCTTGGCTAAGAACCCTGCTTATCATTCAAAGACAAAGCACATTGATGTTCAATATCACTTTGTGAGAGATATTTTTGAGGATAAAAAGGTGTTGCTGGTAAAGGTGGACACTTTGAAGAATGATGCATATGCATTGACGAAGTTTGTGAGCACTCAAAAGTTCTCTTGGTGTAGATAAAAAAAGGGTGTTGCAGGACTGGACTAATGGATAAGCTCCCATGTGGCCCCCTGCGGAAAGAAAACAACACGTGGGAGAATGTTGGGTATGTGTTATATTATTTCTATGAATAGTTTCATGTGCAGGTGGGTCACAGGGTGGTGATAGCCCCTCTTGTTCGTTGCAGGGGGGTCACAGGGGGGCAGGCATCCCCCCTTGTCCAGGGGTTTAGAGAGGGCGAGTATCCCCCTGTGTAGGGTCTAGGGCAGCACCCTGAGAAAAATTCTTTTTGGACCCTATTTTAGGTGGGCGACCTGCCTATGGTTTTTTGCATGGGTTTTCACATGGTTTTGGGGCATGATGGTTTTCAGCCCTTGGTATTTTGTAGATATGGTCAAGGGAACTACGATTATGTTCTAATTAAGGGTTAATGTATTGGGGTTTAAGAATTATTCGTCATGTATATATATGTGTTGTAACACTAAAATGAATATAATGAAAAATCAATATGATAGTCCCAATTTGGGATCCAGGGGAAAAATCTATGTGTATATCTTTTTTTTTGTTTTATGCTCTCGCTATTTTTTATTTTATGTTTTTAAGAATTCGTTTGAAAATAATTTATGTACAGGGTTAAAAAATACAGTGTAAACCTTGAATTATGTTGTAAAAAGTGGGTTGTTTGATTTAATTCAATGCTTGTATTTCAATTTATCATATGGAAAATGATTCAGTGATATATGGTCGCAACATTATTGTATGCGCTTCAACCTTGATACTATATACAGGGTTTATGTTGTCAAGTTTTGTTATGTCATATGTAATAGTTGTACTAATGACCCAATTGATGATTTCAACATTAAACATTGAATATGATATTTCGAAAAAAAAACCATCCTCAATGTGAGACCTTTTCACTAAGTTATATTAGGGTTACATTGCATTTATCGTTGTGATGGCCTAACTTGATGAAGTTTCCACTATTACATGGTCTACTTTGATAATTTTTTATGTGTATAGTTGAGTTGGATTCATGTTTCAGTTTTGTTTTATATTTGGAAAAACCCACGCTCCTAGCCTTTATTGCATTGTAATATTCCTAAAATTTAGCTTTAAGCTAAATGGAATATTATGGATTATTTTGTCCCTAGGTAGGTGAATAAATGGGTAGGGAGGCCCATAAATCTACTTAGAAGCAATTAAAAAACTTCGAGTGTGAAGAGAGACCTTCTAAGCAGCTAAGTAAAGCACCTTTGAGAGTGAAAAGGGGTTGGATCATGTTGAATAGGTCAACTTTGACCAAATCAACAGTGTTGTTATGGAGGAGTGGACATTTAATGAGGAATAACACAGTTTTGGAGGGATATTGATTGCATGGAGGTAGTGACCTAATTGAGTGGGGCCAAAGGTAAGGAAGCTAATAACTTATATAAGTAAGAGGATGGCAGTTATATTGGGTATGTTTTTTGCATATTATTTTGTATATGGTCTGTTTAGACTTTTGGCATTCTTCAACTGTTTAGTTAAGTTTGCAATGTTGTTTAGCACAGGGTGTTCCCAAGCAAGAATCCCATCTCTTACATTGAGAGGCCTCTTGGAGGAGCATTGTACTACATTTCCACACTCAAGCTCAAGGCCAAGATACAACTTTCTTCATCAACGCAGTTTCTGCATAATATTGGTTGTGTTGCAGGGTGCAGCAGTGGAGAATCATATTGGGTGTCTTCAAAGCTAGTTTTGCAGTGGAGGAAGGTTTCCATCCATTGGAAGGCCTATAAATAACCCCCTTGAGCTTTATTGGCACATTTATCATCAGGCTAAGTATTATTTATCCCCTACAGTGCAGTTTCAGCCCAGACCTGCGTTATTTTAGGGAGGAGTTGTAAGGGTGGTTGCAGTGGCTATTTTGGGAGGTGATTTATTTAGTGGAGGAGCTACTCTTTCATCCGTAGGATCTATTGGAGAAGATTTGTAGTTTTCTACATCAGCTTCAGCCATATCTTATCATTTCTGTTGTTGCAACATACCTTCAGCCCTAGGGATGCAGCTTACATTGGCACATTGTGTGCATTTTCCGGAAACCATCTGAGGTTGTCTTGGAAAGCTGATCTAGTGCCCAGATCTGTATGTTTAGACTCCATTGGGGCCTATATCAGTATTGTTATATCCTTGTATCTTCTCCAGCTGTAGTTATGTTGAAGATGGCTACGCTGTAGTTTCTCTCTAGCATTTTTTATTGTAATAGCAGCTCATATTAGGGAGTGATTTCTTATGGGGGGTTTGTTTCCTCATTGTATGTGTTTTATGCCTCACTAATTTGTATGGAATTTCTACTCTAATACATAATTTATGACCCATATTTGTCTCATGGTTTCATGTGTTAAATAATTTTTGCTACTTTCATTTTATGCACTATATTCCTACTTTTCCCATTTGGGAATATTACAGTGGTATCAAAGCATAATCTTGGCTCAACCTATGCATTAAGCCAATATGTCACCATAAGGAGAAGCTTCTCACAAGAAGAGGAGATGTAGAGAAGAAACAAATATAAGACTCCATTATTTGGAGGAAGGGAGGAAGAGGGGCTTTCAAAGTTTCTTTTTCAAACTATGCAGAGCATTCATGAAGATATCAAGAAGATGAGAAGGGAGATGTTTAGAGAATATCCAAAGGGGTTTGAATATGAAGAAAAACCTAGATTTTTACATGATGGGTGTGAGAATTTGGCCACACAATCTGATCCATATCGCAGTATTATGCCCATATTTACAACAAGAAATATGGAGGAAGAAGATGCACCAAAGGAGGAAACTTTGAGTGATTATCTTCAAGAGTATGAATCTCAATCTTAGAGATTTAAGGAGCACTTGAGTTTCCAAGGGTTTTTCCAACTCAAGGAGAATAGAAGGCCCATCAGTCACAACAGAAGTATAAGAGGTAGATTCCTTCTATCAAAATTTGATGGGTCATCTAAAGGCACAACCAAGGATTGGATAGAGCAGCTAGACTCATATTTGCATCTAGATCAAGTTTCATAAAATGAATCTCTTAGGATAGTAGCGCTACATCTTGAAGGTAAGGCTCATGCTTAGTGGTTTTATGAATCTTCTTCATTTAATCATGCAAATATAGCTACTTATGCAAGATTCACTAAGATATTAGAGAAGAGATTTGATGTAAAACAATCTGAAACATCTTTGATTGAGCTAGCAAAACATGAACATTCAAACCCTTTGCATGAGTTGGAAAGATCCATTGCACCAAATCCACTTAAAATTTCTATTGAAAGGGATAAAAACTTGTATGATACTTTTCCAAGGGCAAGATCCCTATTGCATGAAGATATTTCTTCTCAAAAGGAAGACATCGAGATTCCTTATTCAAGGGAAGACCAAGATCTAGGGTCTCTCATTGTTGATGAGGTATTTTCAAACATTAATGAGGAGGAAGAGCAGAAAGGGAGTAACAACGTTGTCACTTTAGGAAGAGAACCATTACCACATGGAGATGGGCATGAAGCTACTGCTTCAAGTAGAGGAGCCTTTTCATCCTTGCAAAAATTTCCCAAGGAGTAGCATGTGACAGTAGTGATGGGCAGTAACACCTTGATCAATGGAGGAGAAGAAAAGGTGGATCAACATCAAATGATGGGGAGCATGCACCCTTGTTTATTTCAAGGGGTTTATATGGAGAAGAAGGAGGTTGTTTTGCGCAGTGAAAGGAGGGACAAATCAGTCCACTCACCTATACAGTCTACTTTAGAGTTTGATATATCTTTACATGGAGGCATTCCACCAGGGAGACCCCCTGAGTGGAAGATGAATAAATATTTCTCTCAACATGGTGTAGCATTGATATATTTTGCTAGGGAAGGAGCCTTGGGAGGAGCTAGCACAACGCATAGAACCTTTGATGGGTTCAAAGGAGGAGTGAGAAATTTTCTAATATGGACATTGCTATGTCCCACTCAGCCATTTGCACTTAAATATGATTCATAAATCCATAATTACATGAGCATGGTGTCAAATGGCCACTCCATATCCTTGGAGCAGCAAATGATACTTCCACACATGAGGAATACTTCTGAATATGACAGGAGGTTGTTAAAACTCTTGCATGCATTGGAAAAACTATGGAATTTTTTGATAGGGAATGCCTTCCAAGAGGAGGTTGACCGCCATGTACTTGAATCTTGTCCTAGGCAAGATCAGATGCAATGAAGGTAGAAAAAGTGGGGTAACAATCCTCCAACATGTGCCTTTGACATTAATCATGTTAAAGATGATAGTTATGATGTGACAGGAGATTCATTCAGATTTCTACAATGTTTTCATTGTTGGGAAGCCTAGATCCATATTGGGAGTCCCAGCTATTGGTGGAAAATTCCAAGAACATATTCACATGTAAGGTTCTTGATGGGCAAGCAATAGATGGGATGTATAGAGTGATTGATTGAGTCATTTATTCTCATGATAATATCTACTTGACTAGAGAATCCAAACTCAAGAAGGAGATTCTACATGCGGCATATGAGGCACTCTCGTCAGGACATTTGAATTAATTTGGAGCACATTGTCTCAAAAAGTTTGATATCTCTTGAAGACGTAAATAAGTTTAAGTTTGTTATAAAGAGAAGAAGACAAAAAAAAAATTTGGTGCCTCTCTCTCTCTCTCTCTCTCTCGATTTCAATCTCTATATTGGGAGATCAATGTCTTCCAAGTTTTGTTGTTGTTATAAGTTGTATGATGCCATAACTATTGCATGAAGTCTGTTTCCGAGAAGAAGAAATAAGTATAAGTTTTGGGAAGTCAAAGGAGAAGAAGAAAAATAAATATTGGTTCCTCTCTCTCTATTTTTAAGGCTCTATATTTCCATATTGAATTCTTCCAAGTTTTGTTGCTTCCAGAAGCCGTATGATGTTGGAAATGCTGCATACTTGAAGTTGTTAGAAAGGGGTCGAAATCCTGGATGCTGACTTGGTGTGGAGGAAAGGTCTGGTCTTGGTCTAGGGTGAAGAGTCTCAAAGAATACTATTTAAAGGAATATTTTCTTGATTGGGTTTTCCCCTCGAGGGTGGATTTTCCCTGGTAGATGGCCTACATCTAGTGTCCTTGATCTATGTGCATTTGCTTTGATACTTTCTTGATGAACTAATAATAAGAAAGATAAGAAGAACATAATAGTAAATAAATAAGATAAAAAGTAAATAATAAATAACAAGAGGATATTTATTCCTTTCTGATTCTCTAACATGGTATCAGAGCTTTGGTGAAAGAGGAAGAAAAATGCAGTCTGAAGGACTTGATCAAGGAAGGAGTTCACTAGAAGAAATAATTATTCACTGTCTTCTAGTATTATGTCTAACATTATCACATGCAAGAACAAGCTTGAAGGATCTACAAATTATTGGTCTTGGAAGAAAAGGATTGGCATCATCCTTGAAAAGAACAAGATCTAGTCAAATGAAATATGAAAATACCTACAGAAGAATCAAGTGATGCAGATAGGGTGAAGTACAAAGATCTAGAATTAGTAGCTAGGTCTTTAATGGTTAAAGGAATAAAGGAAAATATTGTCCCCTTCATAGAAAATATTGATCATGCTCAGGAAATGTACGAGGATTTGTCAAGAATAATTAAGAGTCTCCATGGTAATCGATAATGAATAAGTATCAAATGATTATGTTTCTCATCATAAAGGAAGATTCAAGAAGAAAGGGCCAAAGGAGAAGGTTGAAATTTCCAAGATCGAGTTTTATCATTGTCACAAGATGGGACACTATAGGAGTGACTACCCTAAAAAACCTAGGAGAAATAAAAGAGATGGAGACCATGATAACATGGTTGAAGAGGAATCATCCCCCAAGAAAGAAAAAACTGAGTATGACTTAAGTAACTTGCACTACTAAGCCCCTTCTCTCTTATATTTAAGTTTTATATTCTATGTGGTATAGGTTTAACATATTCTTGGAATTGTATTTATTTCTTTTATAAGTTTTAGGTTTTCCCTCAAGATTAGGAGGGAGGCCACAACATCTCCTCAAGATAATTATCCCATTCCCTCTCTATTTTTCTTCATATATTTACTTAAGATTCTAATTATATTAAATACTGATCACTTGTCTACCTTTGTTCCTTGTTGTCTAGGAGTCAATCTATTGGATGCTCAAGAATCACGAAGAAGGATTCAAGGATCAAACAAGAAGGCCACACAAGTCAAAAGGTTTGTGAAAGAATCAAATGTATGTATTTAAATTTATAGTCTTATTACTCTATTTGAAATATCCATTTTATATGTTACAAACTGTTGATATGTCTATCACTACTGAATCCTAAAAGGATTCTTGTTTGGGATGACTCGTCACCTAATTAATCTACCCACCTTATACACCTCAAATTTCTTGAATATAACCTTAAGGAGTTTCTCTAGAAAATTCTAACATAAGGGAATTTTGTTTATATGTGAAACCCTAAACCTATTTAGGGCTATAGTGTGAAAATTGTAATTCTAATTAATGTATTGATAATGTCGAGTTTGGGATTTTGATAAGATCATCGAAGCTCTAAACTTACTAGAGTTGAAATGATGTTGTTTGGAATCTGAAACCTTTGAAGTATGATATAATAACAGTGTGCTTTGACAATGGACTAAAAACTTAGTTTTTGGTGGTTCTATAGGCAAAATCCCTGTTATGAAAATTCCTAGGAGTGAAACCCTAGGTATATGTTCTCTTGATTGAATCCCTAGCCTAGTCTAGGTTGATGTGTGTCTAATGTATAAATGTTGACTAACATATTATGTGCTTATAATGGTAATGTTATAGGTAAATTTGGGCACCATTCCCAATGACCTGGTTAACTGGGCATCATCTCCAGGACCAATGATCAAGGGTCTATAATTCCCTATCATTTCAGTTGCTACATGCCCTAAGACAAGAAACAAGAAAAATCAAGCAAGACTTTCATCAAGCAAAGGTTTCCATGGTTTGAAGCTTATTATATAACATATGAGAGCTCACCAACACAGGCTCTAAGGGGCCTAAGTGTGTTGCATATGCAGGTAACCCCATGCAAGGCTGCTCTGCAAAGCACTTCCTGACATTCACAGGTGCGTTTGTCACATTATGAGTGAAATTCTCATTGTTCTGGAATCTCCACTTGGCCAGTGCCTTCTAGAAGATTTCACATGTGTCAAGCTTCAGATCCAAGTGTCCATTTGACATCTACATGAATGGAAACATGTCTTGCCTATTTTTGGAAAGTTATTGATTGCAAAACAACATACAGTTCATCTATAAATTGAGCACAAATCTAAGTGCTTGAAAAGGAAGAATTTGAGTAGAGAAATGCTGGAGAATTTTCAATTGAGAGCTAGATTTGTGAAACTGCTGTTGGAGAGATTTATACTGTGATGAGGCTTGGGAACGTTGCTGGAAGGTCACTTCAAATCTGTCACTAAGTTGTAATCTCTCCCTCTATCATTAATAAAGAGTACTGCTTATTTTTCCCTATATGCATCTGTAGTGGCTTTGATTTTACATATTGCAAGATCTTAGTTGATGTATATGGTTTATGCTTTACTGATTTAGCTAATTAGCTTGAATAGATATCTATATTATTGCATCTTATTCTATTTCAGTGTTCTTTCTTGCAGGAAGCATTCAACTCACAAACCGCTTGAATTTGAAGCTGCAATAGAAGTGACAGAAGGAGCCATTTGAAAGTGACTGAACAAGTAAGCCTCCAGTCCTCTCTGTGTATCTATTATGAGTTAGGAGAAATAGTCGTATAGTATTTCACCTGTTGTTCTAGACTAACACCTATCTAGGGAAGCATGATTTATCCGTAATTCACAATTCTGGCCCAACAGGTAATCTCCTAGATATGTGTGTTGACCCATTTTCTAATGGTCCTAAGAATGTAGGGTTTGGAAACAAAGCTTTGTCAAATTTTGAAAGATATAATATGATGATTGAAAAGTCTAGGTTCTATAAATGAATCCTAGTGATGATCAATTTCTCTAGTATGTATGTTGAGAATTTATAGATGGTGAATCTAGGGTTTACATTGAATCCTAGTGGATGTCACTCATGATGTTCTAGGATGTATATTAAACTCTAGTAGAAGCTCTTCATTATATAATTTGATAATTGATTTGAAATCTAGAATCTGCAACTAAATCTAGTGAAATCTAATCATGTTTGAGTTTTGATTAATCTTGATTGAATTTATTATATGAAATCTAGGATGTGTATGAATCCCTAGTGAAAGGTCTATCATGCAAATTTTAAATATTGTTAGAAATATTGTATAACTATGATGGTTCTACGGTTTTCTATATGTTGTAGCAAGGTATATTATACCTTTGGAAGTAACATTGAAACCCTAGATAAGAAGGAAAGACATTGTGAAGTAGTATAGTGTTTATGATAAAAGTCCCTAGCAGAAATGTTAAAAAGTATATGTCTCTTGTTTGGGTATATGATATGTATAAAGTTGAAAAATACTTTCCTGACTCTAATATGGCTAACTTTATGCTTCTATAGTTTTTTTTGTACTTATTGTTTAAATTTTTTCGAGTACATCATAAAGATGAGGAGTTGATAAGTATGATGAAAAGGATGGATCTCGTGAAAGATTATCCAACAAAAAAGTTAAGTCTCCCTACATTAATAGGGATCCTAGATAAAAGTTTATCTCCATAGATTAAGAGGGATCCTAGATAAAACTTGATCTTCCTGGATTAAGAGGGAGCCTAGATAAAAATTTATCTCCATAGATTAAGAGGGATCCTCGATAAAAATGGTTATGATTTGCTACTTCATTTATCATGCACTATGTTATCGCTCTCCCCAACTTCCTAGGCTTAAAATAGGAGTGAATAAAGGTAACCACAAACCAAATTTTAGCTAGGTAGCTAGCCCTACCTAACCAGAGAGGGATCTCTCTAAGTCACTTATTTAAAATATTCAATTCAAGGCTAAGTACCAGATTTTAGGCTAGATATAAGTTAATATGTTTAAAATTTGTTTGTTGGATAAGAATAATGATCAATGAAACTAAAGTTGATTTCAAAGACTGAATTGCAGAGAATAAAATAAGGCAAGGTAGGTAGACTTATTGAGCACAATTAAGTTGTCTTTGTGTATGTGATGATAGAAAATGCAGGGGTGTGAATGAGCATTTAAAATGAATTCATTCTTAAGAAGAAAAGACACATTTGTGAAAATCTTAATAAATAGAACATATAATTGATCTTTGTTTATAAACTAGTAGGATTTTCACACATAAATTGAAGTGGAAATGAAATAACAGAGAGAAAAGCACAGTGCTCAAAAGAAATACCACATGAATCTCACAATATTTGCTGCAACTTCTTTTATTTAATTTAAACTATAAAATAGCTCCACAGTAATAGTCAAAGTCTCAAAAACTCAATTACCCAACCTGTTCTACATCTATAAAATATGTATTTATAGATTTACATTGGTATGCCATAAAGGCTAGACTCTCGAATATCTCAACATACATGGACTTTATTACAATCCAAAGGAATAGGGAGTTTATGTTACTAATTTACTACAATAACAAGAAAACTTTACAGAACACTCGGCTGATATTTATCGATTCTAATAGCATTGTGAATGTGGCAGTTTCTAATCCTGAACTGTAGGTGAATAAGTACATGGTCTACTGATATTATATTAAATGCCTGAGTAACTACTGCAGAGGTTCCTACAATGCATGCAACTGTCTCTTGAATGCTGCCTGGTGTCTTGTTGAAATGTGCTAGTGTTGAGGAGTAATGGTGGTGCGGGTCTATGGAAGTATGTTCCAAAGAAAATTATGTCGTTGTTCCATTCTTTGGCTTATTATTTGAATTAATAGGGTTTCTTTTAATTTCATGAATCGCTTTTAAATGACCGTAGAAAGAGAATTAGAGTAAATGAAACCCATATAGATATGTTTAGAGGAAGAATTGGGCACGTGAAGGGAAATGGATAAAAGTGTATGAAGGGTAATGAGAAGGAGACACTGAAATGGATAAAAATGCGTTAAGGACAATGAGAAGAAAACACGTTTGACGTAGGCCAGTGGAAGGAATTATTAAATAAACAATGAGCGGCAGGGAGAACCTTTTATATATTGCAATTGCAGATTGGGGATTGGAGCATTTAAACATAAGACACATGATGGAGGAATTAGCGAATTGGGTGAGACGACGTTGTAGTAAGTAGGTCCCATTTTAATATTTCATATTGAAAATCTGGATTTCAGGGCTTCATCACAAATTGGGGACAAGAGTCTTTATCACAAGTCGGAAATTCAGACTTATCGCAGTCGAGAGTCAAAGTGTTATTTCATTCAGATCATATAACTTTTCGCATATCGGGGATCAGGGAAATGAGGCAGGTAACATGAATGGAGGGCCACAAGATGTGTGATATGCGATAGCGATGTTGACGTGGCAGGGGATGGGTCCCATTGTAATATCGCATTCGAGGTTCGGAAGTGGCAACATAAATGATAGTCAAAGGACTTTGTGAAAAAGTGAAGGGTATGGACGGTAAATGAAATGAATGAAGGCTTTTCATATGAATGAAAAGGGTAAATGTGGAAATGAAATTTACTCACCCTTTTTTACACTTTGACACTAGCACATTCCTCTTTCAAATGATCTGAGAAGGAATATTGATTTCCTTTGAAGCTCTAACAGTCAAGATGACTCTTTTTATTGTAAATGAAACAGTGAGATAGAGATGAGAGTTTTGAGACTTGAGCTATTTGAAAAAACAAATATGGTTTTTATTTGGACTGCATAAACTTGCTTGCTCCTTGATCAGATTTTTATGAATGAAATGGAGGATTCACTGCCTTATTCTAGTGAAAATATGAAGATTTTTCCATGGGTAGTTTTGATCCTAGACTTGACCTATATGAGATGGAGTGACCTGACTCTATACCTCTTTGTGATGATGGTGGAAATGGTGAACTTGAAACTAGTGATGATAAATGAAATGAAAGAGAAACACACATGGTTTAACCTTCTTCAATGACCAAAATTATTGTTGAGAACTAACTTAAAAAGAAAACAAAATTTTTGAATAATGACCTGATGAAAAACTCTTAAAAGAGCCATTTTTTATCACTGATAAACTGACTCTAACATCGGCTCTAGCTAGGGATGACAGCTCCTTCAGGAGGTGTCAAGAACACCGTAGATCAGGTATCCTTACCACTTGGCTATGGGGTCAACTGGTTTATAAAAAAAATTAAATAACTGAAAAATACTGAATTAGAAAATACTGACTTGACTGTGACTCAATAACTGACTAAAAAATATGAACTTTAAAAGAAAACAAAAGTTGTTGTAGGAATCTTATGGCCTTCTCCTTGGGCTTCAAACTTTTGCATCAATTCCTATGTTTGCTTGGATATAAAATGTGAATTGGTATATTCAACGACATTGAATTTCTTTCTCAAGATTTCAAGAAATATAATGCTTTAGAAACCTACCATTGATAGGTCCTCCTAGCACTTCCTGCCCTTCAAGATCCTCTAGCAAAAATGCCTTGTTTCCTCTAAATGTTACGATCTTGTAAGGCCATTTCCAAAGATTGTCAAATTTCCCATGCTTGACCTTATCTTCATTTCTGGCATCCCATATTAGTACAATATCTCCAATCTTGAAGTCATCAACCTTTTTTTTTTTCTATCAAAAATATTTTTAATTTTATAATGCAATTTTGAAGTGTTGCTGAAAACTCATCTCTTGATTGTTGCAAATGTATCATTTGATTGATCCTTCTTTGAATGTCATTAGGCTCATTGTCAACCTCCTGCAAAATATTCATTACCATAACAGCCAAGGAAGAAGGGAAAAAATTGTCAACTCCATAAACAAGCTGAAATGGAGACATATTAATTGATCATTTTGTGCTCACTCTATTAGCCCATAGAGCATTTGTAAGCTTCTTGTGCCAACTCATTTTGTTTTCTTGTAACATCTTCTTGATAATATTCACCAAAGAATTATTAGATGATTCTACAAGTCCATTTCCATGAGGATAATATGCAGTAGAATGACCAAGTCTAATGTGATATTTATCACAAAAATCAATCATCTTTTTAGATTTGAAAGCAACTGCATCATCAGTGATAATCTTGTATGGAGAACCAAATCGAGACAAAATATTATTTTCAAGAAACTGAATGATAACATAATTAGTTGCTTTTCTAGTGGGAAAAGCCTCAATCCATTTGGTAAAATAATTTGTAGCAATGAGAATCCATTTGTGTTGAGTTGAAGATGGACGATGAATTTAACCAATAAAGTCAAGACCCCATTGCTGGAATGATGCTTGAACTTCAATTGGTTTAAGAGGAAAAGGTAAAAGCTTCCCTTTTCCTTGAAAAATTTGACACTCATTACAACTATTGACTATTTTTTAGACATCATAAATTAAGGTGGGCCAAAAAAAACCTGTTCTCAAAATTTTATTTGTTGTGTTTTTCCAATAAAGATGACCTCCACAGTCACCCTTATGGAAATCTGTCATGAATTTCTCAAATTCACCTGCAACTAAGCAAGTCAAAAATATTCCACCAGGATCTTTCCAATATAAGGCACCATTCAGAATGCAGTATTTCAAGGCTTTTAACTTCAATGATCTTACTTTACTACTTGGCATGCCAAGAGGAGGATTCAAGTGTTCCAGAATATATACAATATTAGCATACCAGGGAAATAAAGAAAATATTTCAGCTATCCCAGGTAATGTTTGAGCAGCTTGTTCATTATATAGTGCAACAATGAACTTTATTTCTAGGGAATGAATATTATAATCTTCCATCGGCTTTGCTAGGCCTTTTCCTTTGATTAATTTTGTGGGATTAATCTCCAAATCATACTCTAGCAAGGCAACAATCCATTTACCTCTACAACATTCCGGATCATTTTGTGTGAGAACTTCTTTAACAACAACATTTGGCACATAAGCAATGATATGGGAGTGTAAAATGTACACTCTAAGATCCTTCAATGCTTTGACTAATTCTAAAGCTTGTTTCTCAATGATATTTTACTTTAAGGCAACATCTCTTATTGTTCTGCTAAAGAAAGGAATGGGATGTTCTGTATTTTGATTTTTCTTTTTCATTAAAACAATAGCAAGTTTATGCTCTGACGCAAATGAAAAAATTATAAAATCAAGTGTATAATATGGGCTGATGAGAATGGGATCATGAGATAGAGCTAACATGACTTGATTAAATAACTTCTTCGCTTCCTCAGACCATTTTACTTCAGTATCTTTCTTCAACGTGTCAGTATTATACCTCAAATGTTCAGCAAGATTGGGAACAAATCTTCTCATAAAATTATTTCACCATTTAAATATTGAATCTCCTTTTTTATCCTAGGATAATATAAGTTATGAATTGCTTCAATCCTTGAAGGATATAATCTTATGCCATCTTTAGATATAATATGTCCTAGAAATTTACCTTTTTCCATAGCAAAAAGGCTCTTCTTTGGATTTAATGAAATACCAAACTTTCTGCATCTTTGAAAAATTGTTTTTAAATGTTGCAAATGATGCTCATCCATATTTGAGAAAACAATGATATCATCAAGGAAAATGACCAAAAACATATCTTTTTCATTGGAAAAATCAATATCCATTTCTCTTTGAAAATTTTCTCCTACATTCTTCAAACCAAAAGGAATTTTGGCATACATGAAAGTACCCCAAGGTGTGGTGAAAGTTGTCTTTTCTTGATCATCTGGGTGAACAAGAATCTGATTGTATCCTGAATATCCATCTAATAAATAAATTCTAGATGATACAACTACCCTTTGCAGAATGTGGTCCATTTTTGGTAGTGGATAATTATGTTTTAATGATATTTTGTTCAGATTTCACAAATTGATGCACAATCAAATTTCCCCTATCTTCTTTCTCACAGGCACTAGATTAGACATCTAGTTTGAGAAATGGATAGGAACAATTATTCCAGCGGTGAATAATCTTTTTACTTCCTTCTGAATAGAAGGTAGAAATTTGGGATTCATCCTTCTAAGCTTCTAGCGAAATGGTTTTTGATATGGCTTCAAATAAATAGTGTGCTGAATAATGCTTTTATCATAGAATTTCAAATATGAATATTCCCAAGAAAATACATCTGAAAATTGAGACATAAGTACTGCATACTTAACTTTCATTTCTAGACTTAAAGATTTTGAAATTTGCACCATATTTGGATTTTCTAAAGTGACAAGATTTAGATCTTCCACTCCCACTTCTATTGGTGACATAGTAGGCTTTCTTGCAACATCATCCTGGTCAAAAATTTCTTCCAAAGGTTCCAAACATCTTGGAATAGAATTGTCCTTAAGCTGTAGTACTTGCATCTTTGTAACATGAATTTCCTAGCTATCTATTTGGGCATTGATAAATTATTCTTCTGTCTACAGAAATTTATACTTTTCTCATCACTTTCAAACACTTTCCAATACTAAACATTGTCAGGGACAACAGGTCAATGTTTGACATTTATCTCATATTTTTTTTTTGATATAGTGGTATTTTGAACATACTAGCAAAAGTGGCAAGAGAATTAGCAATAACATTGCTATTTCTAGGAATTAATGATAAAGTATATTCAGGAAATGTTTTGAGGATATCTAGGACTACATTTTGGTAAGCTCTCATTCTGGGATGTTTGGCTTGATACCCTCCTTTGACTTGATTGATAAGTAACTCAGAGTCTCCATATAGAGAAATTTTCTTTGCACAAAGCTTTAAAAAAAAAATTAGGCCAACAATCGGGGCTTCATATTCAACATCATTATTTGTGCAGTCAAATGCTAGTTTGTAGGAATACATTCTAACATTTGTAGGGATGTCCAATGATTAATTAATTGGGCTATGAATCCATATTCCAATTCCAGCACCTTCTTTTCCCATGGCTCCATCAAAATCCATAGTCCAAAGTCTATTTTCTTCATCTAGAAGGTGCAAATCAGATGATTGATTTTTGTTTTTTATTTGAGATATCTCTGCTGTATCCAAAATTTCTATTTTTTTTCTATTTTTTTTATGTTCTTCTTGAGGATATGTCTTCGATTATAAATTTTTTGGCACTATTTTACAAAATTATGTCTCTACCAATTCTAAAATAGAATTTGAATTTTCTAGATTTTCTGATTTTTCCTTAATTAAAAACTCTAAAGATGTTGAGCAGTGTTCATTGAATAAAATAAAATATTATAAATTTGTATGTACATCATGAATGGGATGATTTTTATTCTTTTCTCTAGTAATGATCATGTACTTCATCTTTCTTTCTCTATAATTTTCCTGAATTATCCAAAAATAGGAATTGTTGCATATGAAAAGTAAAGTTGCAATGTTCCTCTAAGCTTTGTTCCCCATGATATAGAAAGTAGCATTCCATATCTAGGTGGGATGTCAGACACAAAAACATCAATGAGGAAATTATTGGCTGGAATTTGTTCTAACGAGACCGCTAAATCCTTGATAAGACCGAGACATTCACTCTCCCTGAATCAAATGAATAGAGATCATTTTAAGGTCTTGTGATGTCTAGTCCTAATTGGTCCATAATTTCTTTAGGCATGAGGTTTTGGGATGCTCTAGAGTCAAGAATTTCATTATGAAGAATAAAATTATGGATCTTGAGGCTTAAGTAAAAGGGAGGAACATTATATTTTGATTTTCCATCAACAGCAAGACCAGAAAGAAGCTCAGGATGATCATCACTCAAGTTAACCATATCAGATGTTTGATAAACTCTAATAAACTTAGTAACTTAAAAATTATACTGGTCATTCTTCATTATCTCAGTCATAGGAATAGAGACCTTCAATTTAGAAATTTCATTTTCAAAGGAAAAATGAGCAGGATGCTTATCTACCTCTTTCACTGGTGTGTCTTTCTTTTCAGGTGGTTCTTTGGATGAAGAATATTTCTTCTGTCCTCCTTCTTGAACTTCTTGATCATTTATTTTATTTTTGGTGGATGCTTCATTAGCTTTGGGAGAGGTAGAAGCAGTAGTGACTTTTCTTTGTTTCTGTTTGGAGCAACAACTTCATTTTTCTTAGTATTGGTTTGAGAGTTCTGCTTCTTTTGATTGGAAATTAGAGGAACATTTATACTCCTCAAACCATACTGCCTTTGAACTTGGGTGAGGGTATTTTGATATCCTCTTTGATAATATTTAGTTCACATTAAGTCTTCATTTGAAATGACATATTTTTGGTCTTCTCATGCACAAATTTATGTAGAATATTGATCTTCTTTAGTGAGGAAGAAAGGCTTTTGATTTTCCTCAAAAAAATGGTTTTCCCCAGAAATTTATTCTTCATCATATTCATCAGGGCCTTCAGTACAATTCTACTGGAATGGTATCTGAACTTGTTGTTGACTTTGTGGGTCCTAACCACTCTGTTCCCTTTGGTTGATCCTGTATTAGGGTTGTTGATTTTGACCCCTGAAATTGGGATTTCTTATAGAAGGTTCAGCTTGTCGATCAACACTAGACATATTATCCATCATTTTCTCCAAATCTTTGATCAAAGTATCAATTTTTCCTTCTGATGAAGTGGATTCTTCTTCTTTTATTGTGACTCTTTTCTCTGTTTTGACCTTGGAATTTTTAATAATCAGATTGGCCTCTACACTCACTGCATTTATTTTCATTTTTTCCAAAGTTGGTGGGTTTATCTCTCTCAGCTGATAGGCCATGTCAGGATCAAAAACATCAGGATAATGGAGTAAAACAAGGCATGTTGGAGGCTTGATATTATCAGGAATTGAATGATATATCTTGTTAAATCTAGCTATGAATTCTTGGAAAAATTTATTTGTATTCCTTTTCAGCATTATATTCTGCTAGAATTTGTGATGGATTTTTCTTCTCTTCCCATTTCTCCATGAATAAATGAATTAGCTGTTGTGAGGTGGAAATTGTCCCAGGTCCAAGAGAGTGAAACCATTTCTTTACTTCTCCATAAAAACTTTGAGCAATAATATGCATATTAGCATCATCATTGTCTATTTCCTCAAGGTCTATAAAATCAATTACTTTAGCCACATGCTGATAGGATGTAATTTATGATGTTCCATCAAAGAGAGGTAGCCTCTGACCATAGTTTTTAGGTAGTGCAGTAAGCTTTCTTGGTAGAATCAATGGATCAAATCTGGCCATGGTTAATGGAGGAGGTGGTGGAGGTGTGAATTGTGATGTAGATTGAATAGAAGTTTGTAAAGGTAAAGATGGAATGAAAGGAGGGACAAATAGTGTAGTTGTATGAGAAGATGAGGTAAAAAGTGTACCAAAAGTCTGTTGCTGATATTGAAAATAGGATTTTTCAGAGGTTTCTTTAAATTTATCTACTAAGCCTTTAAGTTTATGGAAATTGGACCAAACTTCAATATCAGTTTCAGACTCAAAGTTTTCAGAAATTGGTCTAAAAGACTCAAAATCAAAAGCATCAAAAGTACCTTCTAAGAGAAAAGTTTCAAATTTGGTTATAATTAAAGATTTTTTATATTATGGAGAAAAATCCAAATCTTCTAAAACAAACCTTTTAGGCTGAGAATTTGATTTAATTAGTGGAGGAAAAACTTTTCCTGACTGTCGAGACTTAGTTTTCTGTTTTCTCAAAATACTTTCAGGATTATACACAAGTGGTGATGGACTAGGGTCAGGTTTTGAACTGGTATATCTTTTTGGAGCAATCTTAAGATCAAGATTATATATTTTGGCTCAGCTTTTGACTTCATCCTATTCAGAAAAAAACTTCCCAGGGAATATTTAGCAATCGTTTCCCCGATAATGGTGCCAGAAATTTTATCACTCTCCCCAACTTCCTAGGCTGAAAATAAGAGGGAAGAAAGGTAACCACAAACCAACTTTTAGCTAGGTAGCTCTCCCTACCTAACCAGAGAGGGATCTCTCTATGTCACTTTTTTAAAATATTCAATTTAAGGTTGAGTACCAGATTTTAGGCTAGATATAAGTTAATATGCTTAAAAATTTTTTTATAATTTTTTGCTGGATAAAAATAATGATCAGTGAAACTAAAGCTGATTTCAAAGACTGAATTGTAGAGAATACAATAAAGCATGGTAGGTAGACTTATTGGGAAAATCAAGTTGTCATTGTGTATGTGATGATAAAAAAGGCAGGGGTGTGAATGAGCATTTAAAATGAATTCATTCTTCAGAAGAAAAGACACATTTGTGAAAATCTTAATAAACAGAACATATAACTGATCTCTGTTTATATACTAGTAATATTTTCACAGAGAAAATGAAATGAATGAAATAACAGAGAGAAAAGCATAGTGCTCAAAAGAAATACCACATGAATCTCACAATATTTGGTGCAAATTCTTTGATTTCATTTAAAATGTACAATAGCTTCACATTAATACACAGTGTCAAAAACTCAATTATCCAACCTGTTCTATATCGATAAATTGTGTATTTATAAATTTACAATGCTCCGCCAGAAAGGATAGACTCTCGAATATCTCCACGGAAAAGGACTTTATTACAATCCAAAGGAATAAGGGGTTTATGTTTCTAATTTATTATAATAACAAGAAAAATTTACAGAAAACTCGGTTGATATTTATCGATTATAATAGCATTGTGAATGTGGTAGTTTTTAATCCTGAACTGTAGGTGAAGAAGTATAGGGTCTGTTGATATTATCTTAACTTCTTGAATAACTATTGCAAAGGTTCCTGTAATGCTTCCAACTGTCTCTTGAATGTTTATTAGTGCCTTGTTGAAACGTGCTAGTGCTTAGGAGTAATGGTGGCGAGGTTCTGTGGAAGTCTGTTCCAAGGAAAACTCTTCCATTTTTCCATTCTTTGGATTCTTCTTTGACTTAATAGGGGTTCTTTTCATTTTATGAAAGGATTTTAAATGACCGTAGAAAGAGCATTAGAGTAAATGAAACCCATATAGATAGGTTTAGAGAAAGAACTGGGCACGTGAAGGGAAATGGATAAAAGTACGTGAAGGGAAATGAGAAGGAGACATCGAAATGGATAAAAGTGTGTAAAGGGAAATGAGAAGGAGACACGTTTGACATGGGCCAGCGGAAGGAATTATTAAATAAACAATGAGTGGGAGGGAGAACCCTTTATATATCACAATCGCAAACTTGGGATCAGAGCATTTAAACATAAGACAAAGGATGGAGGAATTGGCAAATTGGGTGAGACGCATGGCAATAATCAGGTCCCATTTTAATATCACATATCACAAATTGGGGTTTTTGGGCTTCATCGCAAATCAGGGATGGGAGTCTTTATCTCAAATCTGAAAGTCAGACTTATCGCAGTCATGATTCAAAGGGTTATTGCATTCAGAGCATATAACTTTTCACATACCGGTGATCGAGGAAATGAGGTAGGTAACATGAATGAAGGGCCATAAGATTTGTGATATGCGATAGCGATGCCGACGTGGCAAAGGATGGTTCCCATTGTAATAATTTATTCAGGGTTCGAAAGAGGAAGCATAAATGGGAGTCATAGGATTTTGCGAAAAATTGAAGGGTATGGAGGGTAAATGAAATGAATGAAGGCTTTTCATATGCATGAAAAGGGTAAATGTGGAAATGAAATTCACTCACACTTTTAGGCACTTTGACACTAGCATATTCCTCTTTCAAATGAGCTAAGGCATATTGATTTGCTCTGAAGCTCTGACAGTCAAGATGACTCTTTTTATTGTAAATGAAATAGTGAGACAAAGATGATATTTTTGAGACTTGAGCTATATGGAACAAGAAAAATGGTTTTTATTTGGACTACATAACTTGTTTGCTCCTTCATCATATTTTTATGAATGAAATGGAGGATTCACTACCTTATTTTTAGTGAAAATCTGAAAATTTTTCCATGGGCAGTTTTGATTCTAGAATTGACCAATTGCCAAAGGATTTGCGAGTGAAGAATTTCCCTGAAAATGTTGTGTTGAGGTTTTTTGAGTGAATCATTGTATGGAAAGACATCTAGTTGAAAATTTGTGGTAATGTCTAGTAAGGAGGGTGGCATCAGGTGGATGCACACCTAGTTCCCTTGGTTTATGGTTAGTAAGAAAACATGATGGTACCTATAGAGGTTGAAAGCTTTAGTCCATCTTAATCTCACTTGGATAGATTTCCTTGGTCAAGATTCTAGTCCATGGCATTGCAGTGCCTAAAGTGTTGAGAGACCAATGGATAGATTTCCCTGGTTAGGAATACAGTCCATGGCATTGTGGTGCCTAAAGTATTGATCAATGGTTTTCATTGATTTCAATCCAAGCAGCACCAAGGGCTACCCTGATCTTGCATGGAAATTTTTACTTGACAAATTACTCTATTCTGAGTCAAGGATATTTTGGATGGTTTCTAATGTCGAGTTGTTTCCGTTGATATATGACATGCCACGTAATTCTTCATGGTTTGAGAGATATTCACGTTTGAAGTTAGTAACCCCATTTAGTGGGCTAAAACCCCATGGGGTTGTAGCATGGCACTAATCATTGGTTGTGATAATTGAATATTAAATAATTAATAATTTTTTAAACTCCTAAAATACCTCCAACGTTCACTTGTTGAATACCCTATAAACCTAAGCATTTATATAAATTGTGACCCTCATATCCTCCTAATTGTTATAGGTCAATTTGGGCACCATTCCCAATGACCTGGTTAACTGGGCATCATCTCTAGGACTAATGATCAAGGGTCTATCATTCCCTATTGTTTCAGTTGCTACATGCCCTAAGACAAGAAACAAGACAAATCAAGCAAGACTTTCATCAAGCAAAGGTTTCCATGGTTTGAAGCTTATTATATAGCATATGAGAGCTCACCAACGTAGGATCTAAGGGGCCTAAGTGCGTTGCATATGCAGGTAGCCCCATGCAAGGCTACTCTGCAAAGCACTTCCTGACATTCACAGGTGCGTTGGTCACATTGGGAGCAAAATTCTCATTGTTCCGGAATCTCCACTTGGTCAGTGCCTTCTAGAAGAGTTCACATGTGTCAAGCTTCGTATCCAACTGTCCATTTGACATCTACATGACTAGAAACATGTTTTTCCTATTATTGGAAAGTCATTGATTTCAAAACAACCTACAATTCATCTATAAATTGAGCACAGATCTAAGTGCTTGAGAAGGAAGAATTTGAGTAGAGAAATGCTGGAGAATTTTCAATTGAAAGCTAGATTTGTGAAGCTGCTGCTGGAGAGATTTATACTATGATGAGGCTTGGGAACATTGCTGGAAGGTCACTTCAAATCAGTCACTAGGTTGTAACCTCTCCTTCTATCATCAATAAAGAGTACTGCTTATTTTTCCCTATATGCATCTGTATTGGCTTTGATTTTCCATATTGCAAGATCTTGGTTGATGTATATGGTTTATGCTTTACTGATTTATCTAACTAGCTTGAATATATATCTATATTATTGCATCTTCTGTTGTTTCAGTTTTATTTCTTGCAGGAAGCATTCATCCTACAAATTACTTGAATTTGAAGCTATAACAGAAGTGACAGAAGGAGCGATTTGGAAGCAACTGAACAAGTAAGCCTCCAATCCTCTCTGTGTATCTATTCTGAGTTAGGAAAAATAGTCGTATAGTCTTTCACCTATTGTTCTAGACTAGTACCTGTCTAGGGAAGCGTGATTTATCCGTAATTCACTATTCTGGCCCAACAAATTGGCGACTCCGCTAGGGAGAATTTCTCTTAGTTCTAGGTGTTTAAGCCTCTGAGTTTCTTTGTTTATCCACCCAGTAGTAGTTACACATAAATATTAAACTTTTTCAGAGCCTAATTTGCAAAGATAGTGAGTTAAACAGTAGTATTTTTCTTTGTATATTGCGCCCAATGCACCCTTAGACTAGACACAGTGCTTTGCAGAGCACTGTCTCCCCTTGGAGACTGCGTCGACTCCTGAAAGTACCTAAATTCCTTTGAATTTGACTTTGCAACTTGCTTCAACTTTGTTTGATGTTGTGTTCTGAAAATTTTGATGCTCAATTGACCACTGAATCTATATACTTCTTCCTCCTTTGGCTAAAAATTTGTTCAATGTTTGTTTAAAAAAGTTTTTCTTTATCATTCACAAGTTGATTTCAAAGTACTTTTTATGGTCGCATTAAGAATCATTTTCTTTCGAAATAGGAAATTGTCATAAAATCTTCATTTCCTTGATAGGAGAAATTGTTGTTGAAATCCTCGTTTTTCCTTCAAAAGAGAAATTGTTGTTTGTATTATTCGTTTCTCGAAAGTAAAAAGCATTTGAATTATTGATCTAGTGCACCTAGTTTCTTTTCTGCATTCATAACATTAAAGAAACTGAAAAGAAAAACTTGCATTTTCATGTAGGATTGTGTGTGTTTTGCAAAAGGAACATTAGGAAATCTGCATTTAGTTTGTGATTCATTGGTTTGTTTTTGTTCATTGATTTGTTTTCTCACAAATTATTTGCTCTCTTCCCTTAGTAGCTAGGTTCTTCATTGAAAAAGATGAAAGTGAAAGTTTGTTTATCATTCTTAGCTTGCATTTTAGGAATTTCATACACATCATCGGTGTGAACCTTTGAAAGACAAATTGTCAAGCAAGATCAATATAGAATTAATCTCAATTTACTTAAAAACGCATTGGAAGCATAACGATAACATTTAGAAGGTCTAGGCTAGAGACGTGTTTTGGCATCGTAAAACATAGTAGTTGTCGTTAACTTGTCTGCGATACATTCTGAGTGTGATGCCTCACTCCACGTATGTAAGTATATCGTATCTCGTCCACGTACTTTCGCGTATATCGGGCAGTGTTATGGTACGATAAGTATAAGGTGGTGCTCCCACTGTGCGGTTTTGCATCAGACAGCGCTAATACGAACTTGGGCCTCCACGTACCTTCGGGTATATTTGGGAGGACAAATTTTAGGTGCCATCCATCCATAGTAAACCGAGTCATCTGCCTTGAAATTGTGATACACCGAACACAGCATTCGGGGAGATTACCTACTTGTACTTCTTGGTTCACCAGGAGGTATTCTGTAGTTCACAGTTTCTTGGTAAACCCTTTTGCCTAGCATTACCCTATTTTTGTTTATTTATTTTTTGGTTAAAATAAATTAGTCATCATGGAAGAACAAAATCCTTTTCCCCGTCGTTCGTATAGACATCGCTCTACCGAAACCAGTACCATCAGTACCTATGGTGAAGCATCATCTTCCCATATACCAGAGTTGGCACAAGTTGTTTCTACAAATCCCGGTTTGTCTACTATTGTCGAGACAGAGTCCTCACAGCTACCCGTGGTCATGATCCATCCAATCTGTGAGACCATACCTCCCAAATCCAATGTTGTTCAACTAGAAGTTGATCCGGATCCCATTGTGCTTCAGGGGGCAGCTGTTATTGGTCAAAATGGACATCATCCCTAGGACCAATGAAATAAGGTTTATCATCCCCTTATATTTCAGTTGCTATATTCCCTAAATGGAGAAAATCTTGATCCTGAAGTCGAATAACCGGATGTTGTTCCTGTATTGGTCACTCCAAAATCTATTGTAGCCATTGAGTCTCCCATATCGTACAGTTAACCACCTGAAATATACTTTGGGCTTGAAAGTGAATTTCTTCCACCTGGTTTGATTTTGATTAAAGAAATATCACAAGACGAGACACCTTTAACTCCAAATCATTTTTGGTAGGAGCTTTACCTATACGAGTCTTTTCCTCAATCACCTTCCTCTGATTTTGTTGATCTTGTTTCACTTTGAGTTCCTGTATATTCTATAGGGTACAAATTAGGTCATTTGACCATGGCTGAGATAACATCCTAGACTGAACAATCTATTTCAACTGTGACAACATCTGTTGTTGCTTCATTTTCGATGTTTTGTCCATTGACTTCACCCATGTTATCATCTGGAATCCTATCTAGTTCCTCTCCTTAGTGGCTGGTGATACCACATATGTTACCCTCAGACATTCCTAAATTCAATGAAAACACTGGAGAAGACCCGTCAACACATGTTATAACTTATCATTTGTGGTATTCATCAAACTCCTTAAATAATGACTCCGTTAGACTACGTCTTTTCCAGCACACACTCACTAGTCCAACTGCACAATGAGGATGGTTCTTTTTCTGTGTCAACCTCATTAAAAAATTAAATAGAGTTATGAGGATAGTTATTTTTTCTTGTGTCAACCTCGTTAAAAAATGAAACAAGTACCTATGAGGATAGTTCTTTTTTCTTGTGTCAACCTCGTTAAAAAATGAAACAAGTGCATTTGAGGAAAGTTATTTTACTGTGTCAACCTCATTAAAAAATGAAGCAGGTCATGACCATAGTTCTTTTCCTGTGACAAGCTCATTAAAAAATGAAACAAATCCTCTCCTAATTAAGACGAGTATTCCATTTGATCTCGTAAATGAACCTTCATTCCATCCAACTATTAGTAATCTACTTAGTTGAATGAAATGAAGCTTGGGGGCATAGTCTCTTGCAGGGGGCATTCGACGTGTGCTTTTACAGGGGGCATTCAAAACATTCTTAGCAATTGCACGCAAACGACTGCTGAAGTTCGGGGGAAAAACAGGTTCAGAGCTCCAAAATGCAAATGGTAACTAGTGAATGGTAAAAAAGAATAGTAAAACTCTTTTTATTTAGTCATTTAATTGTTTGCAATGAATATTTATTGCTATGAATATGGTTTTATTATATTTTTATCATGAAATAGGTATTTTTAATCCATTTGATGTTGTTTTGAATAGGTCTTACAATTGATGAACATATTAGTCGTGCAGATTTATTTTAAGAATGACTTGACCACAAAGAATACTTGTTCTCCTTATTTTTCGAGCTTTGTGAAAAACGAAAAAGGATTTGAAGCACAATTTTATCTCTTTTTTGAGCTTCTATAACACTGAAAAAGGAACCCCTAGAGTCTTCTTTCAGCTCTTTTCAGACTCCGATAATGTGAAAATATTTCCAAGCACTTGTATTTTCGAGCTCGTTAAAGTAAATGAATTGATATCTACTCAGTATAATTTTAACCCTTTTCTGGACTGAGATGGATTATTTATGAAAAAGGAATACCTTGGTTAAACATGACCAAATAGGTTCGCTCAGATAATATTTTACACTTTTTTCGGTTCTGAGTGACAAATTCATGAAAAATTACTTTTGGAGTTCTCTTTCGTCCTCTTTTTCAGACTCTCTAAATATGAAAAAGGACCGGGCTATCACTCTCGTCAATCTAATTCAAGCTGTAAAAAACGGCGATGAACTTGTACGAAATCATGGCAAAATTGAAGTTTAAATTAACCACTAGAATCGTTAAATTATTAAATAGCGATACTTTATTCGCCCGAAGGGTTGAATTATAGATCAAGAAAATGTTATCCTCCTCAAGCTTGTTAAAAAATAAAGAGGTACTAGTCGATAAATGACTGGGGAAAATTTGGGAAAAGTAAGCAAGGTTTCTTTTTGGTAGCAAGTCGCTCTTGAACATGACACTTCTTTCACTCCATGTCCGTGACTGTTTTGGTTGGGTAATCATCTTGACGGTTCATTCACACCTATGGTTCATCATACCTTCACTTCTATTTTGGGTCAATGCTGCCAACCCATCACAGTGTCGCTAATATGTCCAAGAGAAGTCATCCAGTAATTAAAAACTCATCCTTTTGCAATACTCGTAAACCTTCATTTTCATGACCGTCATCCCTTAAAATTGCTATATCAAGTCATACCCTTGTCTCCGAAATCAATAACTCCTATTTTGCAATAAGGTGACTTCCTATCAACAACAAATCAATATCCAGGAAGTTCACTTTGAAACATCAGATTCTAGTACCATGAGGCTTGTTACAGCATCGACAAGATCCTCGCTTCCGGACCTTTGACCGAAATATTTTGTTTGGCGTTCGACATCAAATCATCTATTCACACCTTACGAAATGTACTGCAGTACCTTGAGAGCCATTGACATTAATGGTGGTTCTCTCGAATTTTTTAACAACTCACATAATTGGCTGGTAATCAAATGATGTCTTTCCATGTTTGACTAAAAATCGTATATTCACATGGCTAGACTTGTAACCGAATGATCGAGTGAACGAGATAATAAGACCTTGGATCTAGTTTCAGCCATCCATGCTACAATTTCAGAATTTTTGTACACATCATCTGTAGTGACCTTGCATACACATTGTCATCCAAACATGGGCCTATATCTGTAGGCATGTCTACATCTGGGCAACATTCCAATGAAGACGACTTTCTGAATTATGTACATGTTATTAGATTGTTTTATGTGCTGAACATGGGAATGCCTACCCTCATAAATTATGATCAAAATAGGATATATCATGATGTAATGTATTGTAAGATTGATGCAGGTGACCACTCCACTTCATTTCCAGACTCATCACAGTGTAAAGCATCTCAATCAAATGTTCTTATTATTTGGATCTCATGCTTTAGGGGGAAATTGTTATAGGTCAATTTGGGCACCATTCCCAATGACCTGGTTAAATGGGAATCATCTATAGGACCAATGATCAAGGGTCTATCATTCCCTATCATTTCAGTTGCTACATGCCCTAAGATAAGAAACAAGAAAAATCAAGAAAGACTTTCATCAAGCAAAGGTTTCCATGGTTTGAAGCTTATTATATAGAATATGAGAGATCACCAACACAGGCTCTAAGGGGCCTAAGTGCATTGCATATGTAGGTAGCCCCATGCAAGGCTACCCTGAAAAACACTTCCTAATATTCACAAGTGCGTTGGTCACATTGGGAGAGAAATTCTCATTGTTTCGGAATCTCCACTTGACCAGTGCCTTCTAGAAGAGTTCACATGTGTCAAGTTTGAGATCCAAATGTCCATTTAACATCTACATGACTCGAAACATGTCTTGCCTATTATTGGAAAGTAATTGATTGCAAAACAACCTACAGTTCATCTATAAATTGAGCACAGATCTAAGTGCTTGAGAAGGAAGAATTTGAGTAGAGAAATGCTGGAGAATTTTCAATTGAAAGCTAGATTTGAGAAGTTGCTACTGGAGATATTTATACTATGATGAGGCTTGGGAACGTTGCTGGAAGGTCACTTCAAATCAGTCACTAGGTTGTAACCTCTCCTTCTGTCATCAATAAAGAGTACTGCTTATTTTTCCCTATATGCATCTGTATTGGCTTTGATTTTCCATATTGCAAGATATTGGTTGATGTATATGGTTTATGCTTTACTGATTTAGCTAACTAGCTTGAAGAGATATCTATATTATTGCATCTTCTTGTGTTTCAGTGTTCTTTCTTGCAGGAAGCATCCAACCACAAACTGCTTGAATTTGAAGCTGCAACAGAAGCGACAGAAGGAGCCATTTGGAAGCGACTGAACAACTAAGCCTCCAATCCTCTCTGTGTATCTATTCTAAGTTAGGAAAAATAGTCATATAGTCTTTCACCTATTGTTATAGACTAGCACCTGTCTAGGGAAGTGTGATTTATCCATAATTCACAATTCTAGCCCAACACTGATGCAAGGATTTCGCTACTTAAAACATGTCATCGTGGAATTATCGCTATAACGTTTTTTCTATGAAGCTTCAGATTCTGAAAAAAAACCAATTTGAGTCGAAATCCTGATGAGGCTTGTGATTGAATTTTAGTTATCGGATTGCTACATTTTCAAAGATATGATATGAGGAAGTTAAGGTTTTTGCAGGCTCTCGAATTTCATGTCAAACAGGTGACCTTGGGAAAATTGTCATAAATTTCTCTCTGAGCATTAGATTCAAATTTCGTAAAACATGATAGAAATGGGATGCACTTTGGTTTGTTGGATATCGTTTTCAGGACCAAAGGTTGAAATAGTGAAACGTGGCACTTCGTGCAAGTTCTCTCTACTGAACAAGTCTATAATCAGGTCATCATAGGAGATTGGGAATAACTATTTCTTGAATAATCCAATATTGATCAGACCTATGGGGTTGGAAATAGGAATCAGAGGACTACGTCACGACACAATTTTAGACCTTGGAGATATGAAATTACATAGATACAATAGATTCAATATCGAGCTTCTAGAAAGAAAGAAAAAATATGCATTAAAGGATCACTGCAGTAAGGAAAGCACAACAACAGTCAATGGTAAGTCTACTACAACAAGGTATGTATAATTAGTGTTTTAATTTTAATTTGAATATCATCTCTGACATGTGTTTTTGTAGGACAGTGTAAGTATTTTGTATGTATTTTTTATTTGGTTTTGTTCATAAATGTTGAACATATTTACATTTGAATTTTGAATATTTCTCTGACATATGGTTTACAATACAGTGTAAGTATTATGTTTGTATATTGGTTTTGGTCTTGTTAATTAATGCATGTTCATGAAGGAGGACACAATAGGACAACTCAAACACATACTAGAAGGAAAATACACCCATGTAACATTACTTGAAGAAAGCACAACAATACCTCGACAACTGCTAGTGTTCAAATAAATAGTGTCAAGTCAAGTATCAGGTCATGTCAAAATTCAGTATTGTAAAAATAATCATTGTAGAATTGTAAAAGAGACATTATTGTAAAAGAGTCAATTTGACTAGAGTTGTAGAGGCATTTTTTGAGGTACAAGTGTCATTGTTGGATAATGTTATGGTTGGCTTGCAGGTCATAGTGTGATTGGGTGATTGGTCTAGTTCAAGAAAATCATTGTGAATCATATTTTATTGTGGATAATTGTCCCTGGTATGGGAGTCCACACTCTTGTATTATTTATGATCATTATAGGGTTGCAGGGAGGTGCTAGTTTGGTGCATGAAGTCACCTACAGGTTGGAGCCTCTGAACACTTCAGGGTGGTAGGTCGGTCTAGGATGTCGAGGCATTCATTCAGTTGACTACTGAATAAACTGGAGTGTTGGGGTGTCCTTCCAGTGGCAGCTGGAGAATAATTTTTTTCTATAATTCTAGGAAGTTGTACCTTTCATTACAGTTGGGGCTGAATATTAAAGAATTTATTAGAAAAGCGTTCGATGGTTTTTTACCCGGAGGAGGTTTTCCACCTAAAATTCATGTTCCTATTGTGTTCTACTATTTATTTTTTCATTGGATAAACATAAAGTATAATTTATTCTTAACTAATGCTTTGAAAATATTTAAAAGTGTTAATTGATAAAAAAATATTGATTCACACCCCCCCCTCTCAGTATTTCCAACAGTTGGTATCAGAGCTTGGTTCCTTCAATAGTAGTTTAACAACTGGAAGGAGATCATGGAGTATACTAAGAATAGAGTTCCTCTATTCAATTGAAATCACTACGCACTTTGGAGTGGAAGAATGCAGGTTCATTTGTTGGCGCAAGGATACAAAGTATGGGAAATCAATGAAAAAGGCTTTACAGCAAACTAGGATGAAAAAGGTAACAAAAATATGGTATATGATGCAAAGGCTAAAGATCTCATTATCAGTGGGCTTATCGAATCTATATATCTTAAGTTACTAGGTTGCAAAACTATTAAAGAAGTAATGGGAAAGCTTGAGAATATATATGCAGGTGACTCAATTGTGAAAGAAGAAAAGTTTCAAATTAACAAGGAAAAAATTGAGCAACTCAAAATGAAGGAAGATGAAAATATTGATGCATACTTACAGCGTGCTGATCAAATAACAAATGCATTGGAAGGTTTAGGATAACCTTTCGACACAAAAGTTGTAGTATGAAAGATCCTTAGAACCTTTCCAACAAGATTCAACCCAAAGGTATCTATCTTGGAATATAGTTCGAATCTAGCCAATATCAGCAAAGATGAATTCCGTGGAGTGCTTACGGCATATGAAATGAGGATTGAAGAAGAGGACAACACATCTCAACTAGAACAACATTCGCCACATCCAAGAAAACTAGTAAGGACAAGCATACTCCAAAAGTGAAAACTTGTAGTTGTAAGGAAGAAGAAAATGAAGAAGATGAAGAAGAATTTTCAGATAAAGATTTTTCTTACTTCACATGAAAAATGAGAACAGGTACGGGTAAATCAAAGGTAAACTTCCATTGATATGTTTCGATTATGGTGAGGTTGGGAATTTTGTAGCCAAGTGTCCTCACAAAAATGAGGCTGTTACGAAAGGAAAGAAAGGTCCGAGGAAGTTCAACAAGCAAGGCAAGAAGAAATGGTTTAAGAAGAGTTTCTTCTCCAAAGAAGATAGCTCCTCATTTGATGAAGAAAATGATAACAAAGAAGAAATCAACGGATGAGTATTGTTTATGGCCAAGCATAATAAGAAAGAAGCATCTGAGGAAGAAGAAGAGATGACTGAGGTTGAATTTCAAAATGAAGTGATCAGGGTTATCAAAGAGCTCAAGGTAGAGAAGAAGCTTCTCAATACTCTTGAAGACGAATTAAATATAGAAAGGTAACATGTCCTAAATCTTAAAATAAAGGCTGAAGAATACAAACGAGTTGAAGAATCACTAAAGTAAGAATTAAAGGAAATCAACAAGGAAAGAGAACCATTGGAAGTTGAGTTAGTTTCTCTACGAAAGCAAGTAAAAAATGGGAAAACTCGTCAAAACTACACCAATAGCTCCAAGACATTAGAATAAATCATCAATAATCAACGATCAAATAGTGACAAGACTGTTCTTGATTAAAAATAAAAATTGAAAAGGAGCCAAGTCCTTATATGACAACAAAAGAAGATGGATATGCAAAATATAACAAGCAGGTAGACCTCCCAACCAACTCAAGAGATCAGGACTCACAGGAAGAACCATGGAAGGAAATTCCTTAGAGAACATTTCCTCCCAAATATCAACCTTTCTTCTATGGTCATTGTTATTCATGTGGAAGGTTTGGACATAGAGCTATAGAATGTCGCACATATGTTTGGAATAAATACAGTGTTAGGAGATCTTTCAGAAAGGGATATTCCAGAGCTCAGCAAAATATTAACGTATTTGATCATTTGAGAGATGATGTCGAATGTTACAAATGTAAAAATTTTGGACACTTGGATAAATATTGTAGACTTGGAAGTCAAAGGAATTCTCACAAAATAAAAATGAACAAATATGGAAAAAAATAGTGAAAATGCGTTGTCATTCTCAAGGCTCAAAGCAACAGAAAAGTTTGGTATGTTGATTGTGGTTTCTCAACTCATATGACTGGAGATAGGAATAAGTTCATATCCTTGAAGGAAAAGAAGGATGGAACAGTGTGTTTTGGAAATGAAAGGCCTTCAAATGTCATAGGAGTAGGTAAAGTCACACTTGGAAGAAGGAATGCATTAGCAAAATATGTGTTGTTGATTGAAAATATGAATCACAATCTTCTCAATGTTGGAAAAATGTGTGATCAAGGGCACAGGATGCTATTTAACTCTAAGAAATGTGAAATTAGGAAAGGCAAGTTCGGTAAAATTTTAGCTACAGCAAACAAAGCTCCAAATGACATATATTTTGGATGAGACACCTAAAGGGTGCTTTTTGGTGAAAGTAGACGAAATTTGGTTATGGCACAAACGAATGGGACATATAAATTTCAACAATTTGGTTAGGATCAACAAGAAGGAAGCAGTAAGAGAAATGCCTAAATTTTCAAAACCTACCAATACGATTTGTGAATATTGTTGGCATGAAAAGTAGAAAAAAGTTGAGTTCAAGACAAAAGAACACTTTTCATCGCGTCCATTGGAATTAGTACATACTGATCTATGTGGTCCTATGAGAACAAAAGGTTTAGATGGAGAATTATATTTTATGCTAATGATAGATGATACACTAGAATGACAGTTGTCAGCTTCTTAAAGAGAAATACTGAGGCATTAAAGTGTTTTAGGATCTACAACAAATTGGTTTAAAATGAAACTGATTTGAAGATAAAATGTCTGAGATCAGATAATGGAAGATAAATCATTTCCAAGGTATTTCAACAGTACTGTGATGAAAATGGAATAAAAAGGAAATTCTTAACAGCCAGAACACCACAACAAAATGGAGTTGCTAAAAGAAAAAATAGAACCATACAGGAAATGGCTAGAACAATGTTAAATGACTCAAAATTAGATGATAAATTTTGGGTTCAAGCAATCGATATAGTTGTATTCAATATAAACAGAGGTTTTCTAAGGAACAATTGTAACATGACTCCATACGAATTATGGAAAGGAAGATTGTCTAACATCAAATACTTAAAAATATTTGGAAGCAAATGATACATCAAAAGAGAAGATAAAAAATTGGGAAAGTTTTATTCCCGTATCGATGAAGGTATTTTCGTTGGTTATTCAGGAAAAATGAAGGTTTATAGATGCTACAATATGAGGCGAAAACAAATAGTGGAAAGCATAAATGTTTTTTTTGAGGAATAATGTGTTACAAAGGATGACGATGAGATTGTACCTTCAAGAAAATACAAGGGATCTGAGGGAGAATCTATGAATGATGAAGAAGAAGCTCTAGAACAAGACTAATAAAATAAGGAAACAACAGTCAACCAAGAGGAAATAAGAAATGATCACGAGGATGTACAAGAAAATTCTTCAAAAGCTTTAAAATAATGGTGTCAAAATAATCATCCGTCAAATCTAATCATCGAAAACATAAATGAAGGAATTAGAACTAAAAGAATTCGATAGCTTCGTTCGTCACAACAAGCCAACCTTGATTTTTTAGTAACTTTTGAGCCTAGCAATTTTGAGGAAGCTAGTCAAGACGAACACTAGGTAGCATCTATGAATGAAGAGTTGGATCAAATGGAGAAAAAAAATACTTGGGAATTGGTTCCACGACAAAAGGATAAAAATTTTATTCGAACTAAATGGGTCTTTAGAAACAAATTGAATGGGGATGGAGAGGTTACCAAGAATAAGGCAAGATTAGTCTACAAAGGATATGCACAAGTTGAAGGAATCGATTTTGAAGAAACATTTTCTCCCATTTCCAAAATGGAAGCTATCAGAATGTTTTTTCGCTTATGTATTCTCAAGAAAAACAAAGGTCTACAAGATGGATGTTAAGTCAGCCTTTCTAAATGGTGAATTCGAAGAAGAAATTTACATTGAACGACCCAAAGGTTTTCTACTCTTTGAAAAGGAATACTATGTCTGCAGATTAAAGAAGGCACTATATGGTCTCAAGCAAGCTCGTAGAGCTTGGTATGCTTGTCTTGATGGATATATACATCAATAAGGATTCAAGAAAGGAAGCGCTGACAACAATCTCTATGTGAAAGTGGATCAAGATAACCTAACAATTATCAAGGTATATGTAGAGAATATAATTTTTGGAAGCAATGATGATAGATTAAGTAAAACCTTTGCCACAATGATGCAAAGTGAGTTTGAAGTGTCTCTACTTGGTGAGCTGACATACTTTTTAGGGCTTTAGATATCTCATCAGGATAAAGGAATATTTATATATCAAACCAAGTACTTCAAGGAAATGCTCAAGAAATTCAATATGGAAGATTGCAAGCCTGTCCTTACCCCAATGGTAACAGGTTGCAAGTTAAGTTTAGATGATTCATCAAAGGATGTGGACCAGAGGTTGTATATATCTATGATTGGAAATATTCTATATGTGTCAGCTTCTCGTCTAGACATAATGCAGGCAGTTGGACAAGTAGCAAGATTCCAAGCAGCACCAAAAGAATATCATATTATTGTCGTCAAAATAATTTTTCGATATCTTAAGGGCACAAAAAAATATGTTTTATGGTATCCCAAAGAAATAATATAGTTATCCAAGCTTATACAGATGCAGATTTGTCAAGATGTGTTGATGATCGAAAGAGTACCAGTGGAGCAACATTCTATCTAGGTGGTTGCCTTGTTTCAAGGTTAAGTAAAAATTAGTCTTCAATCTTGTTATCCATGGCCGAAGCAGAATATATCGCGGGAGTCTCTTGTTGTACTCAATTTATATGGATGAAGAAAACTTTGCATTATCTTGAAGTCAAGTTTGATGAGCCTATTCTCATCTTTTGTAATAACACCAGTGCCATTAGTATCTCCAAGAATCCTGTGATGCATTCCAAAACAAAGCACATTCCGATCAAATATTATTTCTTTAGAGAGCATGTCACCGAAAATAATATCAAGCTTGAATATGTTTGTACAAAGGAAAAAATTGTTGACATATTTACCAAACCATTACCTCGTGAAGCATTTGAGTATCTTCACCTAAAGCTTGGGATTCTCACAAGTTCTCATTAGACTCTTTCTCTTATCTAACTAAGTAAAAAAAATGGGAGTTGAGGTGTGTATAGGTCCATAGGATAAAGTTTGTCAAGGTAAGTTATCCTTTGTAATTGATGACAAAGGGGGAGATAATGTTGTAGGAAGAGATTTCATAATCGCAGGGGGAGTACTTGTGCTGCCATCAATGCCAAAGGGGGAGATTTTTTATCAGTGGTTGTCATTGATGTCAACCTAATAAGCACCAGGGGCAGACCCGATCTTGCATGAAAATTTTGACTTGAAAAAATACTCTGTTCTGAGTCAAGGATATTTTGGATGGTTTCCACTTTTCGAGATGTTTCCGTTGATATATGGCACACCACGTAATTATTCACGGTTTGAGAGATAGCTGTGTTTGAAGTTTCTAACCCTAGCTAGTGGGCTAAAACCCCATGGGGTTGTAGCATGACACTAATCATTGGTTTTGGTCACTAAATATTCAATAATTAATAATTTTTTAAACTCCTAAAATCCTCCAACTTTCACGTGTGGAATACCCTCTCAACCTCAACATTTATATAAATTGTGACCCTCATATCCTCTTGATTCAAGGATTTCACTACTTAAAACAGGTCATCGTGCCATTACCACTATAAATTTTTGTGAACGAAGCTTCATATTATAAAACAAAAACCCATTTGATTGAAATCCTGATGAAGCTCGTGTCTGAATTTCATATATTGGCTCACTACATTTTTGGAGATATAATATCAGGAAGTTAGGGTTTTTACAGGCTCCCTAATTTCATGTCAAACATATGACCTTGGGAAAATCATCATAACTTTCTCTCTGAGCATTGGATTCAAATTTCATAAGAAGTGACAGAAAGAGGATGGATTGTAGTTTTTTGGATATTGTTTTTAGGACCAAAGGTTGAAAAAATGGCATGTGACACTTCGTACAAGTTTTAGCTAATGAAAAAGTATATAATCATGTCATCGTAGGAGATTAGGCATAATTATTTCTTTAAGAATCCAATATTAATCAGACCTACGGGGTTGGAAAGAGGACTAAGAGGGCTACCATAGGACAATATTATAGACCTTGGAGATTTGAAATTACATAGATACAACAGATTCTATAACGAGCTTCTAGAAGGCAAGAAAATATATGCATTCAAGGATCACTGTAGTAAGGACAACACATCAACAGTCAAGTGTAAGTCTTCTACAACAAGGTATGTTTGATTAGTGTTTTAATTTTAATTTGAATATCATATCTGACATGTGTTTTTGTAGGATAGTGTAATTATTTTGTATGTAGGTTTGATTGGGTTTTGTTCATAAATGTTGAACGTATTTACATTTGAATTTTTAATATTTCTCCGACCTATGGTTTGCAGGACAATGTAAGTATTTTGTTTGTATATTGGTTTGGGTCATGTTAATTAATGCATGTGCAGGAAGGAGGACACAATATGAAAACTCAGACACATACTAGAAGACAATGTAATGCCAAATTACCATTACTTGAAGCAAGAACAACAATACCTCAACAGTTGTTAGTGCTCAATGAAGCAGTGTCAACCCAAGTATCAGGTCGTGTCAAAAGTCAGTATTGTAAAATTCATCATTTTAAAATTGTAAAAGAGTCATTATTGTAAAAGAGTCAATCTGCCTAGAGTTGGAGAGGCATTGTTGGGAGGTATAAGTGTCATTGTTGGATAATGTTATGGTTGGGTTGCAAGACATAGTGTGATTGGGTGATTGGTCTAGTTTAAGAAAATCATTGTGAATAATATTGTATCATGGATCATTTTCCTTGGTACGGGATTCCACACTCTTGTCTTATTTCTGATCATTATAGGGTGTCAGGGAGGTGCTATTTTGGTGCATGAAGTCACCTACAGGTTGGAGGCTGTGAACACTTCAAGGTGGTAGGTCGGTCTAGGATGTTGGGGCATCCATTCAGTTAACTACTAAAGAAACCAGGGCATTGGGGCATCATTCCAGTGGGAGCCTGAGAAGAATTTTTCTTTAGAATTATAGGAAGTTGTACTTTTCATTTCATTTGGGGCTGAAGATTAAAGAATTTATTAGAAAAGTGTTTCGCAGTTTTTGACTCGGAGGGGGTTTTCCACCTAAAATTCATGTGCCTATTGTGTTTTATTGTTTATTTTTTTTATTGTATAAACATCAAGAATAATTGAATATTAACTAATGCTATGAAAATATTTAAAATTTCTAATTGATAAGAAATATTGATTCACCCCCCCCCCCCCTCCCCAGTATTTCCAACATAAAGTTCTTCATTTTTCATATAGTATGAGATATTCCATTGTATATGTATATGATGAATACCTCCGTAGTTAAGAGGGAGCACTTGAAATTGTAATTAGGTTCGGTCCTCATTTAATTTATTTGATTCATCATGTAATGTACTTGTTCAAAGAATAAAGAAAAAAATTATTATTATTATTATTGTGACTTATTAAAGCGTGGGTTTCATGCTTGGGTCATGATGTTTTAGGTCAAATTCCCCATTGAGTAATTCTAGCATTTATTCTAAATTAATAGAGTCATTGTAGATTTAAAGAGACCCATATTGGGCTTTCGAATCATGTAAAAAGGTTAATTATGAGTAAACTATGAATTAAGTGACCTCCATAGCAAGTCACCCTAGAAGATATCATGACGGCTCATGTAGGCTCAAGAGACACCTATTTGACCTCACCTGGAGCCTATAAAAGGAAGTAATTCAAATTCATTTGGAGCACATTCTCTCCAATAGTTCGATATCTCTTGAAGCCATGAATAAGTCCAAGTTTTTTGTCGGGAAGCCGAAAGAAGTGAGAGTTTTTTGAAGTCTAAGGAGAAAAATAAAAACTAAATTTTGGTGTCTCTCTCTCTCTCTCTTTGTTTCTAGATCTGGTTCAGGAGATTGAATTCTTTCAAGTTTTTCTGCTACCAAAAGCCGTATGATTTTAGAACTGCTGCAAAAAGTCTGGTGTCGAGAAGCCAAAAGAAGTGTGAGTTTTGGGAAGTCTAAGGAGAGGAAGAAAAATGAATTTTCTATGCCTCTCTCTCTCTTTGTTTTGTGATCTCGATTGGGAGATCAAAGTCTTCCAAGTTTTGCTATTGTTAGAAGCCATATGATGGTGGAACTGTTGCATAGTTGAAGTTGTTGGAGAGGGGTCAAAATTTTGGAGGCTGACTTGGTGTGGAGGAAAGGTCTGGTCTTATTCTATGGTGAAGAGTCTCAAAGAATACTATTGAAAGGATGAATTTATTGACTGGGTTTTCCCCTCGAGGGGGGTTTTTCCCTAGTAGTTGGCCTACATCTCGTGTCCTTGATCTATGTACATTTCCTTTCATATTTTTTTGATGAACTAATAAGAATAAATATATTTAGAATCTATGCTTCTGTGATCCATATAAAATTGTAAAATCTCTTTCGGTAATAATCACATAATATAAGAAGAACATAACAAGAACTAAATAAGATTAGAAGTAAATAATATATAGCAAGAGGATCTTTCTTCCTTTTTGTGCCCTCTTAAGAGTGCATGTCACACTCACGAAGCATGAAGCCTTATAGTGAATTTTTTACTTATGAAGCATGAAGTTTCACCCTTCCCTTTGAGCGCATGGCACATTAACGAATATCGAAGCTACGATCACACTTCCTCCAAATGAAGAACTATGCCCTATTTGAGCGCATGAGCACACCTTGAAGGCCTAAATGCCTGAAGCCTTTTTCCTTCATCTCTTTGGAGTGTTACCTTGCACCCCATGAGCTCTCTCTCTCTTTTTGGAGTGCACAAGTTCACATTGAAGGTATGTTGTGAGCGTTGATGAGTTTAATCCTCTCATAGACCTAACATGAGCAGATCATTCCATGAGCTAGGAAGTGATATAATAGATGTTTTTAGATTGATTTTTCCTTTTCAATAATGATGTTCATTAGTAGGAGAACATTTCTATCATGATGAGGTGATTCTAAAGAGAATATAGAAAGGATAAAGCATAAAGAAACACCTGTGGAGAACAAATAACAAAAGAAAGCTACCATGGAGACATGAAGGAGATCACAGGTTGAGATAGAAAGAATAAATTGCATGATGAATTAGTAGATTATCATATTGATCAAAGACCCCTTGTTAGGTGAAGGTAAAAAACAAATTATATATTTCATAAAGATGAAGCATTTATTAGATGTACCATCAAGAATTCAAGATGAAGTAGCAAGGAAGACAACTTTCCATTGCCACCTCATCATGAAGTCCATGTCATCATTGTAAATTTGAAACTTCCACAAGTTTCCTCATAATGGTCAATATATGTTAATGTTTCATGCCACATCATGTGGAATGTAATGATATATTCTCAAGAAAGGATAAAATGTAATGTGTGGTAGTCCAAGAGTCATATGTGGAACATGAAGAGTCACTTTGTCATATATCGAAAAAGATTGTATAGAAATCCAAAAGTAATCTTGAAGTTCAAGAGTTGTTTAGAAATCCAAAGGGAAACATTACAAGTCCAAGAGTCATGAGGGTAATTCAAGAGTCATGGGAATATGAAAGCTCATCCCACTTATTTTAAAAGCAACCTCATACCTCAAGAAAATGCTTTTGGAGGCATAAACTTTGGAGAGTGAGTCTACATCGAATAGGATAGAAAACTATTGTTTGGATAAGCAATAAGTGACTTAATGTTCCACTATTGGAACTAGTGTCTCACTGTTGTAACGGTGTACTTGGATATTTCACGAAATTGAAGCCTTATGAGCTAACAAATTTTCATGCATGTATCGCAAGTGTTTTGGGGCTATTATTGGTGTAATATTCCAAAAATTTAGACTTCATCTAAATGGAATATTATAGGTGCTTTACCATTAGGTAGATGAATAAATGGGAGGGGAGACTCATAAAACCCCTTTAGAAGGAATAATGACACTCCTAATGTGAAAGGAGGAAGAATAAGCAGTTGGATTAAGCACCTTTGGGTGTGAACATGGGTTGGATCATGTTGATTCAGTCAACTTTGACCAAGTCAACAACGTTGTCTAGATACACTGAATCTTCTTGATGAACATCGCAGTTTTAGTGGAGGAAAAATTGCATGAGCTTGGTGGAAAATATGGATGGGACCCAATGTGGAGAGGCTCTCATGCTATATATGGAGGGGATAGCAACCATTGTTATGGATGTTTTGATTATCATTGCTATTGGTCTTCTTTGACTTTGCTTCCTCTTGTTGTTTAGCAGGGTTGCAGTGCTATTTAGCACAAGGGTGTTCCTGGTCGGGAATCCCTACCTCATCCTCAGGGAAGAAAGGTTCTTTGGGTTAAATTTCCTCATTCCAACATTTTTTCCAAGCTACCTCATTCAGCTACAATGTATTTTCTATTTAGAGTTGGGTTGTGTTGCAGGGTGCAGCAAAGGAGGATCTCGTTGAGTCATTTATGGGCTTGTTTTTCAGTGGAGAGGTTGTCTATCCATTGGAGGATCGGAAAGGAGGACTCCCAGGCATATTTTGGCATATTTGGTATTAGGCCAACCATCTTCTATCCCTCACAGTGCAGCTTCCATCCTGAACTGCGTTATTTTTGGAGGCATTTGCTGGGAGGGTTCATTGAGCTCATCAGGAGTGTCTATTTCTGAGTAGAGGGATCAACCTTATAATTATAAATACCATTGGAGGAGGACATCATTATTTCAGATCTATCATAGCCTCATTTCATATTAGATCCAGTTTGTAGTGGCACATTAACCCCTGGGTTACTTGTCACATTGTATGTTTCTTGGTATTTCTAGCAATCCTTTTCGGGTTGGCTAGAAATCTTATATTAGAGCCCACATATTCACTGTTTGGAATTTATTTTGTTTCTATCAGCCACATTCCATTTAAATATGTATTCAGTAGTAGCTACACTATTATAGACAATGCTATCACTTCTCTCTGGCATTCTATACAACTGCAGTAGCTCATGTGTTGATTGTTTTATTCATTGGAGACTTGTTCCCATTGCTTGAGTGACTTGTCCCTCATGATCTTGTTGCATATTTCTACTGATATTTTAATAAAATGATGGTTGTACATTGATCCCTCTTATGTCATGTTCATATTTGTAGAGTTTTACATTTTTATGTTCATGTATTGCTGCAATCCCATTTTGGGATATTACAATTGGGTTGTTTATGGTATATGTTTTGTTCATATGTACTAGAGAAATTGAACTATTTTGGTCTCTTCGGCACTCATCTTGTTGAATGTGTGTTGTACTTGCTTTAACATCGTTATGTGAGCTATTTTGATAACTAATAATTTTATGTTGTTGTGTGTCTCTCTTAGGTTATTATTATTAATTTCCTTCTAGAGGCTCACTTTTTCCTCTCTCCACTCATGAAATTCTCCTTTTACACATTGCAATTAGTGTTTAATAATGTCAAGTTACTTGCTTATTCAAGGTTTATGTATATAATCTCTTATTTTATCCATTGAAACCAAGGTGAACCTTTGTGTTATGTTGGTTGGGTCGATACTCTTTATGGGTATCCTACTCTAAATGGTGTGAGGTCTAATTGAGCCTTCACATTAGGGAGACACCTTTTATGTTGGAAGTATTCAGCACCGTCAACAAAACCCCATTCAAAATTTACCTAGATGTGATGATGACACTGGGGTAATATTTCTAAAATCGAACATCCTATTTCTAATTCTTGTTCATCTATGCATGATGCCTCTCCACTTTCTGGAAGGATTTTTATTCATATGCATTGAAAAGATACCCCTTCTCCTATTGTTGCTATCGATACTCAACAACAATCTGAAGCAAAGGGATATTACTTCTATATGGAAATATTTTTAGCAAAATATAAGAAAATTGCTTCTCCCTCTGCATATAAATTTTGATCTTGTGGTGGTGAATATTTGATAGTAATTTTGGAAAAAATATCCAATGTTGTGATTTTTTTATGGTTATTCTTTAAATGTGAAAATTTTAACAGGAACATTGCTATTTATATTTGACATCTTTATAATTTTGGATAGGGATATGTTGGTGTTGCAATATTTATTTGTTTTTATGATATTTCATACTTATGGTTGACTTGGAAAAAAGGATTATTTTCATAATTTTGGACATGGCTATGATATTTTCCACTTTATATTTTGAATGAGCATGGAAACTTCATTTGATGGTTAATATTCTTATGTGATGCATGCATATTTTATATGGTTGATGATCATGCATTTGAGAAATTATTTTACACTAAATGTATTTTGGATGTTGGTCCTCCCCTTTTCAAGTCATTCCTATTTTTAAGGATCCCACCCTTAGCTATCTTTCCTCAAATAATTTTATTTAAGACTTAATAAAAATTTAAATACTTTTTCTTTAAATAAATAGTTGTGAAATTTGTTTTGTGAGTTAAAGGATATATATTTAGGTTGGAGGAAAGACAACATAAATCGATTGCAATACAAGTTGGTATGATTTCATTTTCATTCTTCATTTGGGTTATTCTTCATTGTGTTTAGATATTTGTGACTCACAAACTTTTATCTACAAGGTTTCTTTTAAATAACAACATCGATGAGGCTTGGTAATATCTCTTGCTATCAGAGTTGTCTTTAATTTGAGTTACTGATGATTTATATCTATTGTATATTTTGTCAATATTGATGTTGCCTCTATTTTACAATAGCATACCAGTCTCTGAATGTCAATTTGAGGTTGCTGCAACAATATTTTTTTCATTTTGTTGTTTATGTATGTCAACATTTGACCATATGGTCTAGTAAATTAGTTCATTTATCAAGAAGTTCCTCACGCAGACTTTTAATATGATTAATTTGTGATCATTATATCTAAACACTATTCTTTTATGAAATTAATGAATAATATTGAATTTTTCCTTCCATATTGTATATTTATAATTACGCTTATTTTTTTCTCTTATTTCTTTCTTTCTTTTTGTGTATTGTATATTTCCACCCTTTTGTTAATGGGATATGATCTTAAAAGGAAGCAATAATAGTATCTAAAGTTTTTTCTTGTGTGTGATTTTGGATTGAAATGAAAATGGTTTCAATTATTGTTATGTTTAACAACATATCCTACTTTCCTTTGTTTAACACATTGTAAACATTATTAGTTTAATAGTATGTTTTTATTTTTTTAACTTCGAAATTGTATTGTAGGTTATAAATTGAGTATAGTACCTACATTCCTAGCATAGCTAGTTAGATATTTGAGGGTTGTGTGAGTGAATATTTAACATTCATCAACATAGGGAGACCCCATAAATGTTGTTGGAACATTTTCCCCTTCAACATGGAGTAAGAATTTGGGAACATGAAAAGATACAAGAGTTTTTTCAAAATACGCTTTTCTGAAAAAACTATGGGTATTTGCCAAATTTGAATTATTATACTAGCTTTTTTGAGATGAGTTTTTCCCAGTGAAATAAATAGTATATTTTATAGGTATAATATAAAACATAGAGTATATACCTTGGAACATTGGATGTGGTTCCTCATCCCATTAGTCAGGAAAAAATCCAAGAAAAAACTTTATAAGGTTCAGAAAATATGGAAATGCCTGTGAAAGAAACACCTGAGGGAACCTACGAGGCTAGTGAGATGAATTCCTAAATAATGTTCATTCCACCATCTTGAGAGTCCATGAAACTGTTGGATTCAGGAAAATTTAATAGCTCAAATAGCTATGGAAATTTGAATATATTTATAAATGCTCTAAGGTAAGAGGAACTGGATTCTTGTTCACTCCTACTATGATTGTCCTTGTATTTGGATCAAAATTTCATGCACAAAGGTATACTATTTATTTGAACTCAAAATATCAGGAACAAATGTAAAATTTTCTAAACCACTAGTCCATATTTTATTATTTTTCTTCTATTTGACTGATAAATTTACATACCATTGGTATGTAGTTGACCAATGAATGTTTTTGTCCTAGCGAGCAAGCAAGTTAAAAATGTCACCACAACTTGATTCCTCTTTCTTTCGGTAGTCATCTTCCCTTTTTACTTAGGAATATTTGATCAATTATCGATGTTAATAGTGGTTTTTATCTATGAGTTCCTTGTTCTTTGATATAATTACTAGTTTTCATCCTTTCACATGTGAAATTGATTGGGAGTGACATGGAAATAAATAGAAGTTTAATACATTAAGCATGTCATTTGTGGGAGGTAACTGGAAACAAATATTGAAGTGTTAAGCCATCATGTCCATTTAAATCAAATATTCTTCCACTTTTAATATCATTTAAAATATTCTTGATATAAGTACCATGATAAACCAAGAAATTAATGCTCTCAGATAACTATTCTATTATGAAATATTTTATGATATTGATGGGTGGCGTATAGGTATTTAATTGTGTGAAGCTGGGAAGTGCGTGGGTGTGTGGTGTGTAGGAAATAAGATGTTAAATTTCAATGAAACTATGCAAATACTTAGATGAATAAATGAAAACTGAAATTAGTTTAATTTCACCAAGATACATAGTTTCCTGACAACTCATATGCATGGGAATAAAATGCAAAGATAAAAACACACCACACAAATTGACACACTTTCCTCTAGAAACCCAACAGGTAAAAATTGCTTTCTTGATGTGGCTATTTTATTGATCTTGATAAATTGAATCAAATATAAATCAATATGTCCCTCTAAGAACTTACTTTTTCTCCTATTGATCTAGCTTGGACATGCCCTACCAACCCTTGATCCCAAATCCTAAATCCTAGTGCGCATGTGATCTCCTATTATTGAGAACACAAGCTTTCTCTGCTCTCCACAAGCAAGGTTCTCTCACAACTTGTGAGCTCTTCCTTGTCACAAAACGTATTTCACAAAACAATAAATAATTCCTTGTGCCTTCGTCCTCCTCTTTATAGAGTTGATCCATGATAAATTAGGAAAGCACAAATATAGAACTATAGTTGTGATGGACAAATTAATTGAATCGAAACGGTTCTCTCTCCAATCATCACTGGATTTATAACTCGTCCTTCCTTCAATCAATAACTAAATTCTCAAATCATCCTAAAATTTTCTCGTAACTAACAACCAATCCTGTAATTAAAATGATGAAAACTCAACTGAACTGAAGCTTCGACTCTGCACATGTCAACTTGATGATTATTCTAGTAAACTAGAAATGATTCATCCTCTCTGAAGTCTAACTCATGAGGATAACACAAGTTCTTCACCGGATAAGGGAAAAGCCATAAGACCTTGCTCGCTACATTTTCAACACTCCCTCTTAGTGAGGAAGGTACTTCTGGAAGAACCTCCTCCACCTAGATTTGTCGCCAACACCACCACGTTATCTGTTGTTATAGATGCTCCCTATTAACTAAAATTTTTCCCTACTTTCTCCTGCAGAATTTTATCTAAAGAAATATTCCTTCCAAAATGCTCCTAGGATCCTGGTCTTGAGAATACATCAATGTTATCTCAAACCAATTAGTCCTGACATTTATGGAAAAGGCCTCCTACCCATCTTCCAGATTATAAGTTTCAGTCCTCAATTTCAACTCATTATTGAAACCTCCTGTTAGGGTCCTATAATAATAGGGTTCATAATTTTTGAATTGACTTTGATATTCTTGTATAGTATGTACATACCTTGCTTTCTACAAGTTGTTTTCCCATATTTTGAAAATAATAAAAAAATTAAAAGAGGGTAAAGTCCTAAAAGAAATATCAAAGGACTTAGAAAAGAAAATATCACAAAGAATAAAAATGGACCCCAAAAGAAAAAAGAGATAAAAATAATACCTAAAAGTGAGCAAGTCAAAATGCCACTACTATTTACTTTTACTGTAAGAATAATGATTATGTGCGGATTGTTTAAAATGCCATAATCCATGATTAGTTAAATAACTTAATCTTAACTTTTCATGCTTTGAGTTTCATGTTTTAGATAGAGAATAAAGATATCTCAAAGAGTTTAAATTTGACAAATTAGTAGAAAGTTAGAGAATAAATGAGGAGCTCAATAGTTTAATCTGAGCCTTCAGGTGAAATAAGGTTAGGCTTAGATAGTTTTTATGCTTGAAAGAAAAATAGATTTAGGGTTGTAAGCTTAAATGCACCCATGCAAATGAAGTAAAAAATGTTAGAATACAGATGGGTAGGTAGAAAGAAGTTGTGAAAGACATGTAATAAAGCATCATCGGGAAAAAATTACTAATTCTCCCTCTCCCACAATGATCCAGTATTCTAAACATTCAATTAAAGAGGCTCAGAGAATTTCTCTGACTTCTGTTGGGATCATACCCAAGGCTTGGTAACTGATTGGTTAAAAATATTGGATTCCCTACATGAAAACCCATTTCATCAGCATATTCACCTTTTTCCAAGAAATACAAACCCTTTTCCTAAGTAAAATACCTCTTTGCTTAGAAAAGTAAAATCCCCTTTAATTAATTTCATTTTCATCCAAAAACATTCAGAAACCCACAAAATACACTTTATCCTAATTTTATGTGTAAAAACCAAAATGGGATACTTTTATGCTAAAATGCCTATTTAAACTTTACTTAGTTTAAAATTTTATGTATTTTAATTCGCCAACTTTCATTTCATATTAATTTCTAACTTAAATTATTAAATGCCTTTAAACTATCCCCTCCCGTATATTAACTAATTTCTTTATATAAATATCCCAAAACCCATTTATTAACATTAAACCTATGCTTTATTTATCCCACATGCTAAATAAAAACCCTGCCACATTCCCCATAGGTTTAAACATATCCTATAGATTAATCCCACTCCCTATAGTTTTAAAAAAAAAATTTAAATGTTTTATACTCCATATATAAATATATCCCATGCCATTGGTTATAAAGCACGTTAATTTTTTATATGCCACACTATAACATTACCTCGTTTACGTTATAAATATATATTTGTAACGTTTAAAAATATCCCGCTGAATAAAACAAAGCCTAGACCCCACCTCCTACTGCCAAGAAACTCTAAAACTCAATCCCCATCATTCGCATCGACGCTTTCAGATCCGACGAACACCAATGCATATCACATTTTTAACTGTCCGAATATAACCCATTTCAAACTATGCGAAATAGGTGGTTTTCCACCTTTCTCCCTCCTCCATGTGACAAAATCTTATTGGATCAAATTCGATCCAGTAATACCATATACCACCTAATTCCTATGCGATAACCACCCTTGGTTTTTCGCCTTTGAAGACAAAAACCGCGATCTGTTTTGACATGACAGCCATTAAATGCCAACTTCTTTTGACCTAAAACGTTATATAAACCTCATACTGCACCTACTAAAGTCTTTCCTTGCATTGTTTGTATGCTATTATCCATCCCAACTGAAGAAAACGAAGCCGATATACTGTTTTATGCTCAGAGAACCTGCAAAAGCCTCGCATCTGCTGTCAAAGATTGCAGAAAGCTTCCAGATTGTTTCCAAAGACCTTCAAAAGATACCAAGAACATGTTTTATCCCTCAAAACCTGTTTGAAAGACCTATAATTGCACAAACAGGTATTTTTCAAATAAAGCAAACATGTTATCATTCTAAAAGGAATTTCTAAAAGAATTAAGCCCAATAAAAGCCTATTGATCCAAAGAAAGCTTGTAGTTGCCCGAAAAGAGCTAATTCCCTATCAAAATTTGATAAAATCCATGTTTCAATATTGCATACAGTTTTAAAGAAAATTAAATTCATTTATCCTTTGCAGACCTTATAAAACTCCAAATTTGCCCAGAAACCCTTTGCAGGTAACCCCAACCCTTCTGTGCCCAATTTGAATCAATTTTAGCCCAATATTTACTGAAAGAAGCATAAGAAACCCTTGTTTCTTATTTCATAAACCTGTAAGAGTCTGAAGAATAGTTAAAAGCCAAAATTGAAGGTTCAAATCCAAAAGAAAACCAGGTTGTACTTATTTTTCATCCAAGAACCTCTGTTAAAGTAAAAAACACTTATGTAAACCATTTAATCTTACAGAAGAATCCAGAAAGCCCAAAAGTAGAGTTTCAGTGATCCAGAAAGCCTAAAAAATGTCAAAATAAAATCCATCCATGTCCTCCAAGACTGCAATTATTGTGAATCCTCTACAACCTCCTATTGTAGACATTGAACATAAACCTTTAGTAGATGTGGATTATAAAATAGAAAATCTAGTTGTTGAATTTAATTTGTTAGACCTCCACTGCTGGAGTTATGAAAAGTCATTGGATCAAGTTGACGAAGTCCAAATTTGGGAGTCAAACCTACCCAAATATGTTGCCACACTTACCCATCAATGTCCAGAGGTTATTAGGTTATGTCAGACCCATTATTCTCCTAAACATAGAGCAATTGGCAATGCAAACAAAGAATTACTTTTCATAATTACTACCGAGTGAAGAAATTGGATGCTACAACTTAAACCTGATCCTAAATCTGTTCCTTTGTCAATAGAAGCACTTAAAAAGTTGTACATTGGCCTAGATTTCCCCAAAAGGTTTCAAATCTTCCAAGTGTTCATGCCTTTACATGTTGAAATTCCAAAAATCAACCCTCCATATTCTAATTTAAAATTTCCAGAAGGGTCAAGGCATGTCATATCCATGCTGTCATTTATCCTAGGGTATTTTATAGATGAACATACAGATGATTCCATCCTAGGTTTCCTATCTACCTTTGCACCAGGAAAACTTCCTTCTGTCATTTTCAATTATGCTGAGTATATAGCTGATATATCCATGATTAGCTTGTCAAATTTCCAACTGAAGGAGTATTGTAATGTTCCTACTTAGCCTTAGCTCAGAGGAACATTCAATTTTGTTTTAATTTATGTTCTATGAATAAATGAACAAAGGAGGACATGTAAAACTCCTAAAAAGTCTGAATAAATCAATGCCCATGTGAACAAAGACAAATAAGGGCTATGTAAATAATCACTTGCAGGTGTGAAAGAGGTTTGAGCTAAAGACTAGGTCAACCTTGACCAAATCAACAATGCTGTCTAGGTTCATTGCATCTCCAAAAGGGAAAACACAGTTCTAGAAGGGAGTCTCTAATGTGAAAAGGGCTAACACATCAAAGTGGTTTAGGGTTTGCAAGATATTTCTCATCTTATAAAAGGAAAAGGAGGGCAACAAGAGAAGGTTGTTGATAGATCATATTTCTGAGTATTTGTCTGCTTAGACAAATACCATTCTCTGCTGTTGAGTGGAGGATTGTATCTGGAATTCCTATGCAGGAGTTTAATCTCTTCTTTTGAGGATTCAAAGAGGAAATTTTGCTGAAATGAACCACTATCTGGCTTGAGGCCAAGCTCCTACTTACATTGGCAGCACTGATCCATTGAGGGTTTGGCTTTCTCTGCAAGCTGCAGCAAGTGGTGATCTAGATTTGCAGAGATATAGTGTATTTTGAGAGCCTCTCTCCATGGAGTGGGTCCTTTGACCTCATGTAAGAGTGTGTCATTTATTTTACTTCAGATCTACAATTATTCAGTATTTTTTTTGTGTCTTTTGAGCTATAGCACTGTCCCATTGGGGAAACTGCGTTATTTATGTATGAGGGTTTGCAGGTTGTCTTGGTGATAGTTTAGATCAGAGATCTCTTGTGCTGGGCTTGCCTTCCACTTGGTGATCCATGGATTGGCTTGCTGATCTATGTTCTATTCAAATCTGATCCATTGTAATGAAATTTCATATTCAGAAATTTACTGCAGCATTTTCCAGATCTGCAACTTGTTTCTCAGATCTACTCTTATTCATGCATGCTGTTGTTAAAATTCCAAGTGGATCTTGTAGAGAAAACTATAGAGTTTCTACATATGATATAGATCTGATATTTTGTCCATGGATCTGCTCTAGATCTAATTTGTAACTCACATCTACTGAACCTCCTATAAAATAACACTGTTTAAGCATTTCTGCAAATTTACATGTCCATCTGCTCTATTTTATGACGATTTATTGTTGTATTGGCTCATGATTTCCACTGTATAATGAAATGGTTTTGTAATAATGATTATTTTCTGCTGTAATACTGAGATATCAGTCCTCTTGCTGATCTCCAGTGAACATTAGCTAAAATTGTGCAATTCCTGAAGCAGTGCTTGCATTTTACTGCAGTCTTCCCCTTTGGGTGCCTTTTAGCTAGTCTAATTTTTGGGAGATCTGTTTAATGTGCTTAAACTGATTTTTTTCTGATGAAATTCCATATATAAGTCACATAAAGCATAAATGATGGGAACCCAGCATTGATCTGTGTTATTATTGTTGAGTTTTACTTATACAACGTTTTCCTTGAAGACCTTGTTGAAATTCATGAAAAGGGGTTATTCCAAGTTTTATAGACAGAGTCTACAGTTGGCCAGGTAGCCTCTAGATCTCACCATTTATTTGAAGGGTGACATATCCAGTAAATTCCTCTATATTAAATCTCTGAAATAGAATCTTGAGAATCCTGGAAAAGGATCATTACAGTGGTATCAGAGCTCCACTCTTGGCACAACCTGTGCTAGCATTGGAGCACCAGTCATGCTGCATTCCGAAGATGAAGATCCTCTTTCTGAGAGGGAGAGGAGATATTAGAATAGAATTCATAGAAAGTATGACTATACTACTATTGACCTTGACAAGGGTCAAGACACGGGGAAAGCCCCTGAATCTGTGAATGATAAAGATAAGGAAGCAAAGGAATTTGCAAAAACTCTCTTGGAAGCTATGCAAGATCTATCCAAGGAGATAAAGGAGATGAGAATAGATAGAATGAGGGAGTCCCTTGGGATATTACATCAAGGAGAAAGTTCTGATATGTCTCAGTTTGGGACTGGTCAACCTGTGAGCTTGCCACAAGCTCCACAGGCCTCACAATGCTCTACAATGCCTACCTTCTTGGCTATAGAGAATGAAGGGCTACAAGAGCCAACCTCCTTGGAAGGTTACATTGTAGAATATGTCTCACAAAGTTAGAGGTTCAAGGATAACTTGAGCTTTCAAGACTTCTGCCATCTCAAGGACCGGAGGAGGCCATGGCAGCAGTACAGAGATGGAGGTTTCCTTCATGGGAGACACCACACTATGGGCAGGTTCTTCTTGCCTAAGTTCGATGGATCACCCTCTTGTTCTGCCAAAGCATGGGTGGAGAAGTTGAACATATATTTCTAGTTGAATAAAGTGCCCGAAGCAGAAGCCATCAATATTGTTGTGCTGCATTTTGAGGGAGAAGCCAACAACTGGTGGTTTCATGGACTAGCTACATTGGGGCACAGCAATGTGTCCACATATGCTGAGTTCACGAGGATACTAGTGGAGAAATTCGATCAGAAAGATCCAGAAGCCCCTTTCATAAGCTTGGCAAAGCTTAAACAGATAGGAGATGCAAAGGCCTATATCTTTGAATTCCTGAGGTTGTCTATAATGGTCCCTGATCTATCAGTAGCAAGGAGAGTCTACATGTTCATTGATGGCCTGGAAGAACCTTTGCATGGGTTGGTTAAGTCAACCAAGCCCATCACTCTGCATGATGCCATTGAGAGAACTAGAGATCTCCAAGATGCCTTGCCAAGGGCAAAGGCAACCTTTCCAAGAAAAGCCACTCACTCTTCTAAGGGTAAAGAAGGGAAAGATGCTCCACCCAAGGAGAGCTCACTGAAGAAACCTCTTGACATTGATCTCCGGAGGGAGTTTAGGAACAATAAATTATGTTTCACTTTTCAAGAGCCATGGGTACCAGGACATAGATGTGCTGCTGGAAGAGCACACTATATTGAATTCTTCTCTAATTTTGAGGAGGAAGAGGGAAATGATGGACCTAGGAAAGGTCATAGCGTTGGTGATGATGAGGAGGAGGATCAATCACCATACCGAGAGGAAGAAGGATCCTTTGTTCCAACAAGTGGGACTCTCGCTTCTTTGAGAGGAGTGCCCAAGTACTTGACCCTTAGAGTGAAAGGTTCAGTTATGAACCAAAGAGTGTCTATTCTGATTGACAGTGGGGAAACCCACAACTTTATTGATGCTCAAATTGTGTAGAGGAGAGGGATCCCTACTGATACTTTTGATGGGTTCTCTGTTTTGGTTCTGGGAGATAGAACTATGCAGTGCATGCAGTATATTCAATCACTTTCTGTGACTATGGGAACCTACACCTTGGAGGACCATTTCTTTGTAGTGGACATACCAGACACCAACATCATCTTGGGTGTCCAGTGGTTTATTACCTTGGGAAATGTCACCACTGATTGGAAGGCCTTGCAGATGGAATGGGTGGATTTGAAGAGTGGGAAACAAAAAATCATTCAAGGCATGCACACCTATCCTTCACCTGATGTTTCCACCCAAACAACAAAGATGGAATTGTGCAGTGGGGGTAGGGATCTCACAGTTCCTTCTCTCATGTTTATGATAATGTTGCAAGGAAAATTCCTACATCATGGCAAGCCACTTGGAATGCCATTAGATTATGTGGGGAAAGCCTCACCAAGTTCTGAAATAATGGAAGAGAAAGTCACAGCGCTATGGGAGAAAGCAAGGGGGAGGATCAGCCTTCCCACAAACCATCTTGGAATGCATAATGCCAAAGAATCAAGCAACAACAAAGCAAGCACCACCATAGATGCATCAGCAGCGCTGTATTTGCTGAGATGTGTAGATCCATATTGGAGGTCTTAACTCCTTGTGGAGTATTCCAAATATCTGCACACCGGGATGATATTAAATGGCATGAAGCAAGGAGGAGGCTATTTGGTCCATGAAGGGGTCATCTATCATCTCGGTAAATTATTCTTGTCTCAAGCCTCAAAGCTTAAGCAAGAAATACTACAAAGAGCACACAAAGAGTTCCTTTCCAGCTATATGCAGTTAGCAAAGATCTACTCCCTAATCTTGAGGTATTTTGATTGGGAGGGTATGAAGGAAGAGCTGCATCAGCACTATGATTGGGAGGAACTACATCAGCACTTACAAGAGTGCAATATTTATGAGGAGATGGGGCATCCAAGGGATCCTATGCAGGAGACATTTCAGCCATCTCTTCCTTCTCTTAAAAGAGGAGAAATGCCCATGCCTAACTCCATGTGTGTGGGAGACTTGAATGGTAAATAATATGATCTTATGGAGCATGTTTATTTTTCTGATTTGACACATTCTCTTACCATATGTATGCAGGCCATGGATCCTACAAAGAGTGATATTACATGTAGATCTCATGGCATTGACGAGGCCAATAAAAATACCAAATCTGGCCACTCCCTTGAGGTGCAAAGGGAGATTATCTATCATGATGGATGCTTCCCAAAGGCACCTAATGAGGGCTTCACTTTCAGCCATGTCAAAGTGACCCATGCAGCAAAGATGTGGTGGTAGTACCACCTACCACACTCAGATCTAATCAAAACAAGGAGTGCACTGCGTTGGTACCTTATGTGGGATTGTGACCCACCTCCTCAAGTGCAAATTTCAGTTTGCCTATATGTGATTTTGCTTCCATACATAGATGATATATTGGTATTTTTTATGGGTTTGTATGGACAAAAAGTAGGCAGTGTATATGTACCACATGGGATGGAACTTTATCCTGTACTTCATGATACATGTTTTAGATGTGACATTGCTTCACCCATGTTTATTTCTGTTGAGTTTTACACTCGTGAAGGGATAGACTATTGCCCTATCATGTTAGCATTGGAGGAGCAGTTTTTGATGTACTGGCTTGGTGAGCACTTAGTCCATGATGGAGGCATGATCCTTGATGGTGCCATCAATGGAGAAGGAGAAAAACTACAGCTCTTACCCTGTCAGTTGCTTGAGGACAAGCAACATTATGGAGGGAAGGACTGTAATGTTCCTACTTAGTCTTAGCTAAGAGGAACATTCAATTTTGTTTTAATTTATGTTTTATGAATAAATGAATAAAGGAGGACATGTAAAAATCCTAAAAATTCTGAATAAATCAATGCCCATGTGAACAAAGACAAATCAGGGCTATGTAAATAATCACTTGCAGGTGTGAAAGAGGTTTGTTTAAAGATCAGAAAACTGACCAAATCAACAACGTTGTCTAGGTTCATTGCATCTCCAAAAGGGACAGTGCAGTTCTAGAAGGGAGCCTCTAATGTGAAAAGGGCTAACTCATCAAAGTGGTTTAGGGTTTGCAAGAGCTTTCTCATATTATAAAAGGAAAAGGAGGGCAGCAAGAGAAGGTTGTTGATAGATCATATTTCTGAGTATTTGTCTTCTTAGACAAATACCACTCTCTGCTGTTGAGTGGAGGATTGTATCTGGAATTCCTATGCAGGAGTTTCATCTCTTCTTTTGAGGATTCAAAGAGGAAAGTTTGCTAAAATGAACTACTATCTGGCTTGAGGCCAAGCTCCTACTTACATTGGCAGCGCTGATCCATTGAGGGTTTGGCTGTCTCTGCAAGTAGGAGTAAGTGGTGATCTAGATCTGCAGAGATCTAGTGTCTTTTGAGAGCCTCTCTCCATGGAGTGGGTCCTTTGACCTCTTGGAAGAGTGTGTCATTTATTGTACTTCAGATCTGCAATTATTCAGTAGTTTTCTATGTATTTTGAGCTACAGTGTTGTCCCATTGGGGAAACTGCGTTATTTATGTATGAGGGTTTGCAGGTTGTCTTGCTGATAGTTTAGATCAGAGATCTCTTGTGCTGGGCTTGCCTTCCACTTGGTGATCCATGGATTGGCTTGCTGATCTATGTTCTGTTCAGATCTGATCCATTGTAATGAAATTTCATATTCAAAAATTTACTGCAGCATTTTCCAGATCTGCAACTTGTTTCTCAGATCTACTCTTATTCATGCATGCTTTTGTTAAAATTCCAAGTGGATCTTGTAGAGAAAACTATAGAGTTTCAAGATCTGATATAGATCTTATATTTTGTCTATGGATCTGCTCTAGATCTAAGTTGTAACTCACATCTGCTGAACCTCATGGAAAATAACGTTGTTGAAGCATTTCTGCAAATTTACATGTGCATCTGCTCTCTTTTCTGACGATTTATTTCTATATTGGCTCATGCTTTCCACTGTATAATGAAAGGGCTTTGTCATAATGATTATTTTCTACTGTAATACTGATATATCAGTCCTCTTGCTGATCTCCACTGAACATTAGCTAAAACTGCACAATTCCTAAAGCAGTGCTTGCATTTTACTACAGCCTTCCCCTTTGGGTGCCTTTTAGCTAGTGTACTTTTTGGGAGATATGTTTAATGTGCTTAAACTAATTTTTTTCTGATGAAATTCCATATATAAGTCACATACAACATAAATGAGGGGAAACCAGCCCTGATCTACATTATTCTTTCTCATTTTTACTTATACAGCATTTTCCTTGAAGAGCTTTTTTAAATTCCTGAAAAGGGGTTATTCCAAGTTCTGTAGACAGAGTATATAGTTGGCCAGGTAGCCTCTAGATCTCACCATTTCTTTGAAGGGTGAAATATCTAGTAAATTCCTCTATATTCCATCTTTGAAATAGAATCTTGAGAATCCTGAAAAAGGATCATTACAAGTATTTAGGTATACATCCTTCCTTTTCCATATGTTCTTATTTTTCCAAGCAGAAAAGTTCCCAATTACACTCCAGAAGCTTGATATAGAAGAAAATCCACTTTTAGTCATCTTTTGGACTTCTTTGATAAGAAAGAGTTCACAAAGTCAACTTATGCAGAGATTACAGATAACTTCGTCCACCCATTGATAAATATGTTGACAAATATAGAACAACCAAGAATCAGTGATGAAATGAAGAAATTTCTACAACTATCAGAGCACACTAGAACTGGATATTTGTACTTATATGAAAAATATACAGAAATTAGAGTTTTTGGGTCCAATCTGTTACCCTATAAACTTCCTAAGTATGTGCTAATGAGAATATTAGCCTTGGATTATATCAGGCAAATCTTAATTTTTTATTCTATCAAATTCCTAACAGCCAAAAAGAAGATCCAATTTAAGTTAAAGAATCAGGTGGGACCATTTATTTTTAATCACAGAGATGCATAAGAAGAAGATGCAAAACAATTACTTGAGTACATATTTATAGAAAGCTTCTCATGGAATTATGATCCACAAGGAATATTAAGCAAAATGAGGGTGAAGTGCAAACTAACACCTTATATTCATGAGAAAAAACTAGATATTGAACAATATGTCAATCAAATAGAGTGGCTAGAAAATACCTTGATAGATGCAGTTAAACAAGGTGATACTAGTCACACGTTGCAAACTGCAAATCAAGGAGAGAAAGCTACTAAAAGAGTCATAGAAGAAGGTACATGCACTGCTGAGACAAGGTTTAAACTTAGATACAATAAAAAGCATAAAGTCAATTCAGTTGATAAAGGAAAAGTAACCATAGAAGTAGAAGACACAAATGTTCCAGTGACAAATACAAATGTTGCTACAATCAATAAAAATGAGTTGGCAACAGAGATTTTAAATGAATTAAATCTAGATAATTCAAACACTTGGGTCATATAGAAACAACAGAGTTTGGAGGCATCCCCCTTAGAGACAACAAAAGAAAAATATCTTGACATCAGAGAAAAATATAAGCAGATTAAGACAAAGAATGAAGAAATAAAAAATGAGATTTATTCCCAGTATTTGAAGCAAACACCAGGCATTCAGAACAGACTTTTATCATCTTTTGATTATTCAAACAAAAAGTTGATTATGTCAGTACTACCACCAACAGTCAAGACTCCCAAGACAGTGGAAGATTACGCGAAAGTTGATCTTAAAGTGCCAACAAAAAGCATTCATGCACTAGATCAAATTGAATTTCATAGGCAAACTTATGAGATGTTATATTCTACCATAACTACCAAGGCTATGAGTGTCAACAAGCTCTAGAATACAATAATAAACATGAGAGATCAAATGAAGGTTGACAAGGCCTCCTCATATGCTAATGATCTTAGGAGTAAGTCTTTAGAAGAGTTAGTTATTCAAGTAGGATATGATCCAGCCAATGTCAAATCTGCAGAAGAGTTAGTAAAGAAAAATAATGTTGATATTGCAGCATTGAGGAAACAACTCAATCTTCCACCAACTAAACATCCACAAGCCAAAGAAATAGTTCAAGAGGAAAACCAGAAAGATAATATGATGAACTTGATTCTACAATTAACAGGACAGATAAAAGAGATGGAGATCCAAATGAACAAGCTTGGTCATGAAAAAGAAATTACAAAAGCACAGGAAACTCCTTCAGTAATTCCCATGGTTACTACAGCTGTGCCTTCAACTCTGGCAGAAGATTTGACACCAAAAGTACCACTGGCTACTGCAGTGATAGTAACCTCATCCACTACTTCAGCCACAGAATCCTCTACCACAGCAGCTCAACATTCTGATGAGGCTATTAAATTAGTTAAAGCTGTGGAGGAAATGTCACTTCAAACAAATGAGATAAACAGATTTAAGAAACTGATTGAAAATCTTGACGATACTAAGAAGCTAGCCCAAATCAATGCCAAAACTCATGAACAAAGGGCTAATAGGTTAAATACTGAGTTGAAGAACCTACAAAAATATTTAACCTTAAAAGAGCCAATTTCTTATGTGAAGAATCAATTATGGAGTAAAATCATTGAAGCCATCAATGATGTTTGGCCATCAATCCAGGTAATATATGAGCAGAGGGATTTACTGAAGGTAGCACAAGCAGAGATTCAGAAAACAAAATATGAGCTAGGTGACAAACTTGAGAAAGCCATATAATTAATCAAATTTCTCAATAGCAAGAACAAGCAATAACTTGAAGAAATAGAAATCATTGATAGAACAGAGACAATACTTGTGATAAGGAAAGTCATTTCAAATAAGAATTTAATGAAGCAGTTAGAGGAAAAATGTGAAAACATGAACATAGCCATAACCAAGTTTATGTTTAAGTTTGAAAACTTGAGGCAAAGAGGTTTGCCTAACATTATGGTCATTAATGAAAAACTCATGCCACAGGAGGACTACAACAAAAATATTAGATATTATGCCAAAGAGCAAGTTAACAAAATAGAAGGGCAATGAATTCCTATAGGGAAGGTTTTACATAGAAGTTTTGAAGACTTGTTTTATCTCCAACATGAGATAAAGCACCTTTTTGTTATAAAACCAACATTTGCTAGATATACAGAGGCAAATGAGAATTTTAGGAAACTAAAAAAGATACAAATTCCTAATGATGAATCTTGGCAATCACTCACTGACTTACTTTAAAAGTCAAATTGTAGATAAAAGGATAAAATATTTGGCTGATTTTCTCACATCTAAAACATAATTTTTATAGCAGTAAGGCAGTTTTTATAGAGGTTAAAGAGTATCAGATTTAAAGAGTATAAGGTGAAAGAGTATAAGATAAAGAAGATAATATTTCAAAACAGATTTGAAATATCTTTGCCAGCAAAGAGGACAACAAGACAGCCAGCTGCACCCATTCCAAAATAGTTTTCTATTTTATTTGGATAAATAGGACAGCTTGTTGATTTGTTAAGCAACTGTCACTATTTTGTTGTAAAGATATTTTATTTTTCCTTAGACAATTCCTAGAAGCATTCTAATATATTTTTTAAACATTTTTGTATAAATACTTCACTCTTTGAAGTATTATTGTGTAATAAATTGTTGAAGATTTCAATAGTCATTTTTGATGTACTTGAAGGATTTTTGTTGCGAGTTCGAGTAGCAGACTGGATCAAATCATCTAGCATCATATTTCAAGATTAATGTGATGAGAAATTGAAGTGAAGTAATTTCTACTTGTCATTGTTTATCTTCTCATGTTTTCATGCATCCATTATGTATTCTAAATTTGAATGATAAAACAAGAGTATTATTTCAGGATTTGTTAAAAGCACCCTATCTTTACTGTTTATCATTTCTATGTTTTTTGCTGATTTCTAGAGTAGGGAACCGTTAATTTCTCCCTCTTTTGAATGATCTATAACTACTCCTTCCTTATCTGGATTAAAGAATCTTTCATTTCTCTTTATCCCGATCAAACCACTTCACCAAATCAGCCTTCCAAGATCTTCAAAGACTTGTCTATCTTGCCCTGAAAACATTTGACTTTTTGACCTTGATCCTAGTTCTGTATGCTTGACTTTTGACTCCTTAGCCCAATGGACATACAGATCTCTCACTATCCATCTCATTAAGTGATTTTTCCCACCAAACCAAACCAAATCAAAACCAATTTTCACAATCATAACTAGCCTAATATCTTATAATCAAAAAAAAGTTAAATATTAAAGAGAGAGCCCTATCTAAACCCTAACAAGGCTAGATATTAGAGTTTAAAAGTTGGTCTATGGTTACCTGTAATGTTATTAGACTTAAAATCAAAAAATCTCACAACTTAAGAATTATTAGAGTGATAACACCTCCTACTCATTCTTTGTCACTAACATCGATCTTGTGGTAATTCCTTCTAGAAAGGTTGTGAGTTTTTTCCCACTCCTTTGAGATACCCACAAATTATTCTACCATTCCCATGATTAGTATGGTCTCCCCCTCTAGTTATAAAGGTTAAACACTGAGGAATGTTGGTATTGTCTTTCATACCTATTATTAGCTGTACTTTCCAGCTTGTTTCTATCAATACATTTCCTATGCTGAGTGGCTCTTTGTTGGCTATTGTGACTCGCTACTACTTAATCATGCCCAACAAGGAACTTTTCTTATGGGACGATCCTCTGTAGCATATCTCTATGGCACAATCAGACCCTATTTCTCCCTCTACAACTAGCCCATCCATAGCTCAACTTCCCTCTAGTGGCTTTCAAACAAATTTACTTGTTTCCCATTGATTCCTGGTGGTTGGCGTGGAGCTTATGCACCACACATGTTTCTAAAACCCTGTCTCTAGAGGTTAACAAATTTCCTGTCACACTTGTCTACAGTCATGGCCAGAATCAACCTCTAGTAACTTAGATATGTATGCCAATGTCTATTAGCACTTGACAACATTTTCTGAGTATTTACCACTCCGTGCTCCAAATCAAAGGTTTTATATTTTCATGGTTGTTCCTTGGTGTTTGAAAACCTTTCATTTCTATGCATTAGCTATATTGACTAGCTCCTGTAGAGCTATGATTGTGACTATGCACCCAACTGCTACAAACACACTTTTGGTGGTTGAACTAGCCACGTATTTTTCATGAGATCTTGAGCCACTAGTCTATTATATACCACTCCTACACTGATCGATTTTCACCATTCTTGCATTCAAAATAGTTGTGTCCTTCTTCCTCAAATGGACCTAGCACGACTTTGATCACAACCATCCCTTGTACTCTCGAGCCTCCGCACCAAACTCTTCCTATCTTCGTTCGATCTGACACAATAGTTGGCATGTTGGCCACTCAACCCACCTCATGTCTATACATTGACACAATCCCCCAGTTCTTCCAAAATATATGACCTTGCTCCTGCTCGACGGCGCCATCTGCACTTGTTGCACCCAAAACCTAGTGCTCAACTCCCACGATTGCTACGATGTACTGTCAGTGCTGCTGGTCTGCATGTCTTGGTAGTTTCCGGATGCATCGGTGGCTAACCATTAAATCATATAAGTTAGTGGCTTTATGACTGACTGTTCAACCACCAAAACCAACAAAATGCTTTTTTGTTTCCTTTAAAAAAATTCAAACCCCTTTTTTCCCCTTTTTTAGTTTTTTTTAATCATTTTTTTTTGTTCGACCCAAAATAAATGGTCATAAACAAACTCTCTCCAAACTCTAGCACAATCCTCCTGATTGATTTTGACTCTTTACTGACTCATCAATTTGTTGTTGGTCTGCGCTCCTATACCATGTAGCAAATGTCAAGAAATTTGCTACTGCTAATGAAATTCAAACTGAAAATAAGAGACACGGATTTCTTCTACTATTTTATGGAAAGGAAAACACGGGATAGAGATGCATGTAATATTATGCAACCATCAAAGCACAAGAAACATAATGATTTTACAGGGGAACCCAACTGGGAAAAACCCCTCCACCACTTTACATTCATTCATATGAGAATATGGATCAATTAAAATGGATGCTTCACATCTGAAGCACACACTACGCTACAATTCTGATCTCCTTCTCATTGACTTGCTCTGACCAACACTTATCCAAAATAGTCCTCAAACTTCCTCCTATTTCCCTGCATGATCCTTGGGGAAATTAGCCCCCAATATAGGGGAATTCCCTATTTCCTTGCACAAATCCCAGAGGAATTGACCACCTGCTATAATGCAAAACTTGTAAACTTAACTAGTGTAAAATTGAATTCCATCTAGGAAACTTTAATTCCATGCATGATTGTGATTATTTTTAATAAATTGATCAGTTAACTGAGAGATCATTGAGTTAATAATTTTTATAAGTACTCAACTAAACTCCTAATAACTCTACAAATGACTAGAGCTAAGATAATTGAGTTTAACTAATAATAACTCAACTATATTGCTAAATTTTAGCAATCAACCCATTCACAACTCTACTTCTAGCCTACAAAATCAAATTTACATATTTAATTAGGAGACAATGCCATGTCACTCCAGCTAATTGTAATCCAAGTCATCCTACTAATGTGGAAAATTAAATTTACCTATTTGATTAAGACGGAAGTCAAATGAAGCCTTTTCTTGCAACAATTTTAACACTCTTTCTACATCACCCCTATCCTCCTCCTGTGTAGGAATTTATTATAACACAATTAACACTCCCTCTCACTTTTATTGTTTTTAATGCAACAACTGCAACTAGGAAGCATCCAAAATAATGAATCAATTGTGTCTCTGAGTTGCAATTGTCTCTTGAGTCTCTGACTACTACTAGCCAGCAATTGTCACTCAAGATATGGTGACCTCAACTAACATTGATCCTTCTGCTACTAAATATTATGGGCCCTTGTAGTAAGGGTAATGATCCATGAGAAGAGTATATTGCAACTGCTACTACTCTCCTATGGACCCTAGCAGAATATTTGCAACTCTTGGATGAAGGATCTACATCGCCCCACCTTACTCTTTTAGGTATAGATGCATGCATGGCGAAATATACCACTATCTTGTAGATATTTTTAACTCGAACACCACCTTTTTTTACTTATCTAGTAGCAACATGCTTCAGAAAATATTTACCCTTATTAAGCAACACATCATATACTTTATCCTCCAATACAACTATAGAAATCAATTTTGTCTTCAGCCCAGGAACATACATTACATTTTTTAGGTGAGGATGGGATCCTAACTCCCTCTTAAAGGTGACAATGCCAATTTGTTTGGTACTATACCTTCCATCATCTCCAAACTCTATGTGTAATTGTAATTCCTTCTTGTCTAGGTTGCTGAAGAACTGTGTATTTCCTGTCATATGATAAGAAGCACCAGAGTCTAGGTACCACTCACTCCCTCTTATTGTTATTTTCATGCAAAAAATGCAGGTTAAATCCAACTCAAATTGTGGTGTGAGAGTATCTCCTCCTTCTCTTGTCGCATTCTCCTTATGGGATTTCTTGTGTGGATACTTGGTTGCATAGTGTCCATACTCATGGTAGTGAAAAAATTTAGTTTTACTGAGGTCTTTCTTCATGAAATGGTTCTGGAAAGATTCTAACTCGCCTTGGGCCTTCTTTCCTTTGGTATTCTTTCATTTTCTAACTAGATAAAAAATTTCTTCCTCATCAAATTTGGATGTGACACCATCTCTAGTGTTTTTTCTGATCTCCTCCTGCACCAAATCAGACCAAAGTCTCTCCCAATCTAGTAGTTTGTATCTTCCATTAAATGAATCCTGATATTTGTGTGAGGATTTTGAAAGGCCAAGGAGTGCTAAGCTCACAAGTCTAGATGTTGGCACATTTTATCTTACTCCTCCAAGTTCATCTTGACCATAAGTGAATATCGATAGGTATTAAGGAATGGTTTCATTTTTCTGCATACGAATGCTCCTAATTTTATCTCTCAATTCCAATTTCTTGACATCACTACTGCTCTAAAATAGATCTATGAGACTTTTCCACATTTCAAAAAGAGTCTTCTTTCTATGCAAGTTCGAAACCATATGATATATTCCACCCAACCGAATAATCCTCCTGGATTTTGTTGTGACTTTATTACATTGAGAAAGTTCTTGTGCATATGACGTTGTTTATTTTGGAATATTAGTTTATGTATTCCAATAATCCATTGTCATACATGAAAACTTCCATCATGTCTTTCCAAGCACAAAAATTTGGGGTTCCGTCCAATGCATACTCAAGCCTAAATCCATTGAAACACAATTTTCTTGCACTAAATAACATCTGTAGTGAAAACTCTTTAAATCAAAATTTCTCTGAGAGAAGATCTAGAACAAGGTTTCTATATAGTCTTTCATAACTTTGATACCATGTAAAATTTCCATGAAACTCTGCAGCTACTTAGATGAATAACTAAAAATTGAAACTAGTTTACTTTCACCAAGATACAAAGTTTCTTAACAATTCATATGCAACAAAATAAAACGAAAAGATAAAATCACATCAAAAATATTGACAGACATTCCTCAGGAAACTCAACACGGAAAACTTACTTTCTTGATGTGGCCATTTTATTGATCTTGGGCAATTGAATCAAATACAAATAAATCTATCCCTCTAAGAACATACTTGTTCTCCTATTGATATAGCTTGGACTTGCCCTGCTAACTGTTGATCCCAAATCCTAAATGCTAGCACACTTGTGGTCTCCTATCACTAAGGAAAAAAGCTCTTTTTTCTATCCACAAAAAAATATTTGTCACAACCTGTGGGATCTATATTGTCAGAAACATTTTTTCACAAAAAATTTCATAATTCCTTGTGTCTTTTCCCTCCTCTTTATAGATTCTATCCATTATAAATTAGGAAGGTACAGATTTATTACTTGATTTGGGTTTGAAAAGTTAATTGAATTGAATTGGTTCTCTCTCTTATCATCAATGGAGTTATACCTCATCCTTCATTCAATCAATAACTGAAGTCCCAACTCATCCTAGATTGAACTCATAACTACCAAAAAATCCTATAGTTAAACTGACTAAGACTCCACTTAATTGAAGCTCCAACTCTACGCATGATAACTTGATTATTATTCCAGTAAACTAGAAATAACTCATCCTAATTGAATTCTAATGCATGAAAATAACTCAAGGCCTTCATTGGATAAGAGAAAATCTAGAATACCTTTCTCGCTACATTTTCAACATAAGATATGCAGAATGGAGGGATGTGTGGAAGGAGGAGGATATGAAATTTCTTCCACGCACATTAAATTTGAATAAGTATAAAAATATTCAAGATAATTCAACTTTCGGGGTCAAAATTTGGCCCTAAATAAGGATTGTAACATTATTTTGTGTTTCTAAGAGCCGAGATCATGACCATTTTCCTAGTCCATTAGGCTATGGAGTACGAAATATACATTGTGTATTTATAGGGAATATATTATATGCACATTATAATATAAGAAGGAAAGAGAATGTGCTATGTGGAGTATTGTTTGAGATCCTACCCATTTACAAGGAAGTTGAGTAATTGATCATCCATTCCCTTGAGGATATATGAATTGCATCCATTGATTGTGTATATGACATAAGTTCAAATCCATAATGCATCAAACATTTTATTCCTTGATGGGTTTTATTTTGCATTATTCCAAAGAAGCCCAATTTCTATTTTTGAAAAACTCTTGTTAGTGGCTCCTTTATTGAAATTTTTGGCGACAATGTGTTGTATTCTTTGAATGTTTTTAAGTATTTTTTCTGTTATTCTTCTAATAGTATTAGTTTATGCAGCTCGGTTTAGGCTACAGAGTAATCATTTTCTTCCAAATATTTTTTTTATACAAGTCATTTATCTCCCTATGTATGGGTAATATTGCATCTTTCCCATATACCAAGTAGAAGGATGATGTCCAGTAATTTTCCTTGGAGTATGTCTACTAACCTATAATTCATCTACCAATTTATTGTGCCAATTCTTCTAATTATTTTTTACTACCTTCTATAGAATATTGAAAAGAATTTTGTTAGTTTATTTTTCCATGTCAATTTGTTTTGATTAGTAATTTGAAGATTGTCCCATGTTTATTATGTACTTTCCAAATAACTCAGTCAATTTGGATCTGTTGAAAATGGATTCATTATCAATAATGAATTTATTCGGAATCCCATATCATTGTAATATCCAAAAATAGGTAAAATCAACAATATTTTGAATACCTTATAATATCCCATTATTGGACTGCTCAGCAATGAATGCAAGGAAAATGCATTTCCACATATGTATGCTACAAAAAGGCAAACCAACCCTTGGATCCCTTAGATTTATCCATCTACCAGCTAAATCCAAGAGGGTTTCAGAAACAAATGATTCTAGGTGAGGTAAACAAGTCTCCCACACCTAGTATAATTGTAAAAACACCCCAGAAATGGGTCTGCAGCAATATTAAACAACTCTGCTGGAAAATAATGTAGTTTTACATAACAGTAGTAAAAGGCCAATATGGAGGCTCATAAATGATATGTACATCAGCAAATCAGATTTATAATGTGGCCCATGTTAGTGTCAGTATTTGCAGCCTTCCTTCAGTGATCAAACATGCTCTTACAAAGTGATTTTAAGGTGTCAAGGTCAAATTTTGTCATTTCAAAGAGTCTTCAAGCAAAATTTGGTCACTAGGCATTAGGTCTAGGGTTTGTTTTCACTCTTTTCAAATTTGTCCAAATGTCGGTCCATGTCACCATTCAGCTGAGTGTACCATTATTCAGAGGGTTTCCATCATCATGTCAGGTTCCAAAGAGTCATTTTACACCTCGTTCATGCTTCAGTTGTGCCTAGGTAAGGTCCATTTCCCTCTCCTAGGGGTTTGGAGGTAATTTCTCTTGGATGGTCAAATCATCGAAAAAACTTGTATCCTGATGTTCACACACCTTCCCCTATCCTTAATATACCTTATTAAACACTTCCCATCACTGAGATCCCCCAAATTCCTTATTTTTCCACAAACCCTAGTTTCTTGCCACAACTTGGCAATTTTCTAGGCTAGGCCTGTGTTTTTCCCTTTTGGACCCCTTCCCCTCACTCGATCTCTGAGATTCCACTTTCCCCTACTTCCTAACATCCCTCCCTAATTCCCAAAATTTCCCCAAGAATTTAGAAGCCCCTTATCCCCTTCATTTCGCTTCATTTCGACAAAATCCCTTGTTTCACACATCGGGATAGGTTTCACTCAAATGATGTTTCAGAGCAATAAAAGATGAATTTTAGAAAAATGAGAGAGGTTTTTGTTCAAAACATGCCAAGGAAGAAAAATCTCCTTCACTTTTTACACAGGTATAATGGTTTTGGAGAGATGTCAAGAATACCGTTGCCTCAGGAGAATTGATGCACCTGCTGGAAGTAGTGTTGGGAGATTTGATTTCTGACAGGGTAAATGAACTCCAAATTGAACAATTCCACTTGGGTTGGAAAGTATAATCCAATATATTTCCAACGATCTATCACACACTCAATTTGGACACCAGGAAGGCCTCCAAAAGCCTCCTGCAAAATGCACTATGTAGCGCTCTACGCATATAAAGTGCGCGCTATGCATTGGGCCAGAACTCAAAATTTTTGTCATTTATTCACTGATTTTTGACAGGGTAAATGAACTCAAAATTGAACAATTCCACTTGGGTTGGAAAGTAGACTCCAAGAGCTTTCCAACGAGCTATCACACGCTAAATTTGGACACCGGGAAGGCCTCCAAAAGCCTCCTGCAAAATGCACTATGTAGCGCGCTACACATATAAAGTGCGCGCTACGCATTGGGCCAGAACACAAAATTTTTGCCACTGCTCTTCAAAATTCAAATTCTCGCAGTCTCCTTTGCCTCATGTAAGTTTAAATCATCTTTCTATTATCTTTGGTCAGTGTTTGGAGTTGTTTGAAGATCGGTTGTAAGAGTATGAATGTTGAAGAACACAAACCCTACTCTCTTGTAAAGAAATGCCTCTTTAGGGTTTGAATTTGAAGTTTTAGAATTTGACTTTGGTGCCAAAACATTCCATATCTCACTTGTATTTTCCTTTCCCCACTACTGTTATATCATCATACAATGCCTCCCTTTTCCCTATTCCCTTTAAAATCACTCATATCACTTCGTCCCTCTCCTATTTCCCTATATCCCATCCCTAAAACTTGCCATTTGTTACCATTTTCCATCCTTAATATCAGTTATAGGTTCCAAAATTCCATATGGTCAAGTGACTGGTCTCACATCCTTAATTTCACTTGACTCAAGCATATTTTCTTCACTTAATTGAATCATGTTGTTCCCATAGCTCATTTTCCCACAGTCCACTATTCACACGGCCCTATTTCCCAGTGTTACTCCCACATTTGGCATTTGAAAAAAAAGCACCAAATCCTCATTCTTCATCTCATTCAAGCCAACACAGATTTTGCAACATCATGGAGGCGAACATCGGTACATTATATGACCAAGACAGAGATTGCACCACTGAACTGCATACACCAGGAGGACACTGAAACGTCGTGAAACGCCTGATCCACTCCGGATTTTGGCCGAGGCTTCGTTGGCTGGGAATGATACATGATGGAGGATCTTTGCTCCAAATTTGAGCAAATTCGGAGAATTTTTTGTCATTTTGAAATATTTTGGTCTCAAAACAGATTTTGCAGCCATACGAGTAGCGCATTGACGCGCTCGCTTATGATTGGGACACTTGCTGGAGGAAAAAATTATATTTTTGGATTTTTCATGGTAATTTATGCATGCTCCAGTATGGCCGACGAATTTCACTAAGTTCTGGATGATCAAAAGGGCCAAAAACACCATGAAAATCACCTTTCTGCCACCTTTTGCACCAGCAGGAAGTACTTCTGGGAGAATGAAGTTTTGGAGGGGCAAATGAGCTCCAAATTGAAAAATTCCACTTGGGTTGGATAGCCAACATCCAGGGATTTCCAACGAGATATCATGAGATCAATTTGGATGCCAAGAAGTGCCCCAAAAGTAGGCTGAAAGGCGCGCTACGCATATAGATTTTTGGTCAATTTTTCACCTTCTAGCTCAGAATTTTGGCCAGTTGGACCAGTTTTGCTTGTGGATGTAATTTTTGAGTTATCTTGATGTAATATTATGGTTGGCATGTAACTTGGACTCATTTTTACCTATTCTAGATGATTCACTCCTAAAAAAGTAAAAATCAAGTGAAAGAATCAGTTTCCTTCCTTTTAGAGGCAAGTTGTTTGGCTGCCTATATTCTAGCTCCTTGTTTAGAATTAGTTGGAACTGCTCCTAGAAGGAGGAATTCGACCCTAGAGGTGTGGGAAGGGGTTAGGATGGTCTATATGATGTAATTTCTCAATCATTTTCAGAGGTTGGATAGGTTGGACTCTTGGGAAGATTTTGGCACACTATTGTACATATTTTTCATATTTTGGCTAAGGAAAGATCAGAGGTTTTGCAGCACCTGTTGGGATTATTGTGGCTTTCAGTTCTTGATGGTGTTTTTTCTCAATTTATTGTAAGTTCTTTCATTTTTGATGTATGCCATTCCCTTCTTATGCTTCTGAAACTAAATGAATGAGTAAATGAGGTTGAATCCATTGTTTACAGTGCTCTGCCTTTAAATTTGTTTAGTTTTACATGTTTTCGCCTGTTTGGAGAGGATCCATGTTCTCCCTTGCCCTCTTCAGCTCCTTGTCGTTCAGATCCATCCATGCACCTGATAAAAAGCATCAAGACTACTGCCTACCTCGCCCCAACTCGAATTCTGCAAAGATCTGGCCTTATCCCCAAACCCAAAATTGCTTTTTCTCATTTCTCCAACAAAAACCCAAAAAATTTAAATCAAACTTTCCTATCTCTTTAATAGCCTAAAATTAGTATTCATTATAAGTCATCTCAGCCCCTTTGAAGACCTTTTGCCGAGATAGACCCGGAGAGAGCCCTCTCCTGTCCTCGTAGGGCTGGCTACGAGGCCGAGCGTGGTTTGATGTAGCCTTGAGTTTTACCTTATTTCAGCCTAAGGTAGATTTGAGTGCTAACATAGTGGCGACCATACTGGGGAAGAATTTGCTTATTACTGTCATTTGCTATAGACAGAGTTTGAAGTCACGCCAGGTAGCCTTCGAACTGCTCTTGCTCTGCGAGTGCATAGTAGATAAAAGCTGCTTCAGTCGATCTCCGGTTTAGCTTGTGAATGTGCCCCTTGATTTGCAAGTTCCCCTAGTATATGTATCAAGATCAGATCTGATGGTTGATGGTGGACAACGATCAGACATAAGAAGGATGAAATCTTTCACCTGGTGACTCCAATTCAAAGTAGAGACTCCACTGGAGGACTAACTCTTTCTCTGAGAAAATGGAAGGATCTTACACAAAGTTCAGGTATCTAAAGTGGAATGGTATTCAGGATCTAGTCTGCTTTCTTGTAAATTACTTTTTCGCTGGTCTTGAAGTTGTCCTGAAAGTTTTTCAGAGTTTGTTGTATGAGAAAGGTGATCAAAATCTTCACTCGACCCATTCAAAAAGTGTAAATGCTGAGTTTCCCTTTGATCCTGGTCTCCTTACTTTCCCCACATATTATGATGACTCTCTTCAAAGTGATGAGCCTGAAGAAAAAAAAACTGATCCCGTAGCTCTTGTATATACTCCTACACCTTGTAAAATTCCAGATTGGTATAAACCTCTTGTTTTACCTTCTGTTCTTCATGCTTTTCCTGCAAATTATGACCTATATCTACCAAGATTTGACGGTGAATGTAACAATGTCAACGCTGAGAAACATGTGCAGAATGTTGAGACTTTTCTGGATTTTTTCGAAGTTGATGATGAAGATGTTAGTATTAGGCTTTTTGCTCTTTCTTTGCAAGGTCAAGTAAAGAGTTGGTTCAAAGCCCTGCCTAATGCGAGCATTTCAGATTTCCAGAAGTTTGACAAAGTTTTCCTTGACAGGTGGATGATTGGACATAACCCTTTCTTGATTTTAGACGAGTATGCCCAGCTGAAGAGACAGTCAGGAGAGACAGTACAACAGTTTTCTGCCAGATTTAATCAAGTATATTTTTCGATACCAGCTGATATAAGACCTTCTCCTAGATCTGCTCTCTTGCACTACCCGAGTGCCTTTGATCCGGAAATGGAGTTTCAGCTGAGAGAAAAGAATATTGCAACGCTTCACGAAATGCAGAACAAGGCAGTGAATGTAGAGGCTCATTTGTTGATCTTGAGGGCAAGGTTGAAGGAAGAAGAAAAGAAGAATGTTTCAGAGCAGCTAACACCTTCAGAGGAAAAGCTTGATCTTTTCATAAACGCAGTAGAAGAGATGATGCAGAAAATGACTGCAAAAAATGAAAATGACATTCAAGAACAAGCGGCTGACCCAAAACATTTTGTTTCTGATCCCAGTTGTCATAGTGATTGTTTTATAGATCATTGTGAAGAAGAGAGAGCTGTTGATATGATGTGTATGTTTGATGATGTGTTTTATACCGATGAATTGCCTCAGTTTGATCAGTATGATGATGATTATGTTCTCCAAACAAAAGCTAATCTTGCAGACGAATCAGCAGCTAGTTTGTGCGAGGAGGAAGTTCACTTTCAGCAGCTTGAGTACAGTGATCAACCGATGCATATCAGCTATGACAATGATGAGGAAAGTGCAGCAGATTTTGAAGTAAGTGAAGGATCTTTGTCTTTTTGTTTTGATTCGTTTCAGTTCATCAGAGACAACTACCATGCAATCAAAAATCAAATGTCAACAAGTCTTGATCTGTACCATCTTGAGCGCAATGAAAACCTTGTTCAAGACTTCTCATATTCAGATTTTCAGCCCCCAAAATCCATTGATTGTCAAGCTGCAGATGAAGCCATGGAAGCTGGCACATTTGATCAGATGATACAAGGTGACTCCGTACCATTCTGTTTTGAATCATTTCAGTTTTTGAGAGAAAAATTGCATAGTAAATCTTCAAATGAGCAGCATGTAAGAAATCAGCAATTTCTCAGTGTTAATGTTGAGGATGAGACAGATAACGAAATTCTTGAGCAGCCTGTAGCATCAGATTTGCAGCCACCAAATGAAATTGAAGGTCAGATTACAGATGAAGGTGTGGAAGATGAAATACATGATTTGATGATGCAGGAAAATTCTATACCCTTTTGTTTCAAAGCATTTCAGTTTATAAGGCAGAATCTTCGTAATATATCTCAAGGAAAAGATGAACAACCAGTAGGATGTCATACAATTTCAAGGGATACAGTGCAGCAGTCTTCTCAAGTTTTTGATGATCCTATTGCTCGTGTGTTGGATGATGTTTGTTGTAAAAGTTTTCCTTCATTAGCTAACCATGTGCCCGAAAATAATGTTGATAGTAATCTTGTTCAAAATTCAATTTCATTGTGTTGTTCAACAGATTTTTCATATGAGGAGATTGATAAAGGAGGCTTTTGTTCATTTTGGAATCAGCAACCGAGTTTGGTTATTCATGAATTTCAGGATCCTTTTGACAGCTTGCTGCAATCACCAAAGAAAAGCACCGCAGATGTGAGGAAAAGTTTAAGATCAAGGTATGAAGATTATCTGGACCAGAGCTATGTTTATGAAGATCCTTTTGCAGTTTTCTTGAAGTCCTCTAGTCAATTCATGCTTTACAAGTTTATCACCAGTCAGCTTGATTTCAAATTTCCATGGGAGTTGCCTTTCGATTCTTCCCTTTTCCTGCGCATCAAAAAGCATGTGGGAAGAAATCAAACAGCAGCCAGGATGCTTACATGGTTGCATTGGTTGTTCCATTTCACTTGATCAGGTGATGAGTGGAAAAATTAGAGTAGGTTGTATTGAATAAGCTTCATATTGAGCATATTTCCAGTTTGTCGGTTGTGTTTAAGTATCGAGTCAGTTCTTAGTTGAGTGAGAGTCAATTTGTGTCATCAAGTCATCAGTTTTCAGTCATGCATTTCAGCTTGAGTTTTTGACTCCATTGCCCAATGGATGAAGGCACTGTCTGCTTTCCAAAGATCTGTAGTTCTTGGCACCTCCAAGGAGATACCATCCCCATTGGAGCCAATGTTAGTGTCAGTCTTTGCAGCCTTCCTCCAGTGATCAAACATGCTCTTACAAAGTGATTTTAAGATGTCAAGGTCAAATTTTGTCATTTCAGTGAGTCTTCAAGCAAAATTTGGTCACTAGGTATTAGGTCTAGGGTTTGTTTTCACTCTTTTCAAATTTGTCCAAATGTCGGTCCATGTCACCATTCAGCTGAGTGTGCCATCATTCAGAGGGTTTTCATCATCATGTCAAGTTCCATTGAGTCATTTTACACCTTGTTCATGCTTCAGTTGTGCCTAGGTAAGGTCCATTTCCCTCTCCTAGGGTTTTGGAGGTAATTTCTCTTGGATGGTCAAATCATCGAAAAAAACTTGTATCCTGATGTTCACACACCTTCCCCTATCCTTAATATACCTTATTAAACACTTCCCATCACTGAGATCCCCCAAATTCCTCATTTTTCCACAAACCCTAGTTTCTTGCCACAACTTGGCAATTTTCTAGGCTAGGCCTGTGTTTTTCCCTTTTGGACCCCTTCCCCTCACTCAATCTCTGTGATTCCACTTTCCCCTACTTCCTAACATCCCTCCCTACTTCCCAAAATTTCCCCAAGAATTTAGAAGCCCCTTATCCCCTTCATTTCGCTTCATTTCGACAAAATCCCTTGTTTGACACATCGGGATAGGTTTCACTCAAATGATGTTTCAGAGCAATAAAAGATGAATTTTGGAAAACTGAGAGAGGTTTTTGTTCAAAACATGCCAAGGAAGAAAAACCTCCTTAAATTTTTACACAGGTATAATTTTTTTGGAGAAATGTCAAGAATACCGTTGCCTCAGGAGAATTGATGCACCTGCTGGAAGTAGTGTTGGGAGATTTGATTTCTGACAGGGTAAATGAACTCCAAATTGCACAATTCCACTTGTTTTGGAAAGTAGACTCCAAGCTCTTTCCAACGAGCTATCACATGCTCAATTTGTACACCGGGAAGGCCTCCAAAAGCCTCCTACAAAATGCACTATGTAGCGCACTACGCATATAAAGTGCGCGCTACGCATTGGGCCAGAACTCAAAATTTTTGTCATTTCTTCACTGATTTTTGATAGGGTAAATGAACTCCAAATTGCAAAATTCCACTTGGGTTGGAAATTAGACTCCAATAGCATTCCAAAAATCTATCACACGCTCAATTTGGACATCGGGAAGGCCTCCAAAAGCCTCTTGCACAATGCACTATGTAGCGTGCTACGCATATAAAGTGCGCGCTACGCATTGGGCCAGAACACAAAAATTTTGCCACTGCTCTTCAAAATTAAAATTATCTCAGTCTCTTTTGCCTCATGTAAGTTTAAATCATCTTTCTATTATCTTTGGTCAGTTTTTGGAGTTGTTTGAAGTTCAGTTGTAAGAGTATGAATGTTGAAGAACACAAACCCTACTCTCTTGTAAAGAAATGCCTCTTTAGGGTTTGAATTTGAAGTTTTAGAATTTGAATTTGGTGCCAAAACATTCCATATCTCACTTGTATTTTCCTTTCCCCACTACTTTCATATCATCATACAATGCCTCCCTTTTCCCTATTCCCTTTAAAATCACTCATATCACTTCGTCCCTCTCATATTTCCCTATATCCCATCCCTAAAACTTGCCATTTGTTACCATTTTCCATCCTTCATATCAGTTATAGGTTCCAAAATTCCATATAGTCAAGTGACTGTACTCACATCCTTAATTTCACTTGGATCAAGCATATTTTCTTCACTTAATTGAATCATGTTGTTCCCATAGCTCATTTTCCCACAGTCCACTATTCACACGGCCCTATTTCCCACATTTCCTCCCACATTTGGAATTTGAAACAAAAGCACCAAATCCTCATTCTTCATCTCATTCAAGCCAACATAGATTTTGCAACATCATGGAGGCGAACATCGATACATTATATGACCAAGACAGAGATTGCACCATTGAACTGCATACACCAGGAGGACACTGAAACGTCGTGAAACGCCTGATCCACTCCGGATTTTGGCCGAGGCTTCGTTGGCTGGGCATGATACATGATGGAGGGTCTTTGCTCCAAATTTGAGCAAATTCGGAGAATTTTTTGTCATTTTGAAATATTTTGGTCTCAAAACAGATTTTTCAGCCATACAAGTAGCGCGTCGACGTGCTTGCTTATGATTGGGACACTTGCTGGAGGAAAAATTTATATTTTTGGATTTTTCATGGTAATTTATGCATGCTCCAGTATGGCTGAAGCATTTCACTAAGTTCTGGATGATCAAAAGGGCCAAAAACACCATGAAAATCACCTTTCTGCCACCTTTTGCACCAGCAGGAAGTACTTATGGGAGAATGAAGTTTTTTAGGGGAAAATGAGCTCCAAATTGACAAATTCCGCTTGGGTTGGATAGCCAACATCAAGGGATTTCCAACGAGCTATCATGAGCTCAATTTGGACTCCAGGAAGTGCCCCAAATGTAGGCTGAAAGGCGCACTACGCATATAGCTCAGGCGCGCTACGCATATAGATTTTTGGTCAATTTTTCACCTTCCAGCTCAGGATTTCGGCCAGTTGGACCAGTTTTGATTGTGGATGTAATTTTTTAGTTATCTTGATGTAATTTTGTGGTTGGCATGTAACTTGGGCTCACTTTTACCTATTCTAGAAGATTCACTCCTAAAAAATTAAAAATCAAATGTAAGAATGAGTTTCCTTCCTTTTAGAGGCAAGTTGTTTGGATGTCTATATTCTAGCTCTTTGTTTAGAATTAGTTGGAATTGCTCCTAGAAGGAGGAATTAGACCCCTAGAGACATGGGAAGGGGTTAGGATGCTCTATATGATGTAATTTCTCAATCATTTTCAGAGGTTGGATAGTTTGGACTCTTGGGAAGATTTTGGCACACTATTGTACATATTTTTCATATTTTGGCTAAGGAAAGATCAGAGGTTTTGCAGCACCTGTTGGGATTCTTGTGGCTTTCAGTTCTTGATGGTGTTTTTTCTCAGTTTATTGTAAGTTATTTCATGTTTGATGTATGTCATTCCCTTCTTATGCTTCTGAAACTAAATGAATGAGTAAATGAGGTTGAATCCATTGTTTACAGTGCTCTGCCTTTAAATTTGTTTAGTTTTACATGTTTTCGCCTATTTGGAGAGGATCCATGTTCTCCCTTGCCCTCTTCATCTCCTTTTCGTTCTGATCCATCCATGCACCTGATCAAAAGCATCAAGACTACTGCCTACCTCGCCCCAACTCGAATTCTGCAAAGATCTGGCCTTATCCCCGAACCCAAAATTGTTTTTTCTCATTTCTCCAACAAAAACCCAAAAAATTTAAATCAAACTTTCCTATCTCTTTACTAGCCTAAAATCAGTATTCATTATAAGTCATCTCAGCCCCTTTGAAGACCTCTTGCCGAGACAGACCCAGAGAAAGCCCTCTCCTGTCCTCGTAGGGCTAGCTACGAGGCTGAGCGTGGTTTGATGTAGCCTTGAGTTTTACCTTATTTCAGCCTAAGGTAGATTTGAGCGCTAACAGCCCATACAATGTACAAGAGAAAAGTAGAAGACTTTTATGAAGAAAACCCTCAAATTAAGGGGCTGCAACACCGTATTAATATGCAAAAAGGCTTGACAATGTTATTTTCAAGAGCTGTAGCAGTTGTATATTACAATCCAGATCTAGAGCAAATCTGTGTACAAAATATTAGATCTATATCAGATCTATACACTAGAAGAGCTCCTCTACACATTCCCCTTGGGGTTTTGAACAAAACATGAAGCACAAAGAGTAGATCTGAGATCTAAAGTTGCAGATCTGCAGTAGTATTCAGAAGTGCTGTAGAAAATACAATAGAAATCATATCAAATATGAGCATGAAATGTATTAGATATCTAATCCATGTATCACCACAGTGAAGGGCAGAACCCAAACACCAGAGATATCTCCTCCAAAAGTATGTCAAAACACCCTGCAACTTCCTTCTTGAAAATAACGCAATCCTGGAAGGAAATCTGCGCTGTAAGATCTAGCACTGGGTTGGATTGATGCCAAGATCTGAAAATGTAGCTCCAAAGGTCCAAAACTCTCTTGCCAATGGGATAGAAGACTTTCCCAGTGAAAATAGGTCCTAGAATGGCCTAGATCTGAACAGATCTAGCCTCCACTTGCTACAGCTTACAAGGACAACCAAACCCTCAACGGGATCTATGTTGTAGGTGTAAGATGAAGCTTGGCCAAATGCCTGATATTGGACAAGGTCAACAAACTCTCCCAAGAGGCTCCTTAAGGAAAGAGGTGGGATTCTCGATCAGGAACACCCAATTCTCTGCTAAACAACCAAGAGAATGATATATGTCTAAATAGACAATATATTCAGGAAATAATATGTTCAAGAACAACCCCTCCCTTCATGCCATCCTCCTCCTTTTATAAGATGGGAAGCTTAAAAAACCCTAAACCATCTCAATGATTTAGTTCCTTTCACATATGCCACCTCCAACTAATACTGCGTTGTGCATCAATGAGGTACATCCCTCCTAGACATCACTGTTGATTTGGTCATGGTTGACTTGGTCAAATGATCTAGCCTCTTTCACACTTAAGTGTGCTTAAGAAAATGGCCCAGATTTAGCCTTGTTCACATTGGGAATTAATTTATTTTGCTGTTTAGGAGTTTTATTGACCCCCCTTTACAATTTTATTCATGAAACAGGAAACAAAAAAAAATTGAATATTCCCATTAGCTTGGGACTAATTGAGAATATTACAATCCTACCCTCCTAATTGTTGCTTGTCCTCAAGCAACTGATAAGGTGAGTGTTACAATTACTTCCCTCCTCCATTGGTGACACAACAAAGTGATAAGCCTCCTCCATGAGCTAAGTGTTCACCAAACCAATCCTCCATGAATTGTCTCTCTAATGTTCTTATGAGAGGTAAATAACCCATCCCATAAGGAGTCACTAACTCAAATGAAACAATCATGGCTGAACCAATACTCTCTCTAAAACATGTAGCATATGGCACATAGAGAGTCTCCATCCCATGTGGTACATACATGGATCCCAACCTCATTCCATACATCCCCATAAAAAGGACAAGTATATCATCTATGTATGGAATCAAAACAATGCTCATACAAACATAAATTTGAGCATGAGGAGGTGGGTCATAATCCCACATATGATACCAACGCAGTGCATCTCATGCCTGCGTTAAATCAAAACATGGTAAGTGGTTTTCCCACCACTTACTTTCTTCCCAAGCCATATCACAATTGTTGAAAGTGAGATGTATGTTTGGTGCCTTAGGGAAGCACCCATCATGATGGAAAATCTCCCTTTGCTCATCAAGGCAGTGGCCAAATTCAGAAATTTTTGTGGCCCATTGTTTGCCATGAGATCTACAAGATGTATCACTCCTTCTTGGAGTCATGGCCTACATAAAATCAGTGAGGGAATAAATATAAATAGAAAATGGAACATGTTTTACATATGTATGTTATTCACCCAAAGTCCTCCTTATACAAGTGGAGTGGTACATGGATCTTTCTCCTCCTCTCAAGGTAGGAAGAGATGGATGAAATAACTCTGTCATAGAGTCTTGTTTCTGTTCCAACTCCACATGGTTCATGCATCCTTCAAAATTCTAATGTAGCTCTCCTCCAAAGCCTTCCCATTCAAAGCATCTCATAATAGTGTTGTAGATCTTCATAGAATAGGTAGGGCTGAAACATAACTCTTTGTAGGCCCTTTGTAGCAACCTCTCCTTGAGCTTGGAGGGTCTAGGTAAGAAGACTCTACCATGATGATAGATGAATCGCTTATGGAATAGATAGCCCTCTTTATGCAGCAGGTCATCAAGCATCATGCAAGTGTGAAGATCTCTGGAATAATCCACCAATAGATGGGATTTCCAATTTAGATCTAAACTCCCCAACAATGACAACGCTGATGATGCATCGATAGGAATGTCTACCATGTTGTTGATCTCCTCTTTGACATCTACTATTTCAAAGGTTTATGTTGGAAGGATATACCTTCCAGTCTTCTCCTCCCACAGCGCAGATCCAGAGATGAGAGTAGTTGATGATGATAAGGGAAGAAAATCTCCCTCCTTCTTGAGCTTACCCAAGTCTCCCAGTGCTGTAGCTTTACCTTATAGTTTTCTAATCCCTCCTGGATCTAAGTTTAGAGCAGCAAGTTGGGAGAGATCTCCAACAAAAACTAAATCAGGTGGCCTCCTAGGTGGAATGCCTCCCTGTAGTGATACATAAATGTCAAGAGTAGACTGCTCATATGGATGGAAAAAATTTTCCCTGCCCTCACTGCACAATTTAGTCTGCCTCTTCTTTGCATCAACCCTCTAAAATGGATAGGGATGTGTGCTCCTCATCATGTGATGTTGGTCATCCTCCCTACCTCCTCTTTCCATCTTCATGTTTTCCAAATCTGTCAATAATTGCTCATGCTGCTCATGGGTTTTGCCTTGATCTCCATATATGAGATCTTGGGGAGATTCTTGCAATGATACAAGAGTCCCTCTTGTTGGAGCAAGTACTCCATCTAACTCTTCTTGAGGTGCTAGATATATTGTAGATGTGACAGCGTTGTTGCCCTCATCCCTTTCATCCTCTTTGATATGAATAAGAAACTTTTCAATAAGAGGATCCTCTCTTGAAAAGAAGATCTCCATGCCCTCTTTCCCAAGAGTATTAGATATGGATATTGCCTCTAGTAAGGTGTTATGCAAGATGTGAACCTATTCAATAGTTTTCTGAAGTGGGTTTGAGTTTATGGGCCCTTCAAAACCATGCAGAAGTTATTTTTTTCTTGGTTTATTTGGCTCCATTAAGAATGTTTTAGAATGATTTTCATCAAGCCTCTCCACTAATATCTTAGTGAACTATGCATAAGAAGAAGTATTTGCATTTCTTAATGAAAAAGATTCAAAGATCCACCAAGCATAGGCCTTACCTTCAAAGTGCAGCACTGCAACTTTGATGGCTTCATCTTCAGAAACTTGGTGCTGCTACAAATAGTTGTCCAACTCCTCCACCTAGGCTTTAGTTGAACATGTCGAAGATCCATCGAAAGTAGACAAGAAAAATCTACCCATGTCATGCTATTTGCTTCTCTCCACCTTGATCTTTCAGAATTCTTGGAAAGTGATATGATCTCTAAACCTCTCATTTTTAGATCCATATTCTTGCAGAATATCACTAAGAGTTTCCCTCTTAGGCATTTCTTCTTCTCCTATCTCCCTCATAGAAAATCTGGGCATATGCCTACACTGTGAATCATGGTGTGTAGTTGCATGCTCACACTCATTATGCGAAAATATAGAGTTTGATTTAAAATCCCTTGGAGATTATTTATACATCTCCCTTCTCATGTTCTTGATATTTCCATGCATGCTCTATATAGTTTGAAGGAAAATCTTTGAAATCCGTTCTTCCTTTCTTCCTCCCAATAATGAGGTCATATTTCTGTCTTCTTTGTATAGCTCTTTCTTCTTTGAGAAATCCCCTTATGGTGACATATTGGATTCTTAGGAAAGCACAGGCTAAGCCAAGAAAGATGCTCTGATACCACTGTAATATCCCAAAATAGGGAAAATCAGCAATATTTGGAATACCTTATAATATCTCAATATTGGATTGGTCAGCAATGCATGCAAGGAAAACGCATTTCCAGATATGTATGCTACAGAAAGGCAAACCAACCCTTGGATCCCTTAGATCTATCCATCTACTAGCTAAATCCAAGAGGGTTTCAGAAACAAATGATTCTGGGTGAGGTAAACAAGTCTCCCACACCTAGTATAATTGTAAAAACACCCCAAAAATGGGTCTGCAACAATATTAAACAACTATGCTGGAAAATAACGCAGTTTTACATAACAGTAGTAAGAGTCCAATATGGAGGCTCATAAATGATATGTACATCAGCAAATGAGATTTATAATGCGGCCATACAATGTACACGAGAATAGTAGAAGACTTTTATGAAGAAAACCCTCAAATTAAGGGGCTGCAACACTGTATTAATCTGTAAAAAGGCTTGACAACGTTATTTTCAAGAGCTGCAGTAGTTGAATATTAAAATCTAGATCTAGAGCAGATTTGTGTACAAAATATTAGATCTATATCAGATCTGTACACTATAAGAGCTCCTCTACACATTCCCCTTGGGGTTTTGAACAAAACATGAAGCACAAAGAGTAGATCTGAGATCTAAAGTTGCAGATCTATAGCAATATTCAGAAATGATGCAGAAAATACAATAGAAATCAGATCAGATCTGAACATGACATGGATTAGATATCTAATCCATGGATCACCACAGTGAAGGGCAGAACCCAAACACCATAGATCTCTCCTCCAAAAGTATGTCAAAACACCCTGCAACTTCCTTCTTGCAAATAACACAATCCTGGAAGAAAAAATGCACTGTAAGCTCTAGCACTGGGTTGGTCTGATGCCAAGATCTGAAAATGTAGCTCCAAAGGTCCAAAACTCTCTTTCCAATGGGATATAAGACTCTCCCAGTGAAAAGAGGTCCTAGAATGGCCTAGATCTGAATAGATCTAGCCTCCACTTGCTATAGCTTAGAAGGACAACCAAACCCTCAACAAGATCTGTGTTGTAGGTGTAAGATGAAGCTTGGCCAAATTCCTGATAGTGGACAAGATTAACAAACTCTCCCAAGAGGCTTCTCAAGGAAAGAGATGGGATTCCCAGTCAAGAACACCCAATTCTCTGCTAAACAGCCAAGAGAATGATATATGTCTAAATAGAAAATATAGTCAGGAAATAATATGTTCAAAAACAACCCCTCCCTTGGTGCCATTCTCTTCCTTTTATAAGATGGGAAGCTTTCAAAACCCTAAACCATCTCAATGATTTAGCTCCTTTCACATGTGCCACCTCCAAATAAGACTGCATTGTGCATCAATGAGGTACATCCCTCCTAGACAACGACATTGATTTGGTCATGGTTGACTTGGTCAAATGATCCAGCCTATTTCACACTTAAGTGTGCTTAATAAAATGGCCCATATTTAGCCTTGTTCACATTGGGCATTGATTTATTTTTCTGTTTAGGAGTTTTATTGATCCTCCTTTACAATTTTATTCATGAAACAGGAAACAAAAAAAAATGAATATTTCCATTAGCTTAGGACTAATTGGGAATATTACAATCATGCAATAATTTTTCTTCCAAGAAAAAGTATTAACTCCTTATTCTTTTCTATTTTTAGTGCCATCGCTTCTGGCCATTTGGTGAAATTATCAGTTGTAGTTAAAATACAAGTGTGACTTGCACTCCATTTGGGATTGATTGGTCCAATAATCTAGTCCCCATTGAGAGAATGGAGTGTAAAATATAAATTTTTTAGGGACCATGGATAATCTCATTTGCCTTGCTATAAAACTTTTACATGGAAAACATTTTCTTGTCAAGGTGTATGGATCTTTGAAGAGGTTTGGCCAATACAATCTTGCTTTAATAATTTGATGGGTAGCTTTGGTTGGAAAAAAATGTCATCCATATAGTCCCCCATGCATTTATTTTATGATGTGATTAGTTTTAGATTTAGGGACGCATGTAAATAAGACCCCTTATTTACTTCTTTGGAAAAAAAACTCTAGAAATTAGTGCATATGAATTACATTTGATTTTTAATGCTCTTATTTCTTTTCCTGTCATGGAAACATGAAATTTTTCAAAATTCAAGTAAAAACCAATGTCTTTATACCACTCCATTGTAACTAAATATTGATTATCACCAAATTCATTGTGAGCCTTAATATTTACTACTTCAACTCCTCCTCCAAATAATTTACATAATCCTTGTCCCTTGATAGCTTTTAGAGGCTTTATTTCTATGTAAAATTCTTCCATTTTAGAAGCCAATTTTCCCATATTCTTTCTCTGAGTTCTTGACTTAACATCATTTTAACAGATGGGTAAGGTACATATGCAAGGGTGTGGGAATTTAATATGTAACTTTTGAAATAGAAAATCTCCCTAACGAGGGAAAATTCTAGTTTCTCTAGCAAAGAATATTTCTACTCATAGTCTTGGAGGGATTTACTCGTATAATTTTCTGGGTGTTCTTCTTTAAGATTCATTTTTTGAGTCAAGACAACAACAATTGTATCATCATAGGAAAAGTGCATAATATGAATTCAATTGCATAATCTAGATTGACTAATACTGGAGTTAAACTAATTTCTTTTTTGATGTTGTCAAATCTATATCTTTCTCACTTGTCCATTCAAACTTTTCATTCTTCTTGAGAAATTGATTGATTGATTTTACTATTGAGTCATTTTCAGGAAAATTTATTTTGACAAAATTGATCTTTCTGAAGAATGATTGTATTCCTTTACGTTCAGTCAGAGCTTTTATTTTTTCTATGGCTTTAATTATTTTAGGATATATATATATATATATATATATATATATATATATATATATATTCCCTTTTGACTAATGATATGACCCTACAATATTCCTTTTGATACAAACATCAAGAATTTTTTTGGATTTAATGATATTTCATATTGTATGCATATTTAAAAAAGTTGTTTCAAATGTAAGAAATTCAAATTTCTTACTTTGGAATAATTGGTCAAGTCATCTTGATAGCATGCTCTGATATTTCCAATTAAATCTTCAAAGGCATGATCCATGGCCCTATGAAAAGTTTCTCTTTCATTTTTTAATCCAAAGTTCATGCACACATATGCATATGTTCTCCATGGTGTAACAAAATTTGTCTTATGTATATCAACCTTTAACACCAAAATTTGATTATATCCCAAAAATCCATCTAACATGACATTAGTTCTAAGCCTCTAACTGACTAGAGTAACCTCTCCATGTTTGGAAGAGGCTAATTATCTATTAGCGAATCTTTATTTACGTCCCAAAAATCAATACAAATCCTAATCTTCCCAATTTTTTATTTCTTACAACAACATGATTCGATATCCATTCAGAATATCATATCTTGAAAAGAGAAGAAACAGTGGGATTGTATGTTGGATGAAATTTTTGTCATATTTCTTTAGATCATGATATGTCCATGCAAACACGTCCTAAAATTATTTAAATAAAAACAAATACTATTCAATCACCTATTGAGAACAAATCACTCCAAGGCTTAGCCATTTGGGATTTTATATGTCTTTGATATTGATCCTTTTGATTTTCTATACATTTTTCTTATATAATTATTTAGTGTTTTGTGATAATCCCACTTGATCATTTTGATTAAACAATGACTCGATTAATGTTTGAATTTTGTTGTTAATATCCTTTTCTTCACTTTATTCATCCTCATTATCAATAAAAAATTCAAAAATGTGTTCTTCCTTGTCAAATAGTTGTATATATTATTGATTTTATGGAACTGATGGTTCAAAAACATCTCAACCTTACAATAATAAACTCATAAACTTGAAACAAAAATAGAAGTAGCAATGGATACAAATCATATTTATGATTTTGATCTCTTTGAATGAAGGATATTTCCAATGACTCAAAATCTTGCATCAAGTTCCACAACCTTATTACATAAATTTTCGAATTTCCATTTTTTCTATTATAGTTTTAGTTAACTTGATTAATAATTAAATATCAATCTCCCATAATTTCGACCTTTGTAGTATTCCCAAATGGGGAATGCAGCAATACAAGGCACTAAAAACGCATTTTTCTGAAAAGTATGCTATAACAGTGAAGTGCACCCCATGGATCCATTATATTATACATTACAGCAGCCAAATACAAAAGGAGATTTGAAACAAATCATGATAGATGAGTTAAACAAGCCTCCCAAGCCATAATAGCCCAAAAATCATGCTAAAAGAGGGGCCGCAACCATGTATAGAAGCTTAAATACCCTGACAGTTGTATTTCATTACTTCTGCAACAGCAGTAGATTGTACATCAGATCTATACCTTCTATGTGCATAAAAAATTATATCTATATAAGATCCATGCACTATACAGGCTCCTCTAAAGAACCCCCTTGGGGTTTTCAGCAAAACACCGAGTGCAAATTGTAGATCTAAAATTAAAGACTGCAGATCTACTAGAAATTACAGATCTGGAAAGTGTGGCTGATCTGATATAATCAGTAGAGTAGCCTCCTCCAATAGATCTCCAAAGTGAAGGGCAGATCCCCAACACTTAGAAAATCAGCTCTCCAAATGGTGTGTTGAGCCACCCTACAACTGCACCTTCAGAAATTACGCAGATCTGGATCTATGCTACGTTGTAGGGATCAAAATTTAGTTTGAATGATGCCAAGAATTAGAAATGAGGCTCAATTCCTTCATTATTGTCCTCCCAATGGAGTAGAAACCCCCTCCACTGAAAATGAGCACTGAAATGGCTTAGATCTAGAGATCTAGTTTCCACTTGCTGTAGCTTGTTGAAAAAACCAAACCCTCAATAGGATTTACACTGTAAAAGAAAGGTGAAGCTTTTCCTTAAAACAGATAGTGGACAATGTGGTGCAATACTCCTCCAAGAGCTCCTCAATGGAAGAGGTGGGATTCCCGATTAGGAACACCCAATGATAAACATCATTCAATATTAGCTAAACAACAAGAAAAAGTTATATGTCTAAGCAAACCATATATTCAGAAAATCATAATCATAAGCTAACCCCATATGGCTTCCATCCTCTTCCTTATAAACAATGTGAGCATTCTCACCTTGGGTCGCACTCATTAGGGTTTCCTTCGTCATGCAGTTAATCTCCCTCCAAAAATGTGTTGTCCCATCATCAATGCCACTCCTCCATAACATCACTATTTGATTTGGTCAACCTTGACTTCATCTCCATGCAATGTCTTCTTCCATACTCAAGGTGGCTTTATTATAACTATCTAAACTGATCCATATTCCCACCAGGTTATCTCTATTAATGATCCACTCCCTCCATACTAGCTTTGTTGACTTGGTCAAACTTTACCTTTTCCACATGCATTAGCCCTTGTTCACACATGAAGGTACTTTATCCAACTATGAATATGATCCCTTTTCACTTTAAGAGAGATTTTATGTCTACTAAAGAGATTTATGGGCCTTCCTACCCATTTAATCATCTAACTACATGACAAGAGAAAAAATAAAATTCCAATTAGTTTCATGCTAATTTAGGAATATTACAGTCCTCCCCTCCCAAATGTTGCTTGTCCTCAAGAAACTACAAGGATAGAACTAAAGAGCCTCTCCTCTTCCCCTTGTATCATCCTCAAGTGATAAGTTCCCCAAAAGAATAGTATGCTTTCTCATCAATATGTTCTCAAGTTGTTCCTCCCATGTGTGTAAGTATGCCTTTGGTGAAAAATCCAAATGGCTCTCATCATGAAAAAGTGGGGTATCCATGGAAACAAATATATGTGGTTGAGAGGCCTTCTTGAGGCATGGAATCTGAAATATATTGGGATCCATCATCCCCGTGTGAAGCCTCCATCCCCAAGCTATCATCCGCAAAAAGTGAGTCACCCTCCAAGATGGTAACTCCTAAAACATCTCCTCCACCTTAGGATCCTACAAAGAAGGTGGGCTGCATAGTTGAATATGATGGATCAGAATGTCCTTCCCACATTGTCTCTCCCTCCACTTATGATAAGTGTAGAGATACTACTGAATATGGGCTACAATAATTTTTCCTTCATGGAGAAAAAATGCAATAGGATCCTCAAACACCCACTCTTTGGTTCTTTCCCAAATCATCCCATATAAAATGAATATGAAATTATCATCATATGGAATACAAATGAGAGAAGTACTGAAGGTTTTACATAGTGCTGGAAAGTACCAATAGTTTCTCAAGTAGTCACAGTACAGTTTTACCAACTGCAGTTTGAGAATATGATATGGCAAGTTGTCTTCAAACATTTTTCTAGTTGTGCAAGTTATCTCATCTACTAATAAATAGTAAATGGCATTGTATATAAACTGAGCATATAGGAAATAGTACAAAACTTGCCCAAATACATACAATAAATGGCTCTCTCCATCATAGATGTTGGTCCCAAAATGACCATGAAGCCCAAATAGAGGTTTTCCCTCTTATGGAGCAATGCACTATATAGAGATGGTAAGAGAATGCAAATACTGTGTTAGATAATCAATAAGTGCAAAAACACAATTCTTACCATGTATTGGGAGTATTCTGATAATAAGATCCATGAATGAGCCCTCCATAGTGGTATGACATAGTCCCATGAAGAGGAATGAACTATGTGCTGCATGTAGATCTTTTTTCTTATGCTTGGAAATCCAAGTCAAGAAGATCATATCATGGTAATAGATGTCTCCATCCACTACTCCATAACTCTCATCTCCTTCTTACCCTTCAAGTGCATCATATGTGAAGTGATCATGGGGACACTCCATCAACAAACCCAAGCTCCCAAGTGACAGCGTCGTTGGCCTTTATAATAAGGCTCCTGTCATCTCATAGCTCCATTCTTGACATACCACATGTCAAAGCCATCAATCATAATGCTGCTATATGTGGGAGATTCCTTTCAAAGTGGAAGTACCTCCTGATCCTCCAAGGCTAAGGAGTAGTCCCTTTGCAGCATGATAGTGCCATCCCTTTCTCCTGAAAAATCATGCCAAGTATGGGAAAAATTCTGCCCATACTTTCCGAAGAGTAGCCAAAGCAACACTAGCTCTTGCTGCCCCCCTTACACTTCCATGATACAAATCATGAGGTGAAAATATGATGATTGACATGAAGAATGTCATATCAACACAATGCACACAAACCCCTTGCTGCCATATGATGTAAGTGCCATGCCAAGTTCCATCCACCAACCTACCCTTTGAAATAGAATGTGTCACGTGATGACCAAACTCTTTCAAGAGTATCCAATGCAGTCTTGCCTCCTATTGCCCGGTGTCATAATTATGCAATTGGATTCCCAACCTCTTAGTCATCAACATCACCCATCCAACCAATGGTGAGTGTCTATCATCATGTCCAAAAGTGGCAACCCTCCAATGGAGAATACCATCCTCCCAAATCAGATTTCTATATTTGCATTACATGGGATGTTGAAATGAAATCTCCTAGAGATATCCAAATGAAGACCACTCCTCAATGACCAAGTTGATCCAATAAGGATCCAAATAAGTGGTAGGAAAAAACTTCTCATCAAGATGTGAAATTCTCATCAAGAAGTCTCCATCATAGAAATGGAGGGTGTCATCCCTCCTAATATGCCTTCCATCCATCATCTACCTATCCTCTGCTATGCATGTAGAAAGGTCATGGGAATGCTCCAATAATGGTTGGGCCCCTAACTCATCATTTTTGCTCAATGACAATGTTGTTGATCTCCATAATGGTGCATCTACTGTCTCAATATCATGCTTAGTGCTAAACACATAGTTTTTTATTGTATTTTTTCAAGACAATACTCATCCCATCCTCCAAGAATCTACACTCCAACCCTAAGAGTTGCGTGCAACTCAAAAATGATACACTAGGATGACTATATATCTTCTCCTTGAACAAATCAAGGCTTCTTAGCACAGTGATAGTCTACTGCTCCAAATCAGAAATGTAATTTGACCCTAGGTCATGCAATGGTATATTCACATAATCCTCCATATGATGTGCTGAAGTAACAAAAAATGGAAACATGTGCATACCTTGGTAAAGCTTGGGAACATCTTGTATTGCTACAAGGGTTCCCCCTTTTGGTGCGATGGCTTCCCCAACTACTGATGATGATGGTTTCTCTTCCATGGCTACATCAACACTGGGACAAGTCTCCTCCCCCTCATGCATCTCCAGAATAGTGCATGGGATCCCAAATGTCAAGAGATCAATACCACTTGGAAAATATGTTAAGGTTCTTTCTCCTGATGCAAGTGCTCCTGCTGCAAGTGATGAGAAGGGCTCCTTCTCCTCTGATTCTTCTCGTCAAACTTCTTGATCAACCTTTGAGTAAAATTTTCATATGCAGTCACTTTTGCATGACTCAAATGGTTGAACCACCAAATATTTTCTTCACCCTCAAGGTGTAGCGTTTCAATCTCAACAACTTCTCTTTCTCTCACTGGATGTAGTAGGAATAATGCATCCAACTTCATTCTCCAAGCCCTTGTTGTACATGCGGATAACCCATCAAAGGTGGACAATAGAAATCTATTGCCCTTTATTTTCCTATTGCTGCAAGGTCTCCTTTATTCTTCAAGTTGAATGAACTATGGAAGAGTTAGAGTCTCCTTGAAAGCTCTAGGTTGAGACTTATATTCTACAAGATACTCACTTAGAATCTCATGATCTAAGTTTCCTCCACCTTCATGCCTCTTGTCTTGAAAAGGAAAGGGCATAGCATGTTTCTTTGGAGCTCTATCCAATACCAGATCTTATTTTTTCTGATAGGAAGTACATGGACCTTCCCCATATTGAAACCTTAATGTGGTTTCACTTATTTTCTCCATTTTTCTTTGCTTGACCTACTTGGTGAGGTCCTACTTAGATCTGAAAAGAGATGAGATGAGATGAATTCATTCCATAATTTTAGATCTCTTCTTCTTCTCTTCTTCTTCTTATAGCATATTGGATGAAGTACACAAGCCGAGCCGACATTATGCTCTGATACCACTGTAATATTCCCAAATGGGGAATCAACAATACAAGGCACTAAAAACGAATTTTTCAGAAAAGTATGCTATAACAGTGAAGTGCATCCTATGGATCCATTATATTATACATTATAGTAGCCAAATACAAAAGGATATGTAAAACAAATCATGATAGATGAGTTAAACAAGCCTCCCAAGCCATAATAGCCCAAAAATCATGCAAAAAGAGGGGTTGCAACCATGTATAGAAGATGAAATAACCTGACATCATTATTTTATTACTTCTAAAATAGCAGTAGATTTTACATTAGATCTAGAGCTTCTATGTGCATAAAAATTTAGATCTATATCAGATCCATGCACTATACAAGCTCCTCTAAAGAACCCCCTTTGGGTTTTCAGCAAAACACCAAGTACAAATTGTACACCTGAAATTTAAGACTGCAGATCTACCGGAAATTACATATCTAGAAAGTGTGGCTGATATGATATGATCAATAGAGTAGCCTCCTCCAATAGATCTACAAAGTGAAGGGCAGATCCCCAACACTTAGAAAAATCATCTCTCCAAATAATGTGCTGAGCCACCCTGCAACTGCACCTTTAGAAATTACACAGATCTGGATCTATGCTGCACTGTAAGGATTAAAATGTAGTTAGCATGATGCCAAGATCTGGAAATAAGGCTCAATTTCTTCAATACTTTCCTCCCAATGCTGTAGAAACCCCCTCCACTGAAAATGAGCACTAAAATGGCTCAGATCTAGAGATCTAGTTTCCACTTGCTGAAACAACCAAACCATCAACAAGATTTACATTTTAAAAGAAAGGTGAAGCTTGGCCTTAAGCTAGATAGTGGACAATGTGGTACAAGAATCCTCCAAGAGCTCCTCAATGGAAGAGGTGGGATTCTCGATCAGGAACACCCAATGCTAAACATCATTCAATCTCAACTAAACAACAAGAGAAATTTATATGTCTAAGCAGACCATATATTCAGAAAATAATAATCATAAGCTAGCCCCATATGGCTGCCATCCTCTTCCTTACAAACAATGTGATCCTTCTCACCTTGGGTCCCACTCATTAGGCTTTCCTTCATCATGCAGTTAATATCCCTCCAAAACTGTGTTGTCCCATCATCAATGCCACTCCTCCATAACAACGTTGTTTTATTTGGTCAACCTTGACTTGATCTCCACGCAATGTCTTATTCCATACTCAAGGTGGCTTTATTCTAAATATCTAAACTAATACATATTCCCACTAGGTTATCTCTATTAATGATCCACTCCTTCCATACTAGCTTTGTTGACTTGGTCAAACTTGACCTTCTCCACATGAATTAGCCCTTGTTCACACATGAAGGTACTTTAGCCAGCTATGAATATGATCCCTTTTCACATTAAGAGGTATTTTATGTCTACTAAAGAGATTTATGGGCCTTCCTACCCATTTATTCATCTAACTACATGTCAAGAGAAAAATTAATATTCCAATTAGCTGCATGCTAATTTAGGGATATTACAACCTTTCTATTCCTTTTTGATGGGATAACACTAAACCTTGAATAAGTGCTTCACATTTTGCTTCATTATTTGTACAATCAAATTGTAAACAAAAAGGCATTTGGAAGATGTTTTCCATGTGGCCCTTCTAGAACAATTCCTGATCCTAAATCATTACTTGATACAACACTATCAAAGAACATTTTCCAAGTGCCAAGATCTAAATCTTGATCACTACTTCGTACAACATCTACATTATTGAGAATGGCATAATTAACTGAGCTTGTGTCTTCACACTCGATTAAAGAATCAATTTTCTTATTTCCAAAGAAAAGAGGATTTCTTGGCTCTCATGGTATCCTTTTTAAAAAACCTTACTTACCCTAAAGCATCATGCAACTTCCACCATTCATTAAATAACCCTCAATTGGGAAGATTCACTCTCCTCTCAAAACTAGTTCATGTGCAATTAAAAAATCAATAACAACAATTGTGAAAATTATGGAGATATGAGGACCAGACTGTATTTGCACAAAGATCATTTATCTCCCCATATGAAAGTACTTTCCTTGAATCAATTTCACATATACTCTCTTAGATTTAATAATATTTAGTACAATCCAACCCTATGGATTACATGATATGAAGTGGCATGAGGTTATTAGTGGCTTCATTATCAGTCAAAGAATTATGGAAAATAAATTTATGAGTTTCAGGGGATATATAAAAGGGAGGTACTTTGCCATGTGATTTTCTTTGGATCAATGGATTTTCTTGTGGATGGTTCATTGACGCATATTTAATCCTTGTATTTGGGAATTATTAACATTTAATATTTTGAACAAGAATATATATTTGTTAAGGAATTTTGATAACCTTAGAAAGGGGTAAGATGATTTTTAATTTTTTCAAATCATCCATTATATTGTAAGCTATCTTGGTCAAGTATTGAGATGTTACAACTTTATGTTCTAACTTAGTAGCTTGTACCTTTTTTCTTGCTCTGGACTTGAATGAATCATTGTTGTTTTCCCCTTTGTTTCATTCAACTAAGTTCGAGTTTGAACCACATTTTCTTGATCCACATATTATTCATCTTCTTGTACCCATTATTCCTCAAAGGGGGATAATGGATTAACCCCTATTTCGATTGATTCTCGAGAAGAAGGACTTTCTTGAGGCTCCTCCTCCAATGCGTAGGAAGTGTTATCTTCTTCTTGAAATTTTTGTTCAGCAATTATTACTGCACTATGATTTTGATATATCAGGGGTATTGTACCTCTTGGTGGAATATTACCCAAATTTTAATTCCTGGGTAGTGTGGTGGTTGATGTTTCTTGAGTCCTATGCCCATACTTTTTCATTAATCAAAGGATTTAATTTTGCATTTGTTTCATTGTTCTATTCAATTGAACAATATCATAATCAACATTTGAAGTATATGTTTCCTTAAGCCTTGGAATATTTCTTATATTTGGTGGAATTCCTTTAAAAATACCTCTATATGGTGTTTTCTTGTAATTTTAGGCTTGAGTTTGTTTGTTTGAAATTGTGATTCTAAGGGAAGCCTTCTCCCCAAAATGATTTCTAAATCAACATCACTCTCCAACATATCTTCTTCCATCTCATTGAAGAACTTTTGAGGTCTAAAATGGGCCTTAAAACAAAAACCTACAACCAAAATCAACTTTATAAGAACCAATAGGATTTAAGATGATGATGTCAACCATGGGGGTGATTCACCATTTTTGGAGTAAAAAAAGTAAATAGATAAATAAATAAAAAACTTTTTTTTCAACTCGTATTTTGAAATTATCTCCCTATGGTTTTAATCAAATTTAGAGAAGGATAACCCATTGGATGTGAATATTAATTCCTCATCCATGGAGTACCCATGTTTCCCACTTTTTACGGGCCATGCTACACAAAAAATGATAATATATGAAAAATGTGATTGGAGTCATGTTTTGCATGTATTTCTTATTTTTCATGTAGCAAGAACCATATAAAGTATGTAACATGGGTACTTCTTGGATGATGAATTAAATTTTACATCGAACGAGTGCTCCTAATCGAAATTTGAGTAAAACTATAGGGATATAAGTTGAGAATATGAGTTGAAAAAGTAGTTTTTCCTTTTTCCCTTTAAACTTTGATGATGTAATCTAATCTTATTTTATTTTTTCCACTATTACTCTCTAATACTCCTCAGGAGGCCCATTTATACCTCAAAATTTCTTATGCATGGGACTTCATTATTTCTTCTTGTAAGTTATCTATCTATGCTAATCTCACAAAATACTTGACATTTGAAGGCATATCATTGATAAAACTCCCAAATATTAAAGGACCATTGAGATGGGATTTTATAGGCACCAATTGTAGAGTTTTTAAAAATCTCTAAATGTTCGAAGTCTAATTTGGGTAAATTGAGTGAGAAAAGTGTGGTACCTATTGGGTGAGCATATTTTCTACTGAATGAATTTTCAATATCATCAAAAGAGGTGATATAACTAGCATGTAAAGGAAAATACCAATCATAAGCATATTGTTTAAGTGTTTGGAGAAGAACTCTTACAATTAGATCATGTTGAATAATTCCATGAATTTCACAAATTACCAACAGTTGGTCCATATGTTTCTCGGGATCCATGACACCATCTATGTTAAATATAGAGAATACCCTAATAGCTAATGTAGGAAGAGGATGATGTTCACCCTATAATGCAAGTGGAATTACACCAATCCTTCTTCTTATATTTATTCCTTCTTATCATCCCTTGTTTATTCTCTTCTTTATTCTTCCATTTCATAGTCACTTGATGGAATAAAGAGAAACACTAATTGGTCAGAAGAAGTAGCAGTTTATTCTACAATTTTCTTACTACGTCTTCCTTTCAATGATCAATGAAATTTTTCAAAATTATCTAGTTTAAAATCTATTATGATCACGAAGTCACCTATTAGAATTTCTATGCAGTGGTAATCCTTTTTAAGCTAAAACATCCCAGGATATTTCAATTTATTCTCTATTTGTTCCTATTCATTTGACAATATCATATAATTGATTTTGAATGCTACTTTGATCACCAAGTCCAATGAGAATGTGAGGTTATAAAAGATTCATTTTAGTCATTTACTGGTAAATGAATATTGATTATTTGAATTCCCTATATGGTCAGCAAAAATGTTGATCCCTTTTTACCACCAGCGGAAAAATTCAACCATATAGGGCTTGAGTGCAGGTACCTCTATGTTTTTAGAGTGGTGGTACTCCTATTTATGAACACACTCAAATAGCTTGAAGTATGATTAAAAAATTAATATATGCACCTGTGAGCGAACTAGGTGTTTTTTCAGGAGTACAAGGAAAAGAATAACCAAATATATAAAATTTTAAAGTTAAGAATGATATCCATACATTCCATCATAGGAAGAAAATAACATTGAAACATGTTAAAAGGGAAGAGACAATATAAAAAAGTTCTGATATCAAAGAGCTATAGAATAATTTTACTCATGTAAAATCAGAAGATCATGGGAAAAACATTCACAATATTCATACAACTCTAACTCAAGTTTCTAAACCATAGATGAACCGCTCTTCTGAAAAGGAGCTCTCCACAAGGATCCAAAAATATTACAGATTTAAAATTTTGTTAAATATCTAGTGCATATGGCACTAAAATAAGTGTTTATACTTTAACGTAATTTAAATTCATTCTTCCCAAGGGGGACTAGGATTTGGCTACCATGAACTGAAAATAAAATAGATACCTGGAATTAAAAAAAACATGCAATTAGGGATCGACTTAAATGATGAAAAGTATAATCAAGAAATTTAAATGATCAAATATTGGGAGGAAAAGGGGGAAATGCATCAATAATTTTGTAGGCTTTAACCCTGTATAGAAATTACCTACAAATGAATTCTTAAATCATAAAATATATAATGGCGAGAAGATAAAACAAATATGAACAAATATTTTCCCCTATATTCCAAAACCGGAACTACCAGATTGATTTTCCATTATATTCCTCTCAATTTTACAATACATATATGTACATGTTGAAGAGTTCATAAACCCCAATCCATAACCCAAGATTAGAACATAATCATAGTTCCCTTGACTGGATCTAAAATTTACCATGGTCAAAAAACCATCATGCCCAAAACCATGTGCAAAAACCATGCACAAAACCATTGGTAGGTCCGCCCACCATATTTATCTTTTCCCCCCATCCTTGGGTCTGCCCAACTAGTATTGGGTTGGCATAAAAAAAAATCCCGGGGTGTTGCCCCGGAACCCATGCAAGGGGGTTACCACCCCCCATGTGACACCCCCAGTACGCCCGGCACAACGTACACCACGTGGAGCTAATCGTGGAAATAATATAACACTGTTAGGTCCCTATAATATTAATGTAGCCCCTTATTGTTATTTTTAGTGTAGCCCCATTATTGTTATTGTTGTGCCCATGTAGTTATTATCGTGCTCCATAGAAGCCAACTATTGTTATCATTTTTCCCTTACATTATTATTTTTATGTAGGCTCTAATTTTGTGACCCCTTATACTCCTATATATAAAGGAGGTTTTTTAATTTGAATCATCTAAGACATTTTCATTTATGTAATGTAAAGAATGTTTCCCCATAGAATAGATATTTTTAAAGTCTTTGATCTGTCATATCTTCTGTTTTGTGAGTTGGTTGCATAACATTTGGTATGAGAGCTTTGGATTATACTGTTTCGCTTCTTCAAATAGGTCATCTTGGAATTTTCACTATAAAAATTTTTGTACAATCACTACCATAAAAAAGGTCAATTGTGAGTGTTGCAAGAAAACACCATACGCTCATTGGTGACGGTCGAAATGACTTCTATCACTACAAACTAAACGTCACCAAAGGTGGCATCGCCAAAAGTATAGGTGTTGTAGTGACATTCAAGGTCCGTCATGAATAATGATTATAATAATGAACAATGACCATCACCATTTCATATGAACAGCAATGATTTATGGTGATATAAATTTTGTGGCCCTCAATATTGATGCATATATATGGTGACGTTCTGTAATATCCCAAAATGGGGAAGCAACAATATTTGAACACAATAATGGAAATAACAGTGAATAACATTACACCAAAATTTTTGAAAACCATGGAGCCATTTTATTATGTAAATCAACAACAAATAAGTATAATAAAACTCAAATAATCAAGGCAAATAAGCCTCCCATGAATACATATGCCAAAGATGGAATGCTGCTATATTGCAGAATGCTCATGAAAAAGAACACAGTAATAGAAGGTAAACTGCTACTGATGATGTAAAATAATATAGATCTGCAATTTTATGGCTCATAAAATTCCGGGAGTGAAGATATAGACTCCCAAACATAATTTTAAGGCAATCTGAAAAGGATTTCCTGAAATATGCAAAAGCGCAAAAATGTCGGAGTGCAACCCTAGGGCTGAGTAGCAGTTGCAACTCAATAACTGGATGGATATGGATGAAGATGTTGCATAAGATGAATAGACCTCATCCAATGGATCTTCCATGTGAAAGGCTGATCCTAACACTAAAGATCTCACCCTCCAAACAAACACTGCAACCCCTCACTGCAGATGCTCAATAAAATAACGCAACCCAAGAGGTATACTGCACTATAGGTGAAAGAAAATATTTTGGCCAAGTGCGAAGATGTGAAATAAGCTCCTCAATCTTTCTCACCGATCTCCCAAAGGAAAGAAAGCCTCCTCCTCTGAAAAACAAGCTCCAGAAGTGGTGTTATCAACCCTCCACTACAACACCCTGCAACACAACCCAGCTCTAAACAGAAACTGCGTTGTAGCTGAAGGAGGTAGCTTGGCATCAAGCGTGGATGTGGAGAAATGAAGTACAAGCTCCCTCAAGAGGCCTCTCAAGAAAGGAGAAGGAATTCCTAAACAGTAAATCCTTTTGCTAAGTAGCACACCAATCTCAACTAAACAACTGAAGAATGCATAATAGTCATGCAGACCACAAATTCAATAATACATAACATGTCTTGTTATGGCTGCCTTGCCCTCCTTTTATACAAATTGAAGCCCTCTTACCTTGGGTCCCACTCATTAGGTTTTCCTCCACCAGGGAATCTTCCTCCCATTATCACTGTGTTGTCTCCAAAGATGATCTCCACCTCTTATCCCAACGTTGTTGACTTGGTCAAACTTGACCTTGTCCACTTGCAAAAGTCCATTTTCACACATGAGGGTGTGAAATCCAACCATAATAATGATCCATTTTCTCATCATAAGGGATTTTATTCCTATTTATGAAATGTATGGGCCTCCTTACCCATTTATTCATCTCCTAGGTGTCAAAATCAAAAATCAATATTCCAATTAGCTGCATGCTAATTTTCAAATATTACACGTTCATTGATCAAACCTTTTCATATTTTGGTGAGGGTTGAAAAATGTCACCATAAGCTCACTGGGGATGGTTAAAATAGATTCCATCACCAAAAATTCAACATCACCAAAAGTTGCATCACCAAAAATATATTTGTTGTGGTGATATTCAAGGTCTGTCACGAATAACAAATATAATGACGGAGTGATTTTCACCATTTCATATGAACAATAGTGATTTATGGCGATTCAATTTTCATGAACCTCACTATTCATGCATATATATATATATATATATATATATATATATATATATATATATATATGGCGACGTTAATTAACCATCACCATTTACATATAAAAAAATGACTTTTGATGATGGCGCTTCAACGAACTTCACTATTGATACATATATATGGATGGGTAGTGATCATCACCATTCCCTATGATATTAGGGAACAATGGAATCAAACCACCAATCACTTTCTTTTAAAGCAGGCACTCTTTCATTGAACTAGATCCCTTCAAAAAAATAGACTTGGAAACTTTATAAACTCGAAATTCTAAAACATTTATTAAATTATAAAACTTTGAAAAGTCTTGGTAAATCTTTAACTAAACTAGCACAACCACAAAAGAAAAAATAAAAATAAAAATAAAAATATCTATTGTCCCATCCTAATACTCATTATATAATATTAACGTTTATATACAATTACATTAATTAGCAAAAGCCACAATGTGGGAATGTCCCTTCTATAAGTAGTTCTACAGAAATGAATGATGCTTGAAATTTTCATTGGAATAATAGATGAGAAATGAAATATCTTATTGTATGCATAGTCAAACCATATACTAGTGAAAATAATAATAGGTAGTTTCATGACCTAGGTACAATAGATTTAATGTATGGAATATGAAACATAGTTGAATTATTAAAATGATATTGGTGGCTTAATATATATTAAAAATGTATATATAGCGATAAAATTTCTATATTACAAAAAAAGAGAGTATGGATAGGCATAACGTTTCAAACCGTTCTAATTTAAAAAGAGAGTATGGATAGGCATATCAGTAGAAATTATAATTTGAAAAAGGAGCCATACCATTTCCAAGAACTAAGAATATTTGTAATTCCCAATCCCTGCAAATGAAACAAATATTAAATGCATCAAATATCCATTTGAAGGATGGAAATTCTATATCCTCCCAAGCTCAAAAGATAAAATTACAAAGCAAACACCACTTCACCAATGCCAAATTTCATCGAGTTCTTTTAGAGTTGTGACTGTAGAGGGCATAAAGGTGGCAGTGTGATATGTTGTAGGCCTCTTTGCTATATTGGGCCCCATTTATATTTTTTCTTTGTAGAGTCCTCTTTATTTCTGAATTTTGGCGTTAAATAATTTGAAAGAGGGATGGAGCCATGCAAGAACCAGCCTTATTCCCTGGCTCATACTATTTGGCTTTATTTGGTGTCGAAGACATTTTTATCAAATTATCTGTAAATTTTTTATTCTCGTTATGATCCTACAGTTTCCAAGAACCGACTTCAATTTATTATGAAACACTTGCCACAATAAATAAAAAAGTCATATAACTATGTTTTTGAAACTAAAACTCCAAAATGATAATTTTCTTACCATATCTTATTGACTTTTAGCTTTTGAAATAGTATGCCCACTATTGCTATCATCTCAACCAAATATGTAAAACCCAAAACTTTTTGTTCCCTGCTTGTCTAATGTCTGCAATGAATAATTTGTTGTTCGGCCCAAGAAATATGAGTGCAAGATGAAAAGTTTCTTATTGTTCAATCTATATCATATTTTAACTTTGTAATTATAATTATTATATACCAGATTTCGAGATCTTATAAATATATACTAGCCATATTTACAAGAACAAGGCTAGTTTAATAAGATTGTCTTGCTCATGTAAACAAGAATGAACAAGATGAATCTTTTACACAATCGCTGGAATATTTCTTCTCTAATAACTTTTCAAAGGTTTAAGAATATCAGAGAAAAACAATCTCATCAAAAACACTTATCTGTTTTAAATATTTCTTTAGCAAACCTACTATTAGAAAGACAATATAATTTATAAATAAACAAAACTTGTTACTAAATGGCACTGTTTGAAATTTCTGCATTAACTATAACAAATAAATCTCATAAAACAAAATAAAATGTGTACAAATTATTTCCTTTAAATGCAGAGTTGAACTACTTAACGAAAACACTAAAATATGTAAAAACATGACACTTGATAGTTAAAAAACTCCTATGCAAAATGAGTGTCGAAAAATGCCATCATAAGAAAATTCCCTTGAGAATCAAGGGAACATCCTTCAGATTTTTTGTCTGGAACACTAAATGATGGAAGGGAGGAAGAATTCATAAAAAACCCAGTTCGTGGAAGGCTAAGAAAGGGGGTGAAATGGCTCACATACTTCATGGAAGTAGCACTGAGATGAATATATGGGGTGCAGGTCAATTCAGATGTGGAATAGAGGCTTTTATGGTCTGTGTAGAAGAGTAGAGAATGACTCACACATTTCCCCAAGCCAAAAATTTTTCCTAAAGGAAAAAATCTGTTGTAATCATCAAAAATTTTGGAGGTATAGTCTTTGTTAAGTTCTCGGAATTTTTCCATTGCTCAAATATTGTTTAGTATAGATATATGGTTATCTTCTAGAATAAAAAGACTCCTATCGTCATTCTTTATGGTTGGTATTAACTGTGATTTAGAAGGCCAAATGTCTATATAGGGGCACATTTTAGTCCCTAAGATACAATCTTTGCTGGTAAATATACCAGAGGGAAATCATTCATTCTCCTTAAGGCGCATATAGGATATATATGGAAGGAAAAACCATTCAAGCAAGTATAGATGATTTAAGAGTTGTAGGAGCCTGCTCAAACCAATTAATTCATTTTTGAGGCTTAAAGAGTTGTAGGAACCATCTCAAACCAATCAATTCATTTTTGTGACCACTGAATATAAATTTTAGTGCATTCTAGGAGACATGGAATGTCATACTCAAGTGTAAGGATCAGTTCAAGGATGAATGTGACATGTACAAGCTTTTAATCAGATCTGAGATTTATTTCAGCACCAAAGCCCATCCGTTTTGGAACAATGACACTCATTTACAACCTTTGTGCATTTCAAATCGGTGGGTGATAGATATTGGGCATTATTCTTCCAAGTTCAAGCCTTAACAAAGGTTTTGTAGTACATGTTGAAGCATATAATCAGTTCTGAAATATATAGCAGCCGCAAGTCTTCATTCTGGATCATAAACAGTTATCTACAGACACATTATTCCAAATATGTACTTGGAATAAGTTAGAGTCATTGTTGGTTGATTAATGTAATTATCTTCATGACTGTTGAAATGCATTTGAAGGTATAAAATTTCTATTGGGTTTTTTTTTTTTCATGGTCCTATTTTATGTGAGAATTTATGCACAACCAAACTCCAATCCACAATTGCAATGACAAAAAATCCATACACTAGCAAAAATCAACAAGTGTGAGAAGTGTTTGTCACAATGCTTCAACCAAAATATTCATAAACAGGCTATTACTCTATAAAATTTGGAAAGCAAGGTCTTGGTCATTTAGATATACTATGTCTTTGTATTTTTTATACACATGTTAACCACCTTATGATTTCTGATTTACAAATGCAACTAGAAAACCATGCACACAAACTAGAATACTTAGAATGGCTTAGTTTTTTTTTCTTATCCACTCAAGCGTATTGATTTATTAGACCTTAAAAGGCTAGTAAAATTACTATTTTAAATTAATATACACATAACCTAATGCACGATCTTCCATAAAAAAATTCAAAAAGATGCCTTTATTATAGTTTCATTCCTCTAAGAACATCTTGTGTACTTTTATGACAACATGTTTCCTTTAGCGATTGTCCTTTTTTCAATCCACAAAAAACATAGATCACGAGAGAATTTAAGTAAGAACTTCATAAGTATCATTAATGGTAACTTTCCCTTCATTGTGATGTTGTCAATAATCGGGGAAGAAGGACCTATTACGACCAAATTTGCATGGGAAAATTTTTGAACTTTCCTATCTTATGAGATTGGAATCACAAAGTATATCAGAATAGAAAATATTCTCCACAAAGAAAAAAGTTCAATACTATTTTGGATCCATCCATGACTGTAAGTAGTTGAAAATGCATCTGAACTTCCAGAATATGAGAATAGTTGTAGTGGTAATCTAAGAATATTACAGCTCTAAGACTCAACACAACTCACTAGTATAGACTTAGAGATTCAACCCTAGCAGATTTCAGAGACAAGGTTAAAGGCATGTGGTCCAGGGAGGGATAGGTATCATGTCGGTGCATACCATGGAAAAATTATATTGTTCAATGCTTCATTAAAATTGGAAACTCTACCCACTAATTTCATCATGGACAAGATAATCTATAGTTGTATGTGAAAATGTAGCATGGGGATATTTAGCTTCCTTATGCATAACTTTTGTTTGATTATTCTACTTGGTTTAGTTTTTATTTTGATAGAGCCGCCCTTGAAGGAAGTCTCCACAAAAGGATTATAAAAGGGGAATGCAACCATTTTTTATACATTGGGCCCTTATGTTTTTCACCCTTATGTATTTTGTAGCAATGCATTTACCTTCTATACTAGCATGTAAAGCACATCAAAGTATACCTTTTAAATGAACCATCAACAAACGAATTTATTGGTGGGACAACCTGCATGCAACTTATTACAAATCCAACATCTATTGGAGATTTTTAGGGCTAACCTATAATAGTATGCATGGAGAAATATAAGAGCATATCTAACACATTTTGCAGTCTGAAATCCACCATGGATAAGTGTCACTTGCTGACAACACTGTGTTATCTTTGCTTGGGCAGGAACAATGAGGTAAGGGGTCGGGAAATCTGTGACATTCTTAGGTTATTCAACCAGTTTGTAGAATCGGTCAGGAAACCATTTTCAACATTACAGCCTCAGTTTGGTTGCAGCAGATTATTTCAAATAAAAACTAAGAATATGTTATGGAATTATGAGTAAATATCCATAAAAAATCAATCAAGTTTCTTTATATTTACAGGCCAAGGAGACATTTATACCAGCATAATAGTGTTCAACTGATAGAAAAAATTGGAGGGTCGTTATAGAGAAGTTTTGGAGATATTTTAACCAGTACACAAACCTTTGTATAATGACAAACCCAAGGTGACCACAATATCTATTCATTGTAGCATCCACGATAATTTTCTAAGAAATTTTATTATTCGTAGAAATATTCCTTCAAACCATATAAAAGCAACTTAAAAAGAAACGTGTGAATTAGACCACTTTTGAGAGTTAAAGGGGCCGTATTGTGGGAAACAAAACAGGAGTTCTTGTAGCAACATTTTGGCAACATTTGTGTGAACTAGAATACCTCACAGAACATTATTGTAGAACAACAAGGGATATTGACCGAGGGTTCAGAAGATATGTCTCATTTTTGGGCTGCAAAGAAAGTGCATTGACAAAAAGTCACCTTCATCTCAGCATCAACACATATACACATGGAGCTGGGGAGATGGATTAGCATTTGGGGCTTCAACCCATCCTCTACTCATGTACCAACTTCTGATCTCTCATACCCTATTCGGGAATTTGCAAGTTTTACCTTTGATATGAGGAGTTATCTAACATAGTTCCCTACTTTAGGGTTAGCTCATTATTTTATTGGCTCGTAGTATTGGAGTTATCTCCCACCTTTGGAGGTTTAGATCATGGAGTTGAAATAGATCTCTATATGACCACACATGGATTGTTTATTTGGAGACCTATGCACCCACCATTGTTTATGGAGTTTGGCTTGGTTTGCAGGGGTCCTCAACGTGGCCCTTCACCTTCCACCTCACTTGGAGCCCTTTATCATGGATCTATGACCTTTGGAAGTGGAAACTAGTTTTGAAGGATCTGGAGGCCACATATACCAACATTATATCATGAATCATTCACCTGGATAATATGTTGAAATTCAACAAGAAAATGCACCACATACTAGTGTGGGATTCCAGGTCACACATGAGTGAGGAATTTAGTGCCACATTAATGCTAATGTAGGCATCCAATTTTTAAATAAATTGGAAAATAGATTGTAATTTTGTATCATAACAACTTGTAACAGTTAACTAAGTGCAACAGACTTAGTTAGTTCAATAATTTCGAGTTTAGGGTCAAAAATTAGGCATGTAGAGTGATTCTATTATTTACAAGGCACAGTTGCAGTTGTAGCACTAGTGTTGTGTGAGTGCAATTAGTTAACTCAAATTAATTGAGTTAAAATTAGTTTAACTAGGTCTAACTGATTAATGAGCTAGTGGAAGTGTTAGTCATCAGTATTTTTACCTATTTTGATGACTAGATTCCTTGACTGAGTTTTCTAGAAGCTAATATCAATCTGTCAATTTTTCATCTAGAAAACACCTCAAACAAAATTTTTCCTTCCTACCCCTCTCCTTCAGCCTATAATGAGAAAAATCCTTCAATTTCCCTACCTATCATAGTTCAACAAAGCCTCCCTGTCTATAGTTGTTATAAGTTTGCCTCTCTACCATTAAAATCATTTGTTTTCATGCAACTCACTGTCCAACCTTTAAAAAAGTGTCTACCCCTCTCTCACTGATCACTTTGTCATGTGATAACCTACCCATGCCCAAGAAGGCATTCAAAATCCATGACAAAGCATGTAGGTCTAGGTGGTGGTGTTTTAGGGAAAATTCCTTAGCCAGACTGTTTTAAGCCAAAAACTCTGTCTTCAATATCAGTCAGCCATCATGTCTTGCTATTTTTCAAAGTCAAAACCCTTGTCTACCCCTAGGTCACGCACCATCAAAAAGGTCACTTTGTTTTGTTCCTAGCAAGGCTCAGGAAAAAAGAAGGAGTTTTCCCTATCTGAAGAAATATGATAAGATCGAGCACAATCCCCATGAAACATCAAAGAAGCCCTCCAAAATTCAAAAGCATCTGTTTTTACATCTCTGCAGGGATGTACTGATTAATGACACTAAACAAAGTATGAGAAAAAAGAGCACCTCAGGAGAAAGTTTCATGCTGTGTCAAGCTTTACTATGGAAGTCAGAGAAAAGTACAGATTGTGGCCAGCCCTACAAATCAGCCTTGTACAAACAAAAGTGATAGTCTTCTAGCAAGAAGGGCTTTAAAGAAAATTAGGCATCACAGTGAAAGTAGAAGAAGGACGACTGCTTCTTATACTTCATCAGGAACTAAAATTTGAAAGGTTGTCACAGACAAGTTCACCACACATTATGAATATACAGTCAAGGGAAGAAATAGTTGTTTCAGGGATTCATGGCAGTGAGTGTTATAGCATCATTTTTCACCCTCATATGATTCATGATTGTCTCTATGGCCTTGGACACCCATTCCCACAGACTTGAACAAAATTCATAAAAAACAATGTTAAAAATACCATACGCGGTTATGCCCAGACTTTTTCGCGTGTATATGCGAGTCCACATGTACTTTTCCGCGTATTCCATTAAAATCATTAAAAAATATATAAAAAATCCCTTTTTTCAAGTTGGGTTGATGGTTACTCCAGTAGTTCAACCACCCCAGCACATGGCCAACTGTTTCCAACTGACTGAAACTACTTTGAGGGAGTATAAAAGCCCCTCATGTGTATGGCCTAAGGGAGAGAGAAATTTTATAGATATTATACTCTGTTGGAATCCCTAATTCAAGTCTGATTTCCCGTGCCTCCTGCACTTTCCCAGATTTATACAGGAAACCTTTGTTTCCTGGAGATGTTCATCCATTTATATGTCATCTCGTGTGCACAAGTCTTGAAGGTATCTTAGCGAGGCAAGGGCGGGATGGATCCGGACGACGGTCTGTTCGAAGATCGTGGAAGGATTCAGGTGATCTCTCCACTTTTTACTTCTGTACATGCTGTTCGCAATAATGAAGAACCATCTTGTTCCTAAACTTATGTGTTAATATCTATTTGCATATGTGAAAAAATTGATTATTAAGCATTTATTATTGTTTATATAATGTTTCACATGGATTACACTAACATTTAGGAGCAATATATGTTGTACAACTAGATTTCCGTGCACGTTCTTTCTTGTTTTCCAAGTTGAAGAGGAAGAAGGGTTGCTGGGGGTTTGGAACCCGCGGGATCTACATCGAACGTAGGATTACGGGTGAGTTCTACTATCGTTGTTATCTAGTTTTTAGCATTTAAGTGTGGTTGTGTGTGAGTCCTTCTGAATAGCATGCCCTGATCTGTGGAGGTTTTGACCCAACGAACCTCTAGGGTGTTTTTTCCCGAAACAGAACTGGCGACTCCACTGGGGATCGCATTTTTTTGATTCCCCTGTTGGGTGGTTTCAGCTGTTTTAAAGGTTTCCAACAGTTTTTATCATTTTTTCCAGTCCAGTTAACTTTTTCTCAGTCAGACTGAAGACCTAGTTCTTTATCCAGGCTTAATCTTTTTTATTTTTCATTATTTACCTTTTCATACGCGAGTTTGTCTATACACAGATGCATATACATGCATTTTTCTTCAAAGGAAGTCGTGTATACGCAGGTTTCCTTTGACACAGTCGCGTATGCACGCTTGTTTCAAAACTGTCAAGTAGCGTATGCCTGGGTAAATTTTGAAATTTTTGATTTCTTGACTTTATTCTTGTCTGCCTGTGGAGACCTGTTCCTGCAGTGTCTTTATATCCTCTGGATTGTGTTGAAAGTGGTCATTGGTCTTTTTTCTCTCTTGTTTGGTTGAAGACTGGCTTATCTGGAAAATCTTGTTTTTAGTGCTTGCATTTCTGGTTGGAGTACCAAGATCTCTTTCTGGGGATTCTTGGTTGTTCTGCTTCATCAGGACAGAGAGCTTCTGCTCATATAATCTTTCCTCATTTTATGTTTTGCTTTGCGCTTGGATTTTTTTCCTGCTTTTGGTTAGTTTTCTTGAGTTCATTTGACTAGGTCTTGTTGCAATTTTTGAAGAGTCTTTCTTGGTTCTTTGAAGTTTTTATTTGCTGCAAGGTTGTACTATTCTTCTGGGCTGAGTTACTGAGTTTCTTGTCTTCTTTGCTCATATAAATCTTGCTACTAAGTAGCCCTATAAGATTTGGAGCGTTTTTGAAGTTTTGCTTGAAATTCAGAGTTGTTTGGCTTGGGATTTGATAGTTTTATTGGTCTCTTCGAGCTCTTCTTTTTTGTAAAATTAAAAAGCTCAAAAAACATTTTGTTTTGTCATTTGCTTTTGTTTTGCATTTTTGTTTTCGTTTTGTTACACCTTTTGAAACTTTGTTGAGATTTCTTGCCTTTGGTTTTTGACTTGATTTTGGAAAGGAATTGTCATTGGTTTCTTCCTCTTGTTTTCAAGCATATTTTGGTGTCTTTATACTGAGAGTTTCTGATTTTGGGAACTAGCTTAGTGGACAACCAGAAAAGTGATAGAACTGAAGGATTCTTGGGAAATTTCTCTTTGCTTTGTTAGATCTTTGCATCTTATAATTTGCATGCTTTTAGTTATTTGCATTAGGTGCACTTAAGTATCTAGTATTTTTCATAGATTTTGCGAGTGTGAGTTTGATATTTGAAAAGAAAAAATATATAATCTCGTAGAACCCGTGTAGAAATTTCTTCTCATCGAAAGGCAATTACTGCATGTGCATGTAGTTTGGTTTTCATTAATTTCTTTTTTGCATCACAAAAACACCACGAGTTTCATTTCCATATCCTTTTGACTTAATATCACAGCTGATTAAAATAAGCGCTATAATTTAAAAACAACTAGAAAGTTTTTTATTAAGTGTCATACACCAACTAGCTAGGTTCTAGGGCCTTGGATTAGGTGAGTGGAGAGTTAACTCTCCAAGGCCGCTCAAACAAAAACATAGAAGTTTATTAATTGAGCGAAATCCAACTCCGTTAGGTGGACCAGGAAAGCTCTCCTCCAGAGAGTCAAGCGCGAGGGGAAGTGAAGGCTGAGAAGAGAGATACCGCCTCTCTGATTTGCTGAATCTGACCTCAAGACCATTCCGCCCGGCTTCTGACACGGATTGGTGCCCATAGTTGCCATTCCTAAGCTCCACATAGGTGACTGCGGGGGGGAATACCCGTGGTACCTGAGGCAGACGTCGTATCACTTCCAACAGTACTTCTAGGGGGTGCCCTTGCGAAGCTTGGGTGCTTGTGCCGGCAAAGGCTGTTGTTAGGAGGTCAACGTAACTGTTTTTGTTACCTTCGCTAGTAGGCCTGGGCCGTAATTATCCCAGACTACTTTCGAGAGGTCCTATTCTTTGCTTTTTTGTATTTTAGTGTCCGGTCCTAATCACTCGGAGCGGAAATACCTGAAGGCTGTTTGCTTGATTGTATCTCAGGGATTTTTTGTAGTGAGTGCTCTTTGCTCCTAGCTTGCCTAGATTTATACTTTTTTGAGTCTAATTAAAATTTGTTAAAGTGGCTGATCAAGCGCCTCGTCGATTGAGGAGAATCCGGGGGTTATCTCCCGAGAGTCCAAAGCCTTCTTCAAGAAGGCGTAGGATTAATTTAGCAGGTGAGTATCACCCTGTGGCTTCTGACACAGTGGAGAGAGATCCTCCACAAGGGATTGAAGGTTTTGTAATTGGCTCCAGTGCTGGTTCTGAGAGGAGTGTTCCGCTCACCTCGAGAGTCTTATTTCCGCAGGAAGAAGAAGTACAAGTAGAGGAAGTACCTCAACCCTCTGAGTCACTTCCATCTCCTCTTCCTCCTGATTATCTGTTCGTTGTTGAGTACATCGGACCTGAGTCTGGAAGACCGGAAGATCCTCCATATTATTCATACCTTTCGATGGCCATGACTAGGAACACGGCTTCAGCTGTGAGTGCTGCAGGCATTTAGACTCCTGCTTCTGTAGAAGGAGGAGGCACTATTTCTATATCTTCGATTGCTTCTAGTACTGTTGTGTTTGGCTCTGGTTTCACCCAAGCACATGCTTCTCAATCTAGTCCCTTTTTCTTTGGAATGCCCACTAGTGGGATTCCTTCTTTTTCCTTTTCCGTTGCTACAGCTGCATCTACACCCATGTCTTCCATGGCTAGTGGATCAGCTTCTTTTCAAGGGTTCCCCTTCGGAACTGGGCATATTCCTAGTTCGAATCCTTCTTTAGGGTCCTTTTCGTTTACTTCTCAGACTCAGAGTTTCAACCCTTGGTCTGGAGGTCAGAATTCGACTACTTTTACAGGTTGGAACCCTGTATTCACTACAGCGGGGGAAGGGAATCAGTTTTACGTTGGTCAACAAGGGAATGCTTCTTTCCCTTCATCAAGTGCTTATCATACTTTTTCCCCTCTTTCTAATGCCTGGAACCCCTATCAGGGGCTTTCCTCTTCATTCAATACTTCAGGAGGGGGAACTGGTCTGGTCTTTGGTAACTCTGCATTGGGAGGAGGTTCTTCTCCTTTTTCTACGAGTTCTTTTTGGCAACCTGGTGCCTTATCAAATCCAGGGTATTCTTTTCAGAATGTAGGGAATTCATCCCATCAAGGATGGAATCCTCAGGCTCTGCCTCGTTTACCTTTTCTGGCAACATTAAACTTGCCAGATCTGTCGAAATTGACGAATGATCCGATCCGGTATAGTCCTGGGTGGCCTTCGGTCCCGACCAAACTACCTTCAGACATTCCAAAGTTTGAAGGCAAGAATGGAGAGGATCCGGCTGATCACATCACCACTTTCCATTTATGGTGTTCATCTAACTCCCTGATCGATGATTCGATTAGGTTGAGATTTTTTCAACGCACCTTAACTGGAAATGCTGCCAAGTGGTATATTGAGTTAATTGGGGGAAGTTTTGCTACATTTGGAGATCTGGCTGTTACATTTCTAAATCATTTCCAGTTGCCCGTCTGTTATGACACCGGGACTGAACTCCTAGCTAATTTTAAGCAGGACGACGCAACCCACATTTCTGACCATATTCAGGAATGGCAGAGAAGGAAGAGGCTTATTAAAGCTCATATTCCAGGAGAATTCCTTTTGGAATGGTTTTTGAAATCTCTACAGTCGGATATTTCTAAATATGTATCCCTGTCTGGGGTATTTTCTGAGAAACAGGCCATTTTTAGGGCCCAGCAGCTTGAATTGATATATTCTCAGTCTGGAGTCCTTCATAAATATTTGCCCAATGCTCCTCGCTCCAAATTAGATTTATCCAAGACTAAGCCTGGTCCTCATGGTGATGGACTTATTGGGTCGATCAATAGTGGTGCAGCTAACCTACTTACTCAATTGCAGCAGTTGTCTATAGAATCTGCTCCTTTTGGTCAGGCTGTGCCTGCTGAGTCAGCACCTTCCCAATCTTTGTCAGTAAATTCCGTTCAAACTTCCGATCCCAAAGGAAATCAACAATCCAAAGGGAAGAAGAAGGGACAGAATAATAATAAAAAGGGCAAGAATGGGAAGGGTAATGCGAATAAAACCAACGAGCATGTTGGTGAGGGTCCAAAAGATAAAAATAAAGTGAAGTTTCCATGCAAGTTATGTACTGGAGACCATCTTACTCACCTTTGCCCTAAAATTCAGGATGCGCAGCGCTTGTTAGCTCACCAGGGTTCTTCCAGTTCCCAGGCTGTGTTGCCAAACCCTTTTCCCCAAGGGCAACAACTAGTTGTTGGCGCGAATCAAAATACTGGGGCTTCCTCTGGGGGTACCCAGGAAGGGGAAATTCCATCAAATATATACATGATGAGTGCTCACGTGGATGTCGCTACGAGATTCCATGATTATGGCGAAGAAGAGTATTCGAAAGCTAAGGGTGCTCCTGATGTTACTGAGCCGCTTCATATTACGAGGCCTACTGTTGAGCCTATACCTCGGATGCCAAAAGCATCTACTAAGCGTACGACGATTAATCCAAATTCTAGGGCTGCCCAAAACTACTCTATTGTGTAAGATCTGGCACAGAATCCTTGTGCCATGTCGGCTCTTGAGGTGCTCCAGTCTTGTCCTTCTCAGCGCAGCGCTCTGCTTACTACCATTGGCGCTGTTGATCCAAAGAACTCTCTTATGATTACATTCGATATGACTAATTTTAAAAAGAGACTCCCCCATCATATGGCTTTTCATATTACATCGTCGTATCGAAAATGCAATATTTTTCGGACGATCGTTGATGAGGGTGCTTCCACATGTGTGATGTCTCTCACATGCTGGAAGGGAATTGGATCTCCCGCAGTTGTTCCATCTGCTACTCTTCTGACTGTGTTTGATGGTCATTCTCACAGACCGCATGGTATTTTCCCAGCTTTGCCTATCTGTGTTGGGGGCAAAACTGTAAATATAGAGGTTGAGATAGTTGATGCAAGCTTGGACTACAACCTTCTGTTGGGGCGAAACTGGATTTATGAGATGGATGCCATTGCATATTCATTGTTTCGGATTATTTGTTTCCCTCAAGAAGGGAGGATTGTTACAGTGGATCAACTGGATTGTCCTCCTATAGACCCGAATGCATCTACTGAATCAACTATTCCAAAGTTGGATAATACCAAGGCGCCTGTTGAGAATTCAGGGGTTGGAATGTATTCTTCCTTGATGGGTACTTTTGATATTCCTCCTCCTACTGTTCATATAAATGAAATTTCATCCTCCAGGGCTCCTCTTCGAAGAGAGTTCTTTAGAACTCATTATTTTTTGGACCCTTGGACCTTACCTTCCCCTACCACCACATTAGAATAAGGTCAAGTGGGTGGAATGGCATTTCCAATGTCTGCAGCTGAGATTTCTTATCAGTCTATTGTTGACTCTGCAGAATCCATTCCAACTCCTCTTTCACCAGAAGAGTTGGATGGAGATGTGGCTCCGGCTTGGACACTTAGTTATTCTTCTGCCCAGGATTGCCTTGATACCACTCTTCCATCTGAAGAGGCCATCCTGGAAGCTATGACTGGTATAGATAGACCGTGGGATGATTTGCATCATCGGTCTTACTTTCTACCTGATTTGAGCGAAGTTGAAACAAGTTTTCCAATTCCTCCGTCTCCTGGTCCTGTTTGCCCAGTCCTGAACCCTTTAGCACCAACACAGGTATATGCTGAAGGGAACATGGCTGTGATTTCTCCAACTATCCCGGTGAAAATCTCCAGGGATCCCAATGTTATTGAGAATGTATTCATCGGAGCTGAATGTTCCCCTGAAGAGATTCAGATTTACACCGATCTCTTTAAAGAGTACAGGGGTGTATTCGTTTGGTCTTATGAGGAAATGCCTGGTATAGACCCATCTATTGTCCAGCATGAGATCAAGACTTACGAAAACGCTAAGCCTGTAAGGCAAAAAATTCGTCCGGTCAATCCTAGGAAGGCAGCAGCTATCAAAGCTGAGGTGGAGAAGCTGCTTAAGGCGGGATTCATTTTCCCTGTTCCTTTGACTGAATGGGTTTCAAACCCTATTCCCATAGATAAAAAACAAGGAACAATTTGAGTTTGCATTGATTTCAGAGACCTTAATAAAGCATGTCCTAAAGATAATTACCCCACACCATTCATAGATCAAATCATCGATGAGTGTGCCGGTAACAAAATTTTCTCCTTCATGGACGGTTTCTCTGGATATAATCAGATTACTATCCGTCCTGAAGATCAGCATAAGACTGCCTTTATTTGTCCCTGGGGTACTTTTTCTTACAAGAAGATGCCTTTTGGTCTTAAAAATGCTGGGGCTACGTTTCAGCGGGCCATGTCATACGCCTTCCACGACATCAAACAGATTATAGAGGCATATTTGGATGATTTAGCTGCTCATTCTCGAAAGAGGATGGATCATCCTGCTCACCTCCGTCAAATATTTGAACGATGTCGTTTCTACAAGATTAGGTTGAATCCGAACAAGTGCATTTTCACGGTTACATCTGGTCGGTTATTGGGATTCATTGTGTCTAGGGAAGGGATTAGGGTAGATCCCTTCAAGGTTGAGGCAATACTTCGGTTGCCTCCCCCGTCCTTTATTCATCAACTTCAAAGTCTACAAGGAAAGGCTAATTTTCATCGGAGATTTATCGTAAATTATGCTGAAGTTACCAAGGGATTTATGAGATTGTTAAAGAAGGGAGTTCCATTTTTTTGGGATGACTTCGCTCAACGCTCATTCGATGCTTTGAAAAAAGCATTGATCTCTGCTCATTTATTGAGTCCATCTGATTATAGCAAGGATTTCCTTTTGTATCTTGCAGCAGCAGAATCTACCATTGGTATGGTTCTGGTTCAGGAGGATGATGCTCTTGCAGAGCATGTTATATAATATCTTAGTCAAGGATTGGTAGGACCTGAACTCCGATATACTCTGATAGAAAAGTTAGCTTTAGCAGCTGTTCATGCTGTGCAATGACTCCGGCATTATATTCTTCTACGAAAAACTTATGTTTTGGCAGCCACCAATCCATTTCAGTTTGTCCTCAGTAGGTGAGTGATTGGGGGCAAATACAATAGATGGATTGTGATTTTGCAGGAATTTGATCTTGAGTTTGTGTCTGCCAAGTCCAAGAAATCATTGGTTTTCGCGGAATTGATCTCCGATTTTCCCTGTGGGCAAGAGATAGTCTATGATGAATCCTTCTCAGATGAACATTTTTTTCTTATCTCTCCACAGGATCCTTGGTATGGAGATATCATTGTGTATCTTCAGACTGCGAAGTTTCCCTCTACTTTTTCGAAAGATGAGTGCCGTAAGTTGCGTCACTTGGCTAAGAATTACTTGATTATAGGTGATGCTTTATACCGTCGAGGGGTTGATTCAATCCTGAGACGCTGCTTAACGCTCGAAGAAGCTGAGGCTGTGCTGAATGATTCCCACATTGGAGCTTGTGGTGGTCATTTATCTGGGCTTGCTACAGCCCAAAAGATCTTGTGTGCTGGGTACTTTTGGCCTTCGATTTTCAAAGATTGTATGGAGTCGGTCAAAAAGTCTCATCCGTGTCAAGTTTATACTCGAAAAATGTGCGATCATCCAGCTCCGCTTTTTCCAGTCATTACTGTCGGTCCCTTTACAAAGTGGTTTATTGATTATACTACTTGTAACCTGCCTTCGGCTAAAGGTCACAAGTACATTATTGTAGCAGTAGACTACTTTACGAAGTGGGTCGAGGCTATGCCTAATTTTGGGAATGTTGGTGAGACTGCAGCTCTTTTTCTTTTCAACCAGGTTATTGCTCGTTTTGGTATTTCTAGAGAGATTGTCACTGATCATGGCAGTCATTTTCAGAATAGCATGATGGCTGAGTTGGCTCTAAAATTAGGTTTCCGGCAGGAGCATTCATCTCTGTATTATCCTCAAGCCAATGGGCAAGTGGAAGCCGTGAATAAATCCTTGAAGACAATTCTTCAAAGGACAATTGATAAAGCTTGATCCAACTGGCATATTATGCTATATCCGGCACTTTGGGCATACAGGACGTCAGTGAAAACTGCAACTAGCTTTACTCCGTTTCAGCTAGTTCACGGGTTGGAATCCGTATTTCCCATTGAATGTGAGATTCCTTCTCTTAAGTTAGCTGTTGAACTTCTTCCTGACACTTCTAGTCTTGAAGAACATCTCCTTCATCTGGAACATCTTGATGAGCAGCGTCGGGATGCCACCACGATGAATGAAGCACATAAAAATCGAGTTAAAGTTCAATACGATAAAGCGGTCAAACCTAGGGTTTTTTCGGAAGGTGACCTTGTTTTGGTCTATGCCCAAGAAAAAGATGCCCTGGGGGCAGGAAAGTTTAAGTCTATGTGGTATGGCCCCTTCATCGTTAAAAAATTCCTTAAAAAAGGAGCATATACCTTGGTTGATTTTGAAGGAAACGAGTTGTCGGAGCCCAGAAATGGGCTCTATTTGAAAAAGTATTATGCCTAGGCTTCGGCCTGACATTTTTATTTTATATATAGTAGTTTTAATTTGTACATATCTGGTTGTTTTTCAACCTTTGATGGGATGGTGATGTTTTTGATATGCTTTGGCAGGTTGTGTCGGATGTCATGAGTCATTTTGGTTTCGCCGATGGTGCTAGTAGACACACCCGGAACTTGGCTTCCACGGCTTGGGTGCTTCATCATCCATCCGGTCAGCTGTTAGTATCAAGAGGAGTCTGCATTGGTCCTGCTTCCAATAATATAGCAGAATACACTGCAGTTATTTATCTACTCTCGGAGGCAATATCTTTGGGTGTTGATTCGTTGGTATTTTTCTTTGACTCCCAGCTGGTGGTGTCGCAGTTGAACAATAGTTATCAGGTTTCAGGTCCATTTTTACTCCAGTTGTTCGTAAGATTACGTTTGTTACAAAGATCATTTCAATTTTAACTTTCATTCATATTACTCGAGCTGACAATTGGATGGCAGACTCATTAGCTAATCAAGCAATTGATTGGCATATTAATCATTCCATACAGTAAAATTTAATCATCAAAAACATCATACAATTTTATACATTTGTCACATCACATCAAATAATCGTTGTATATATATCATCAGAGTGTTCAAAAAACTATACAAAATTTGGATTCATAAGTCATACAAAAAATTGGGCTTATGCCCGATCATGTTCAGTCTCAAAAAATATATAGTCATCTGATATGTCATATCTATCTAATCCTGTGGTCCCTGCCCAGAAGTTGTGTTCCTATAGAACATGATCGCGGTGGCAACTCGGCATAATAATCGTACCCAGTCACGGGGTACTCCTACCACCCGTCTCTGGATGGCTTCAGGAAGATCTTCCACTGCAGCCATAGGTACTTGGCGGGTTAACCCCTCCAAGTTCCTCTGTACAGCCTGGAGGGTCCTGTCTGGATCTACTATATCCACCTCGCCTCTGCAACGCTTATGTCGTGGGTAACCCTTAGGACGAACTGGTCCAATATATGTATCATGATCATTTTTAAAATTGTAAGTCATTTTGAATCCAATAAAAAACATGTTTGTTTTGCACATTTTTTCACATATATTGAAAAAATCCAAAAAATTATATAAGTCAAAAAATTGCAAACTTACCGACTGTGCCCCATGCCGCACCTGGTGGAAGGACAAGGTCTGGATCGCCACGAAAATCCATCCCGGGATAGGGATAGTCTTCCACAGCAATGATTTGTTCTCCCCACCATTGGAAGAACTCATCATCCCAAGTGGTTCGGGGAACTTCACTTCCCCCCAATCTCTTCATCAAGTCAACCCATCGGGCAATTCTTGGATCTCTCGGGCAGCTGATAGAAGCGATCACTTTGGGTCTCAGCCCAGGAATCTTCTCGAAGAAGAATGTCATCAAAATTGTACCATATCCAAAAAACATTTTCTTTTCTTTTTGGATAGAAGTCAATTTTTGCTTCATGTTCATCAGTAGAGCTATGCACCAATCATATAAATGAGTTAAGCATTCCACTGCTATACTCATTTGAGTCCTGGACGCCTGGTGTAGAGAAGCAGATCCCACTACCCTACCAATGGTAAAAAGGAGGATTTTTATGTGCAAGTCTCTTAAATCTTTGATAGAAATTTGAGTTCCAACTTTCTTGGAACCCTCTACACAGTAGACGTGGACGTAATCTTCCACGGTTAGCCCTCCCAAAGGCTTACCATGCAAGTCTACTGGCTCCCCCCTCCGAGAGAGTCCAGTAATAAAATAGATATCTTCCACCTCGATGCATATGGGCATTTGATCTATAATGAAACAGTCTTCTTCCGGTTCCCAATAATTCACAAGCATTTCGAGCAACTGAACATTACTCTTCATATTTGGCATTTTGAAAAACTTGAGAAATCCACAATTTCGGAGAATATTTAGTGATACTTGGTCCTGCATGACTTCATTGTCAATGGCACTGTGTTCACGCTCTCTCCAAGATATAGTCATCCTGCAAAAATTCAATAATTTGTTCATTAGCTACGCATTTTTTCATTTTGGGTTGCGCACACGCGACTTTCTTTGTGCACAGTCGCGTATATACGCGACTTGGTCATTATAAACCCACGTATGCGCAAACCCGTGATTTTAAACAAATGGTTCTACGGTGAAAATTCCTAATTTTTAACTTATGAACGGACAAAATGAATAACAAGGATGAATTAAGAGCTTACCTAACAAATTCGGTGAAGTTTGATGGTCGATTGCTCCTATTTTGACGAAAGAGGATTTTTCTCCAGAGCACTTTTTCCCAAATCAACAATGTAACAATGAACCAAATATGAGGTAACTTGTGTATTTATGCCCAAAATTGAATTTTTTTTGCAAAAAATTGTTATTCTTATTTTTTCAATCTATCTTAAGCTGCATAACCCGGATGCTTGGAAGTGCCCAGATTGGTATATTTTCAGGTACATTTTGACGAATTTGAGATTTTTTCTGGTTTTTGATCCATGACTGCTGACCCGTCATGGCAGGTATATGATCTTCACTGGCATATAGGTTAGGGAATCCACTTTCCGTTGCATCTTGCATACTAGCCTCCATACTGATCACTTGCCATAGGGTCGATCCCATCAGGTCATGAGTATTACACCCATTTCACTCGCCAATTATTTAATCATGACTTGATGGTAGAGCCTTCCTTTACATGGGCTTCCTAGTTAGTTCCTCGCTATCACTTGTTGCCCATGCTGCGTTTTATGTAGGCTCGGGAGTCCTCTTTAGTCCTGCCATGACTTATATGTTGAAGCTTCATTCTTCTTCTTCCTCACTATCATTTTTCTGGCTATTACCCTAGAGGCTCCCTGGTGTTGTTGAGTTGTATTACTGCATTGCATATTGGCTACTTGTTTATCCTGGCCTTTAGCCGGCTTCATTTTGGACTCAATGTTTAAGCCAACTTTTGACCTTGCCTATCTGTACAAGTTAACCATTGCATGCATTTGGCTATCGCGACTTGACACCCTTTTTACCCATGGATGGAACATTCCTCTGAGTATCGCTTACCAGTTTCTTCCACCTTGCATTGAGCATAGGATCGTTCCAATCCCAGGAACTAGTGCATTTGTTTCTTGATACTCGTTCTATCCATTGTACCATAGCATTCTTTTATTCTTTTTCAGGGTTATTATATGAAAAAGACAAAAAAATCAAATATAACAAAAAGAGTGGGAACGGGATGTAACTTCATTATTTGATGGCAGTACAGTGTCAGTTTGTCGCCCTTAAACAAAGCACATACACTTATATATTTCCTTCATTTGGGATGGTTTTAGTTTTGACCTAGGTTCAGCCTTTGCCTTGTTTCACTGGTCTGTCCTCCCCTGTTTGGTTATCTCTTCCAATCATATGGAGAGTTTGTTTTGCCTCCTGCATAACAGACTTATACAGTGTCACTTTTTACTGCCATGGTCATCACGAGTCGTGCTTTTGTTCAAGGGAATTTTAACCAAAGTCGGCCATTCTGCGGTGTCTCTTGAATCATTATTCAGTCGGCCTTCCCGGTCTTGTCAGTATCTTGTTCTCTCACATCAGATGTTTTGGTCTTCTACTCGTGCTGGTTTAAGAAGGTCTCCATTGACTTCTTGCTGGCGGGTTTGTCTCTTATCAACTACGACACATTGCTTTGAGAGCAAACCTAGAGCCGCACCCTGGCCCTATTTCCATCATTGATAGGTGACCTTGTGCTCAGCATTTGATCATCATTATGGGTCTTTGACTGAGTGGTTTCCCCTGTGTTCGACGTCAGCATACATTATCACACTTGGGATTCATGTAGTACCTTGATTTCCATTTGACCCTATTGGTGGATATCTTGCCTCTGTGTCAGCTTTCATTATTGGTTGGTTCAGAGGGTTTCTTCCGTGCGCTAGCTTTATCTTGTGCATGTCGGAAACGTACTTCGGTTTGGTTCCGTCACTCTACTTCGTCCGATTCCTTCCAAATCTTGGCCTGCGGGTTACACTCGCGCTGGATTGATGTGGGATGCCTTAATGCCTTCCTTCCAATAGATATTTTCCCACCGACTCTGACTCATTGCTATGGGAATAAGGTCTAGAGTATTTTTGTCAGTACCTTAGGGTTTGCAATCATCAGTGGCAGACTCTTCGCTATCGATAGTGGGGACTCATCATTGCCTCCTGATCGGTAGATTCTTTCAAGTGTTCGACTTCAACTCATTCATTCGCACTTGTTAGTTTGTACTGGGGCACCTTGACACTCATTTTCATTATTGGTGGGTTGTCTCGCGTTGGTTAACGGTTTACATTATTGACCGATAATCCAACGATTTCTCACATGGTCGACTTCAGATCATTTATTCCCATTGTGTAGAATTGTGCGATAGTGATCGATGAAGACCTCGGGTTGCATCAGCATTTCTCGGTTCACTTTTGACAGTCCATTCAGTTTCTGCCAGTGTTGTCGTTCACCCTTATATGTTGCAGTGTCAGTACAGCAGAATCCTATATGTTGGCTCCCGAGTTGCATGATTGTACCATTTATTCCACCTCTTATGATTCGGTACTTGGAGATTCAGTTACTTATATGATCAGACATCCAGTTTCAGCATCATTGATCAGCTTTCTATATGTGATACTTAGACATTGATTCTGACTTGTACTTTCGGGCCATGCTCAGATGATTCATTGTGTACTTTCAGTTCAGCTATACTTGTATACATTTTGGATCTATTATGTACTTTCAATATGATGTATTTTTGACTGAGCATGGGTATGCCCACCTCAGCATGAGTTGACTCTTTGTTTTCTTTCATTGGTTTTTGGCAGGCTGAAATCTGGTGAAGTCCTCCCTTGTCCTTGCGAAGTTCTTTCTATGTGCATAATACATTTTGGCCATCATGTACCCCTTCTGACCTCATATATTAGGGGGCATCTGTTATAGCATCATTTTTCACCCTCATATGATTCATGATTGTCTCTATGGCCTTGGGCACCCATTCCCACAGACTTGAACAAAATTCATAAAAAAAAGTGTTAAAAATACCATACGCGGTTATGCCCAGACTTTTCCGCGTGTATACGCGAGTCCACATGTACTTTTCCGCGTATTCCATTAAAATCATTAAAAATATATATAAAAAATCCCTTTTTTCAAGTTAGGTTGATGGTTACTCCAGTAGTTCAACCACCCCAGCACGTGGCCAACTATTTCCAACTGACTGAAACTACTTTGAGGGAGTATAAAAGCCCCTCATGTGTATGGCCTAAGGGAGAGAGAAATTTTATAGATATTATACTCTGTTGGAATCCCTAATTCAAGTCTAATTTCCCGTGCCTCCTGCACTTTCCCAGATTTATACAGGAAACCCTTGTTTCCTGGAGATGTTCATCCATTTATATGTCATCTCGTGTGCACAAGTATTGAAGGTAACTTAGCGAGGCAAGGGCGGGATGGATCTGGACTACGGTCTGTTCGAAGATCGTGGAAGGATTCAGGTGATCTCTCCACTTTTTATTTCTATACATGTTGTTCGCAAGAATGAAGAACCATCTTGTTCCTGAACTTATGTGTTAATATCTATTTGCATATGTGAAAAGATTGATTATTAAGCATTTATTATTGTTTATATAATGTTTCACATGGATTACACTAACATTTAGGAGCAATATATACTGTACAACTAGATTTTCGTGCACGTTCTTTCTTGTTTTCTAGGTTGAAGAGGAAGAAGGGTTGCTGGGGGTTTGGACCCCGCAGGATCTACATCGAACGTAGGATTACGGGTGAGTTCTACTATCGTTGTTATCTAGTTTTTAGAATTTAAGTGTGGTTGTGTGTGAGTCCTTCTGAATAGCATGCCCTGATCTGTGGAGGTATTGACCCAACAAACCTCTAGGGTGTTTTTTCCCGAAACAATGAGCGCTCACCATTTACAAAGCACATTATTTGCCCCTGAAATTTGCACAATAATTTTATGCAAAAAAGGATGTACATTGCTGACAGGTCCTCATGAAACACAGGGCATTATGACTCAAATGATTTCATCAAGGATAAGTACCAGAGATTCACTGTTGCCTTCTATTTATATTTTTCAAACAAACACACAGGGGTAACTTTTTTGAAATGAATGAAGTTTTATGGTTTTCTGGACCTCCATCAGTAGATACGTAGGAGGCCTCATGGTAGGTTTGAAGGGTCACAAAGACTCTGTGTAGGAAGCCTCTTTCAACAGATAGGCAGAGGGTAAAGGTACAGTCTCATAGGGCCTAGATTTGGAAAAGGTAGCCTTTCTCAAAGGTTAAAAACTGACAGAACAAAGACCTCTTTCCAAAGGAGAAAGGACACCCCTCACAGTCCTAAAGAAAACCCCCCTTGAATGACAAGCACAGGATCTCTCTTGAAAGATAAACATAGTTTTTCTAAAGAGTCACTAACATTTTGTGAATGGAAATTTTCCAATTGGTTGACAGAGGTAAAAAGGCACCCATACAGTTTATCAAATATTGAGGGCCCATAGATAACTTGTTCAAGAATAGTTCTCAAACAGTAGACAGAGATGCAAAAACACAGTATTTACAAGGCCTCCTTCACAAATAAGCAGAGGGCCCATAGTTGTTTGAGAGATAATGTTTGAAAGAGTGCATTCACTGACAAACCAGGGCTAGAGTTTGATTAAAGAAACCTCATCTAGATGGTAAAAGGGTACACCAAGCTCTGTTCAAAGGTGATTTCTGCAACTGAGAGAAAGAGAAATTCACATAGGTGTTTTATGTAAAAGAGGCATATTTCATTCAGACAAGCCTATTATAGTTTTGAAATGCCTTCCACCAAATGATGAAAGAAAATTTTAAATGTTGAAAACAACCTTTTCCAAATAAATAGACAGAGATTTAAAGGGTTGAAACATGGAGTATAGGACAAGTGCCCATGCAGTTTGTCAAGCATAAGACCTCCTTCAAAATGAGCAGATGGTCAGGTTGCCCCGTGTTATTTCTATGGTTGAGAAAAAGTGTCATTGATACACCGTAAGAGCCTTTTTCATGTCAAATGGAGTTTTTAAAAAACAAGGTTGTTTGAAAAGGGCAATTTAGTTTATTTCAAAACAAAGGCAAAGGCACAATGTCAAATTACCAAAAGGAGGGAAGAAAGGGCATTTCAAAAACGTTTTAAAAGGAGCTATAAAGCTCTCAACATTAAAGATCATTTTTTATTGTGCGAGAGGGCAAAAGAAAAACATTTTTTTCGAACCTTGGGCGAAGCAGTTTGCAGAGTTTTCAGGACGTGATGTGCCTATGGCAGGATGCGACGTGCATGTAGGTGCTCGCAGAAGTTTTCTGCATTAGGTGCGATGCACCTGTGGAGTAGCGCGACGCGCCTGTTAAATCCGCCCGGCCCGACACACAGCGGCATTCAGAGGGTGCCCAGGGCCCGACCCAACAGCTCCACAGGGGCGTGCAGGTGCTACGCACCTATGCACAGGAGCGTAGCACTACTCAAACAGTCTCCAATCCACATCAAATCGGATATTCTCCCAGCAAAACTTTTTCCAAAAGCGCACAAACATGTTTTGAGAGGTATTTACTGTGCTCTTTGCCTAAGTTTTTGAGTTTGAAGAGGTGTTAAGAGTCAATTGGGTTAAGAAGAAAAACACAGTCCCATTGAAGGCAAAAAAAATTGTTTATGCTAAAAACAACCATGTTTACAAAGATACAATGAAATAGTGATTGCAGAGAAAAGGCTATTGTTTGATTGCAAAGGCCTGTTTTGATTAAGAAAGCCAGGCATAGTTTTTAAAAAGAGAAAAAACAGTGTTTTAAAAGGAGAAAGGTCTATTTGGATTAAGAGGCCAAACATAGTTTTAAAAGGAAAAAACCGTTGGTTCTTAAAAATACCATGTTTGCTAGAAATAACAAAACAATGTTTAAGGAAGAAAGCGCCTATTATCAGTTTACAATTTTTTTTTGGTGTAAAAAGTTAAAGGATAGAACTTAGTGATTTCAAAGAAGAAAAGGCATAGTTCTTAAGAAGGAAAACCCTTTTTCATTAAAAGAACCTATTTGCTAGTTAAAAAGAGAAAAATAGTGATCAAAGGAGAGTTATATTTTTAGTTCATTTTGAAGGACTGATTTTGATAAAAGAGTGAAGGAAAGCCTAAACAAGGCTATGCCTCCAAAGAAAGTCAGCAAGGGTGGATTTCACAAAATATTTTGGCCTGTTACAACTCAGGAGATTAATGACTCCCCTTCGGTTATTTTTAACTTCCATGAGGTGGGCTACCTTGATTTTTGCCAAAAAGTCCAGGAGGTCACCAATTACCCTCCCTTAACACAATTGTTTGCCCAGAGACTACAAGGAAAGCATGTCCACTTATAAGGTCTGGACTTTAAACTCACTCCTAGAGTTGTCTCCAAAGCAACTAAGATCCCCTCTATAGGAGAAAATTGGTTCAAACAAGCATACCTAGATCTGAATCACTATAAAAATTTCTTAAAACCAGACCATCAGGATGCTTGCCAAGCTATATTTCCTTTTTCTCACTTATTGAGAAGCTATGCTCCCCTCATGAGAGTCATCATGAAGTATTTCACATGTGAAGGGAGGTTTTCCCTGATTTATTCCTATCACATCAGGCTTCTTATGCATTTCACAAGGACTCAGTTACTAAATTTCCCTTTCTTCCTCTGCAAAAGCATAGACAATATGTCCTCCCTTGTTCAAAAGAGACCTCCTACTCAGCAAAAAGCTAGTCTTTTCCATCATTCTCTCATCAAAATCATCATCCTTCACTATCTTGAAAAGAAACGAGTGCCTTGGGAGACTTTCATTTCTCATCCAGATTTTGCCACTGCCTCTTCATCTCATGGCCCATCTCACATATCCTCCTCACCATCCAGTCACTATGTCTTTCCTCCATCAAGTCAAAATACTCCTCGAAGGCAAACATCACCCATGATTGAAAGTGAAAAAGAGAAGTCTTTTGAAAGCATGCATGAGGTTAGTGGTGATGAGGAACATAGGGACACTAAGAAAATTACTGAACATGAACCAAGTGACAAATCACAAGGAAGTGACCATGGGCAGAAAATTAGTGATGATGAAGACAAACAGGGCAGTGACCATGAGCAGAAAATTAGTGAATATGAAGAAAAATAGGGCAGTGACCATGAGCAGCAAATTAGTGATGATGAAGACAAACAGAGCAGTGAAAATGAGCAAGGAAACAATGAGGAAGAAGAGGTGCAAAGTAGTGATGATGAAGAGCAGCAAGCTAGTGGTGATGAAGAGAAAAAGGAAAATGTTCAAAGAAGCGATGAGGAACACCACAGTCCTCAAAAAAGTCATGAAACCAATCAAAGGGACAGTGGAAAAAGTGCCTCCTAGAAAAACAGTGATCATTATGGCAGCCCACACATAGAATCTAAGGAGAACAGAGAAGGAGGTGACAACATGAAAAATGACAATGAAGACAGTCCCAATGAAAACAGTCCTATTGAAGGCATCCCTCAACAATTTCAAGACAGTAAGGAGGGTAAACAAGGCAGTCCACAGATATGCAAGGAAGGCATTCAAACATCAAAAAGATATGACGAAGTTGGCAGTCCTAAACAAACTCAAAACAGTGAGAAAAACAGTGAACAGGGCAGCAAAACAAGTAATGATGGAGGCAGCAGGGTAAAGGACCAAGTTGAGCAAGTGAAAGTAATGAAACCTCCTCTCTCTTCTTCTCAACACAGCCAAGAGCATGTGCTAGCTGCCTCTCCTAGGCAAGGGGCCATGACTCTTCCTCCAAAAGTGGTGAAGCCTAGAAACACCAGATCTACAAAGAAGAAGATCACTCCAGCAGTGACTAGCAATGTCACTAGGGCGCTAAGAAGTAGAGGAAAATTGCCTAAGAAGAGTATTGTTGAATTACCAAAGAGAAAAAGGACAAATAATTCTATCCAAGGCAAGGGCAAATAAAAATTTCAGCAGCAGGAGAGTAGTCATGAAAAAGAAAGGGAGTTTGACATCATACAAATAGACAGTGATGTTGGAGATGATGAAGCTAGAATTCTTGAGTCTCTTTTGAAAAACAGAGAAGCCCAAATCCATGACTTAGAAACTGATCTATAAATGTCAAAGGACCTCATACATGTTCTACAAATGCAAAATAAACAAATGAGTGGTCGAATGGCAGTTTATGAGGCCCAGGCATTCAAATACCAAAGGGAAGCCTACAAAGCACAAGTCAAGCTTGAAGAGTATATGGAAGAATTTGATGATACTGAAGAAGAAGAGAAGCCAATAAGAAAAATGCATAAGACTAAGGGTCTTAGGAAAGCTTTGGAGAAAGAGAAGGAAGAGGAAGCAGCCCTTGTTCGATCTTATCCTCTCACACAATTGCTCGCTCAAGAAATAGAAAATGATAAAGAATCATGGCTTGAAAGAGCCAACAAGAATTTGGAGGATAAATTAGAGAAAGCAAACAGAGAATTGGGTCTGCAAAGGAAGATGGTCGGGCACTACAAGAAATTGAACCAATTTGCCTGAAGAAAGCTCAAACTTGCTCAAGAAAGGCTCAAAACTGCCTGAAACAGGCGCCCGGTAGAGAAAGTGTAGAAAGGCATATCTAGGCTTGAAATATTGGCCTCAGCTTCCTTTCATGCTTCTAAGAACCCATAACGGGTTTGCTCGCCAAAATTGAGCAAATTTTGACATGATTTTGTTTTTTGTGTTTTTTGGCCCTAATTGGACATTTTTCTAGGCGCTACCATGGGTGCTAGGAGCATCCTCAGCTCATGAAAGTAATTTTTTTGGATGGATTAAATTTGGGGGCTGCTACTCAAAAAATTTCAAATCCAAAGGAGGTGTTTTGGTCCCCCAAAGAGGCAAAAATCAGTCAAAATTCACCTTTCTACCTCACATATCAGCAGATGAGACCCCCCTGGGATTTTTCACTCAGTCCACATTTTGACAAACTTCTAGGGATCATTTTGGGAAAAGTCAAGTAGTTCCAGAAAATAGACATCCAGGGCTTTCCAACTAGCTATCACGGGCCTCGTTTCGACATCAGGAGGTCCCTAAAACGTTTTCTGCAAAACAAGGTTCTTTATGCTATTACGTTCCTGTAGCATTTTGGATAAAAAAGCAGTTTTCTGAATATGCTCATTCAAATGTGCGTTTAGCTATTTTTATCTCCACGTTAGTTATTAAAATTCAATTTTCTTTCTATTATTAGCTTAAAAAGATATTTTCGAAGATATTTTGTGCCTTGGGCTTTGTAAAGCCTCAAGGACAAAATTAGATATTTGTATTAGGCCAATGGCCTTCTAGATGTGCTAGGATAGTTTCTTTCTCTTTGGCCTATATATTCCAAGAGAATTCATTGTAACAAGAGGCTGAACTTGATGTTATAGAGAAATACATAGTATTGCAAGCTTTGAAGAAATACTTTGTCTCATGAAGTGGATGATTTCTTGTTTGACTTGGATGGTGGAGAAGGACTGTTTGTAGGATTCCATGGCTTGTTGAATGGTATTGTGTTCCTTATCTGTTGTTTTTCCTTAGTTTATCATATATGTTTTCATGCTTCTTGCTTGCTGTAGGTCAGTAAAGAATAGATTTGAGACATGCCCATGGAGGCACCTCAAGTTTCCTGATTCCTTACAGCTTCTATGTTTTTCTTCTTTCTTGGTTATGTCAAAGAATTCTTAATTTCTCTTTGGTACCCTAAGAACTTGTTGTCAGTTTCATTTATGGTTATTATGTATGCTATCTAGTATGATTCACGGTATGCCCTGCTTACTCATAGCTAACCAAAACTCCATCTCTGAAATCTTTCTTTGAAGTATTGGTTGTCTAGTTAAGCCAAAGAGATCTTGTTTCGATCTTGCCCTTTTCCCATGCTCCGTAGTCTTATTTCAAAGTTCCCGATAGCTCAAAATATGATGTTTAGGAGTTCCCTCTTCATAGGTTGAGTTGTTTGTTTGTCTTATTTGTTTTCCCAAAAGTCTGAAGGTGATTTTCCCAAAGTTAGAGGGTTTTATACTTCTATGTATCACCTGAATGTTTATTTTATGAATCTATTAGTTTGAGTTTCATTTATAGTGATTAATGGTTAGCCCTACCACATGAATGTTTGCTGTAAAACTATTTATGCTTAAAACCTCATTGCCTCTCACAAATTTAGTGTCCACCTCATTTCACTTACACCCAAATAATCCATTTATCTCGACCAAATCGGCCCTGCAATATACCTTGTCCACCATTTGAGGCAGTCTCAACCTTTTCAAACCCATAGCCTAGTTGATCTGACAAACTTTTATCTATTTATCCTTTGATCATTTCTCCCTCAACAAACCTAAAACAAACCAAAACATACTTAAAAACTAGCCTAAAATCAAATACATAAAAAGCAAACAAGTTCACATCCATTGCATAATAGAGAGAGCCCTCTCTCAGTCTAGGAAGGCTAGGTCTTAGGGCTCCAAAGTTGGTTTGATGTTACCTTGTCATTTGGCTTTACAATCTACCCAATCACGGGACCCTAACATAATGGCGATCATGGTGGGACTTTTCTAAGTTCATATTAATCTGAATATCTTTCAAGACTCACGGAAAACCCTTATCGAACTGAGCATGCTATCCTATTGATCCATCCCACCACTTTCTAACATAATGGTGATTACGGTGGGAATTTTTTGAGTTCATATTAATCTAAATATCTTTCAAGACTCACGGAAAACCCCTGTCGAACTGAGCATGCTATCCTATTGATCCATCCCACCGCTCTCTAACATAATGGGGATCACGGTGGGAATTTGAGTCAAAACATCCTAGGTATCCCTCAGGACTTCTCAAGATCTCAGTCAAACTTAGAAAACTTAAGTGTTGTCTGAAGAGTAGAAACTAGCTCTTTCACCATCTTGGAAAAATGATGATTCAGCTATAGAACACTCTTACAAAGCTTAGGGCTACATAAAGAAACTCAGAAAAACCCCAAAACATCCTTAGATTGGTTTTTGTTAGTATTGGTGGTGGACCATACACATATACCCTCAAAAAAACTAAAAACATCCACCTGGAGACTCCACTAGCCTCCAGTAGGCCTATTACTCCACTAATCCTTATAAAATCTCCTGGGAATGTATTGAGCAATCCCAATCATGTTGATGGTGGACATAAAAGTTCAAATCTTCCACCTGGCGACTCCACAGCTCTTAATAGACCAAAATAATCCACTGGTAGAAAAATCTAGACTGGTTGAAATGACACAGTAACTCTTTCCGGTAAACAAAGATGGATCCAAGTGAGAACACAGTGGAAAAGTTGGAAAAATTGGTAGATATATTCAGCAAACTGATGCATCTACTTGACAGGAAAAAAGAAAGACACAAAGTTAAGGTTAACACTGCTTATTCAAACCAACCTACACTTTTTCCTTGGGCGGAACACACTCAACCATTACAAGACAACAGTAACAAACAAAATGTGCCTAATGAGAAAGTTGCAAATAAGAACATAGAGGAATGCTATAAAGAATCTATTAGCCATCTTGAAATCACAGAATCTGAAATGGAAGAAAAATCAAAACCTGTAGGATCTTTACCTTTATGCTTTGAGTCATTTCAGTTCATACAAGCAAATTGGCCTCCTAAGAATCTATCAGAGGCAACTCATGAATCCCATGCTTATTATCCCAAACATCAAGAAGAGTTGATTGAGGATGAATTCAAATCTGAAATAGAAGAAAAATAAAAACCTGTAGGATCTCTACCTTTATGCTTTGAGTCATTTGAGTTCATACGAGAAAATTGGCCTCCTGAAAATCTGTCAGAAGCAACTCATGAATTACATGTTAACTATTTTCAACATCACAAAGAATTGGTTTAAGATGAAAACAATCAAGAAATGAAAGAGAACCCATAGGATCTCTCTAAAGGCACAAGTGACGATTCATCATCTCTCATAGGTGAAACCCAAAAATACATTCATCCTCTAAATCAGCTTTCCCAAGAGAAAGAGGATTATTGTAGTTATATCCAAAGAGAGATGAAAATGCCTCCTTTTTTAACTGAAGAGGAAATAGATCAACTTATAAACATGCAGACAACCTCTAAAACTTCATATGACCAAAACTTTTCTGATCTTTCTCCTGTTAATATTTCATACCATGAGTCAAAGAATAGATTTTTAAATCAATTTGAAGAGAAGCAATCTGATAGTCCAATATGCATGGCTGGTGACATTACTTATATTAATTATTCTCCAAGATTTGATTGATATGTTGATGATTATGATATCCAAATAGAAATTAAACTTGCAGAGAAATCAACAGTTTATTTGTGGGATGAAGTTCATTATCATTAGGTTGAAAAAAGTAGGCAGCCAATACAGGTCACCTATGACAATGATGAGGAGAGCCTTGAGAGTTTAGAAGTAAGTGAAGAGTCTCTGACTCTTTTCTCTATTTCACTTCAGTCCATCAAAAATAACATTCACATAATTGGAAATCAGTAGTCTTTCAGCTTTGATGATGAGGTTGAGGAGGATGATGAAATTCTTGAGAAAGTTGTCCATGAGAAGCCTTTTTCCTGAAATGGTTGAGGAAATCATTTTTGACATGGAATCCTCCTTAACTCCAGATTTGCAGCCACCAAGTTCCATTGAGTTACAAATTGCAGATGAAGAAATAAAGGTTGATAATCACATAAGGGTGGTCACACTATCCTCTCAAGAGGATTTATTGCCAAATTTTATCCCTGCTCATCAACATGATGACCTTCACACTGTTTTCAGACCACTTAATCAGAACACATCAGCTTGGAAAGAAGACTACACTGCAATATATAATGAGTTTGACAGTTCAAGTGATCATGAGCAAGGGGAAGAGTTTCTTTCCCAAGAGAGTCCCAAACATAGCCAAATGGAAGAAAGAGTAGTCCTGAATGAAGCCTATATATCAAATCCTCTAGATCAGGTATTATTCCAAGATCCATTTGTTGTTTTCCTTGAGAAATCTGAAGGAGTAGTGTCTTCTGCCCAGAACAGTCTGTTGCAAAGAGTGAGAAAAATTTTAGGCACTACTGTTCGAAAACAAGCAAAGTGGAAGTGGCCTTTTCATTTCTTCAGCACTCTAAAAAAGCTGAAACTAAATCCCTCATGGAATCATCTGCTTGATTGGCTTTGTTGGAAAATATATTTCACTAAATGAATGTATGTTGTGTAGAGGTTAGATTAGGATAGATAGATAGGTGTGAAAAATAAGCTCAGCCTTGTGAGCATCTTTTCAGTTCTAGATTGTTTGAAGAAAAATTAAAAAAAACAGAAAATACAAAAACAGTAGAAAAGTAGAAAAAGAGGGTAGTTTCTAAAGCAATGGTACAGCCCCATACCCAAAAAATAGTCATGCTGAAAGTGCGCAAATCTAAATGCAACTACTAGTGCTCAAAAGATGTCTTCTTCAGTTATCTAGCCTAATCATAACTGAGCATGTTTTAAATTGATTGCTAATAAGTTAGTAAAAAATAATGATAGTCAAAATATGTAAGCTTGACTTGTCAATAAAAGTAGATTAGGAAAATATATTGGTTCCACACACTCAAAACAGAACCAAAGAGGAAAACAGGGATGAAAAACAAACTATGTATCCTAGCCTTGATTTTTCTAAATCTCATTTTTGTGCGAAAATAATATTTGTGTGCAACTTGTCTTTAATGCCACAAACACATGACAAATCAGACTGTCTAATCCTGATTTGATCATTTTTCAATTTCATGTTTTAGTCTAGTGAATGAAATCCTGTCAAACAACTTAATATTGACAGTTGATCTAGCGTAGGTAGAGAATCAAAGGAGTTCATCAGTTTAATATGAACTCTCGGAAGATATAAGTGTAGAAATAGATAGTTTTTCTTTTTCAAAAAAAAAAATATCATGTCAAGAGGTTGCTAGTCCAAGTGCACCTAAAGAAGAAAAAATGCTAGGAAAAGTAGCTCGGTAAGTAGAGATGAGGTTGATGCTAATCATGTTGTAAATTTTCCAAAGAGCATCATTTTCAGGAATAGCATCAAGGGAAAGAGAAATTTGTGCCAATGGATGAGGCACTAGTCTTCATAAGCCAGAGATCTGCAATTCTGGACACCTCCTGAAAAGGAGCTACCTTCCCCAAATGGAGCCACTGTCAGTCATCAGAGTTTTTACCTGTTTTGATGACTAGATTCCTTGGCTGAGTTTTCTAGAAGCTAATCTAAATCTGTCAATTTATCATCTAGAAAACACCTCAAACAATTTTTTTTCTTCCTACCCCTCTCCTTCAGCCTATAATAAGAAAAATACTTCAGTTTCCCTACCTATCACAGTTCAGCAAAGCCTCCCTGTCTATAGTTGTTATAAGTTTGCCTCTCTACCATAAAAATTCTTTTTTTTCATGCAACTCACTATCCAACATTTAAAAAAGTGTCTACCCCTCTCTCACTGATCACTTTTTCATGTGATAACCTACACATGCCCAAGAAGCCATTCAAAATCCATGACAAAGCATGTAGCTCTAGGTGGTGGTGTTTTAGGGAAAATTCCTTAGCCAGACTGTTTTAAGCCAAAAACTTTGTCTTCAATATCAGTCAGCCATCATGTCTTGTTATTTGTCAAAGCCAAAACCCTTGTCTACCCCTAGGTCATGCACCATCAAAAAGGTCACTTTTTTTTGTTCCTAGCAAGGCTCAGGAAAAAAGAAGGAGTTTTCCTTGTCTAAAGAAATATGATAAGATCGGGCACAATCCCCATGAAACATCAAAGAAGCCCTCCAAACTTCAAAAGCATCTGTTTTTACATCTCTGCAGGGATGTACTGATTGATGACACTAAACAAAGTATGAGCAAAAAGAGCACCTCAGGAGAAAGTTTCATGCTGTGTCAAGCTTTAATATGGAAGTCAGAGAAAAGTGCAGATTGTGAGCAGCCCTAAAAATTAGCCTTCTACAAACAATAGTGATAGTCTTCTGGCAAGAAGGGCTTTAAATAAAATTAGGCATCACAATGAAAGTAGAAGAAGGACAGTTGCTTCTTATACTTCATCAAGAACTAAACTTTGAAAGGCCGTCACAGACAAGTTCATTGCACATTATGAATATACAGTCAAGGGAAGAAAGATTTGTTTCAGGGATTCATGGTAGTGAGCGCTCACCATTTACAAAGAACATTATTTACCCCTGAAATTTGCACAATAATTTTATGCAAAAAGGGATGTACATTACTGACAGGTCCTCATGAAACATAGGGCATTATGATTCAAATGATTTCATCAAGGATATGTACTAGAGATTCAATGTTTCCTTCTATTTATATTTTTAAAACAAACACACAGGGGTCATAGTTTTGAAATGAATGAATTTTTATGGTTTTCAGGACCTCCATCAGCAGATAAGTAGGATGCCTCATGGTAGGTTTGAAGGGTCACAAAGACTGTGTGTAGGAAGCCTCTTTCAAAGGATAGGCAGAGGGTAAAGGTACAGTCTCATAGGGCCTAGATTTGGAAAAGGTAACCTTTCTCAAAGGTTAAAAACTAACAGATCAAAGACCTCTTTGCAGAGGAGAAAGGGCATCCCTCACAGTCCTAAAGAAACCCCCCCTTGAATGACAAGCACAGGATCTCTCTTGAAAGATAAACATAGTTTTTCTAAAGAGTCACTAACAGTTTTTGAATGGACATTTTCCAGTTGGTTGACAAAGGTAAAAAAGCACCCATACAGTTTATCAAACATTGAGGGCCCACAGATAACTTGTTCAAGAATAGTTCTCAAATGGTAGACAGTGATGCAAAAACACAGTTTTTACAAGGCCTCCTTCACAAATAAGCAGAGGGCCCACAGTTGTTTGAGAGATAATGTTTGAAAAAGTGCATTCACTGACAAACCAAGGCTAAAGTTTGATTAAAGCAACCTAATCTAAATAGTAAAAAGGTACACCAAGCTCTGTTCAAAGGTGGTTTCTACAACTGAGAGAAAGATAAATTCACACAGGTGTTTTATGTAAAAGAGGCATCTTTCATTCAGACAAGCCTATTATAGTTTTGAAATGCCTTCCACCAAATGATGAGAGCAAATTTTAAATGTTGAAAACAACCTTTTTAAAATAAATAGACAGAGCTTTAAAGAGTTGAAACATGGAGTATAGGACAAGCGGCCATGCAGTTTGCCAAGCATAAGACCTCCTTCAAAATGAGCAGATGGTCAGGTTTCCCAGTGTTATTTTTGTGGTTGAGAAAAAGTGTCATTGATAAACCGTAAGAGCCTTTTTCATGTCAAATGGAGTTTTCAAAAAACAAGGCTCTTTGAAAAGGGAAAGTTAGTTTATTTCAAAACAAAGGCAAAGGCACAATGTAAAATTACCAAAAGGAGGGAAGAAAGGGCGTTTCAAAAATGTTTTAAAAGGAGTTATAAAGCTCTCAACATTAAAGATAATTTTTTATTGTGCGAGAGGGCAAAAGAAAAACATTGTTTTCGAACCTTGGGCAAATCAGTTTGCAGAGTTTTCAGGACGTGACATGCCTGTGGCAGGACGCGACGTGCCTGTAGGTGCTCGCAGAAGTTTTTTGCATTGGGCGCGACGCGCCTGTGGAGTAGTGCGATGTGCCAGTTAACTTCGCCCGGCCCGACACACAACGGCGTTCACAGGGCACCCAGGGCCCGACCCGACAGCTCCACTGTGGTGTGAAGGTGCTACACACATGTGCACAAGAGCATAACACTGCTCAAACAACCTCCAATCCACATCAAATCAGATCTTTTCCCAGCAAAAATTTCTCCAAAAGTGCACAAACATATTTTGAGAGGTATTTACTGTGCTCTTTGCCTAAGTTTTTGAGTTTGAAGAGGCGTTAAGAGTCAATTGGGTTAAGAAGAAAAACACAGTCCCATTGAAGGCAAAAAAAATTGTTTATGCTAAAAACCACCATGTTTACAAAGATACAACGAAACAATGATTGAAGAGAAAAGGTTATTGTTTGATTGCAAAGGCCTGTTTTGATTAAGAAAGCCAAGCATAGTTTAAAAAAAGAAGGAAAAACGGTGTTTTAAAAGGAGAAAGGTATGTTTTGATTAAGAGGCCAAACATAGTTTTAAAAGGAAAAAACCGTTGGTTCTTAAAAATACCATGTTTGCTAGATACAACAAAAAAATGTTTAAGGAAGAAAGCGCCTATTATCAGTTTACAAATTTTGTTTGGTGTAAAAATTTAAAGGACAAAACTCAGGGATTTCAAAGCAGAAAAGGCACAGTTCTTAGGAAGGAAAACCCATTTTCATTAAAAGAACCTAGTTGCTAGTTAAAAAGAGAAAAACAGTGCTCAAAGGAGAGTTATATTTTTAGTTCATTTGAAGGCCTGATTTTGATAAAAGAGTGAAGGAAAGCCTAAAAAAAGCTATGCCTCCAAAGAAATTCAGCAAGGGTGGATTTCACAAAAGATTTGAGCCTGTTACAACTCAGGAGATTAATGACTCCCCTTCGGTTCTTTTTAACTTCGATGAGGTGGGCTGCCTTGATTTTTTCCAAAAATTCCAGGAGGTCACCAATTACCCTCCCTTAATACAATTGTTTGCCTTGAGGCTGCAAGGAAAGCATGTCCACTTAGCAGGTCTGGACTTTAAACTCACTCCTAGGGTAGTCTCCAAAGCAACTAAGGTCCCCTATATAGGAGAAAAGTGGTTCAAACAAGCATACCTAGATCTCAATCACTATAAACCTTTCTTAAAACTAGACCATCATGATGCTTTCCAAGATATATTTCCTTTTTCTCACTTATTGAGCAGCTATGCCCCCCTCATGAGAGTCATCACGAAGTATTTCACATGTGAAGGGGGGTTTTCATGGATTTATTCATATCACATCAGGCTTCTCATGCATTTCACAAGGACTCAGTTACTAAATCTCCTATTCTTCCTCTACAAAAGCATAGACAAGATGTCCTCCCTTGTTCAAAAGAGACCTCCAGCTCAGCAAAAAGCTAGTCTTTTCCATCATTCTCTCATCAAAATCATCATCCTTCACTAGCTTGAAAAGAAAGGAGTGCCTTGGGAGACTTTCATTTCTCATCCAGATTTTGCCACTGCCTCTTCATCTCATTGCCCATCTCACATATCCTCCTCACCCTCCACTAAATATGTCTCTCCTCCATCAAGTCAAAATACTCCTCGAAGGCAAACATCACCCACGATTGATAGTGAAAAAGAGCAGTCTTTTGAAAGAAGGCATGAGGTTAGTGGTGATGAGGAACATAGGGACACTAAGAAAATTAGTGAACATGAACCAAGTGACAAATCATAGGGCAGTGACCATGAGCATCAAATTAGTGATGATGAAGACAAACAGGGCAGTGACCATAAGCATCAAATTAGTGAAGATGAAGGAAAACAGGGCAGTGACCATGAGCAGCAAATTAGTGATGATGAAGACAAACAGAGCAGTGAAAATGAGCAAGGAAATAGTGAGGAAGAAGAGGTGCAAAGCAGTGATGAGGAAGAGAAGCAAGCTAGTGGTGATGAAGAGCAAAAGGAAAATGTTCAAAGCAGCGATGAGGAACACCACAATCCTCAACAAAGTCATGAAACCAATAAAAGGGATAGTGAAAAAAGCGCCTCCCAAAAAAGAAGTGATCATGATGGCAACCCACACATAGAATCTAAGGAGAAGAGTGAGGGAGGTGAGAGCATGCAAAATGACAATGAAGACAGTCCCAATGAAAACAGTCCTATTGACGGCAGCCCTCAACAAGTTCAAGATAGTAAGGAGGGTAAACAAGGCAGTCCACAGACAGGCAAGGAAGGCATTCAAACAGAAAAAAGAGATGATGAAGCTGGCAGTTCTAAACAAACTCAAAACAGTGAGAAAAATAGTGAACAGGGCAGCAAAGCAAGTAATGATGGAGGCAGCAGGGTAAAGGACCAAGTTGAGCAAGTGCAAGTAATGAAACCTCCTCTCTCTTCTCCTCAACACAACCAAGAGCATGTGCTAGCTGCCTCTCCTAGGCAAGGGGCCATGACTCTTCCTCCAAAAGTGGTGAAGCCTAGAAACACCAAATCTGCAAAGAATAAGATCACTCTAGCAGTGACTAGAAATGTCACTAGGGTGCTAAGAAGTAGAGGAAAATTGCCTAAGAAGAGTATTGTTGAATTACCAAAGAGAAAAAGGACAAATAAGTCTATCCAAGACAAGGGAAAAGAAAAAGTTGAGTAGCAGGAGAGTAGTCATGAAAAAGAAAGGGAGTTTGACATCATACAAATAGACAGTGATGCTGGAGATGATGAAGCTAGAATTCTTGAGTCTCTTTTGCAAAACAGAGAAGCCCAAATCCTTGACTTAGAAACTGATATAGAAAGGTCAAAGGACCTCATACATGTTCTAAAAATGAAAAATAAACAAATGAATGGTCAAATGGCAGTTTATGAGGCCTAGGCATTCAAATACTAAAGGGAAGCCTACAAAGCACAAGTCAAGCTTGAAGAGTATATGGGAGAATTTGATGATATTGAAGAAGAATAGCAGCCAATAATAAAATGGCCTAGGACTATGGGTCTTAGGAAATCTTTGGATAAAAAGAAGAAAGAAGAAGCAGCCCTTGTTCGATCTTATCCTCTCACACAATTGCTCGCCCAAGAAATAGAAAATGATAAAGAATCATGGCTTGAAAGATCCAACAAGACTTGGGTCTACAAAGGAATATGGTCGGGCACTACAAGAAATTTAACCAATTTTCTCGAAGAAAGCTCAAACTTGCTCAAGAAAGGCTCAAAACTGCCTGAAAGAGGCGCCCGGTAGAAAAAGTGGAGAAAGGCATATATAAGCTTGAAATATTGGCCTCAGATTCCTTGCATTCTTCTAAGAACCCATAAGGGGCTTGCTCGCCAAAATTGGGCAAATTTTGACGTGATTTTGTTTTGTGTTTTTTGGCCCTTATTGCACATATGCACTGCCATGGGTTCTAGGAGCATCCTCAGCTCATGAAAGTAATTTTTTTGGATGGATTAAATTTTTTGGCAGCTACTCACAAATTTTCAGATCCAAAGGAGGTGTTTTGGTCCCCTAAAGAGGCAAAAATCAGTCAAAATTCACCTTTCTACCTCACATATCAGCAGATGAGACCTCCCTAATGTTTTTCACTCAGTCCACCTTTTAGCAGACACCCAGGGATCATTTTTGTAAAAATCAAGTAGTTCCAGAAACTAGACATCCAGGGCTTTCCAATGAGCTATCACGGGCCTTGTTTTGAAATCAGGAGGTCCCTCAAAAGTTGTATACAAAACAAGCTTCTTTATGCTACTACGCTCCTGTAGCATTTTGGCTAAAAAGGCAGTTTGCTGAATATGCTCCTCCAAATGTGCGTTTAGCTATTTTTATCTCCATATCAGTGATTAAAAGTCAATTTTATTTCTATTACTAGCTTAAATAGATATTTTTGAAGATATTTTGTGCCTTGGGCTTTGCAAAGCCTCAAGGACAAAATCAGATATTTGTATTAGGCCAATGGCCTTCTAGATGCTCTAGGATAGTTTCTTTCTCTTTGGCCTATATATTCCAAGAGAATTCATTGTAACAAGAGGCTGAACTTGATGTTATAGAGTAATATATAGTATTACAAGATTTGAAGAAATACTTTGTCTCATGAAGTGGATGATTTCTTGTTTGACTTGGATGGTGGAGGAGGACTGTTTGTAGGATTCCATGGCTTGATTAATGGTATTGTGTTCCTTATCTGTTATGTTTCCTTATTTTATCATATATTTTTCCATGCTTCTTGCTTGCTATAGGTCAGTAAAGAATAGATTTGAGACATACCCATGGAGGCACCTCAAGTTTCCTGCTTCATTACAACTTTCTATGTTTTTCTTCTTTCTTGGTTATGTAAAAGAAGTCTTAACTTCTCTTTGATACCCTAAGAACTTGTTATCAATTTCATTAATGGTTATTATGTATGCTATCTAGTATGATTCACGGTATGACCTGCTTACTCATAACTAACCAAAACTCCATCTCTGAAATCTCTCTTTGAAGTATTGGTTGTCTAGTTAAGCCAAAGAGGTCTTGTTTCGATCTTGCCCTTTGCCCATGCTCTGAAGTCTTATTTCAAAGTTCCCAATAGCTCAAAATATGATGTTTAGGAGTTCCATCTTCATAGGTTGAGTTTTTTGTTTGTCTTATTTGTTTTGCCAAAAGTCTGAAGGTGATTTTCCCAAAGTTAGAGGGTCTTATACTTCTATGCATCGCCTGATTGTTTATTTTATGCATATATCAGTTTGAGTTTCATTTATAGTGATTAATGGTTAGGCCTACCACATGAATGTTTGTTGTAAAACTATTTATGATTAAAACCTCTCTGTCTCTCACAAAATTAGTGTCCATCTCATTTCACTTTCACCTAAAGAATCCATTTATCTCGACCAAATCGGTCCTGCAATATACCTTGTCCACCATTTGAGACAGTCTCGAATTTTTCGACCCCATAGCCCAGTTGATATAAAAATATTTTTATCTATTTATCCTTTGATCATTTCTCCCTCAAAAAACCTAAGAAAAACCAAAACATACTTAACAACTAGCCTAAAATCAAATACATAAAAAGCAAACAAGTTTACATCCTTTGAATAATAGAGAGAGCCCTCTCTGAGTCCATGAAGGCTAGGTCCTAGGGCTCCAAAGTTGGTTTGATGTTACCCTGTCACTTGGCTTGCCAATCTGCCAAATCACAGGACCCTAACAAGAAGATCACGTGAATTAAAATATATTTAATTCACAAGTAGTGATCTACCAAGTAACTGATGATTCACTATTAATAGTTGCATGCATGCCAATTCTGATGACGACCCAGTTAAGACAAAGGTTAAAGGTAAGTAAACTATCAGTTGTATTATTAATGAACCGCCTAGGTGCAGTTATAAATCCACATGAATCCCATGATGTATTGTGCAGTCAAGGAAGGTTGGAATTCCTATTTAATATGAATTATTTTTCCTAGGGATTGCGTGAGCAAGGCAGGCTAAAGGTGGGCAGGAAATTGTCTATGTATTGGTCCAATTTTGCCTAGATCAGTGTGAGACAATGGGTAGAGTGTATGAGGTTCTTGTGAGCACACATGCATGGTATTGTTTCATGATTTATTGGTTGATTATGCAATAAATATGGAGGGTTTTTGAGTAGTTTCTTTCCCCAGGAAAATCTTGTGTTGTGAGATTGATTTACTTCTTTCACTTACTTGCATGTGATTGAGAGATCATGATTTATATTCTGAAATATTGTAGAAGGATTCAGTATCTTCTTTTAGTACATTTAATGATCGATTGAATCTATTGGTTTAATTTCTACATAGTATCAGAGCGCCATATATCACAATAGTGTAGAAGAAATTGAGTTTGTGTTGAAAAATATTCAAATTTGCAGATACTTTCTTTGGAGCTAGAAGCAGATCAAGATGTCTTTCAATGGCTTGAGACTCGAATATGCAATTGAGGGTTGTTCAAATTATATTGCATGGAAGGACAAGATGGAGGCATTGTTTGAGGGCAATGGGTTGAAGGAATTCATAGATAATTATATTCCCAAACATGCAGCAGTAGATGCCCAAATTCTTGATGCATGGAAGAAGAAGGTAGAAAAGGTGAGGAGGATCTTGTTAGAGGGAGTTCTAGATCATATTGTCTTGAGTATCCCTAGAAAGGAAACTAGATATGCTATGTGGAAGGCCTTGACAGATCTGTTTCAAAGTAGTAGTGACCACAAAAAATTGGCACTTAAGGACAAGCTCAGAAAAATCAAAATGGAGAAGGGAGACACAGTCCATAAATACTTGATCAAGTTCACTCAATGTTGAGATGAGCTTGGAAGTGTTGGGATTACTATAGCTGATGACGACTTGGTGAGCCTAGTACTTCTAGGCCTTCCAAGAGATTGCATAGTTACCAGGACTCTGTGAATGGGAGGAAGAAGTTACCAGATTGGGAGTGACTATGGTTGGATTTGGTACAAGAAGAGTTTCGGTGGAATACCAGGGATGGATTCTCATCCAAAAATGATGATGAGGAAAATTGTGCCTTGGATGGTAAGGAAAATAAGGGGAAGGGTAAGAAGTCCCATTCCAAATCTGAGACTAGAAAAAAAGGCAAGAAATGTGACATGTCAAAGGTGAAATGTTTTGAGTGTCATGATCATGGACACTATGCCACAAATTGTCCACAAAAGAAGAAGAACAACAACAAGGCTTCGAGAGTTGCAACGGGTGAAGCTTTGGACTCATAGCTTGAGTTGGACTTCTCTCTCATCGCATGCATGGCATCAAATATTATGGGATATATGTGGTACTTGGATAGTGGATCATCTTTCGACATGACGAGAAACAAAAAGCTCTTTAGTAGCTTGGAGGAGAAGGATCTTCAGATTCACATCGAGATGGGTGATGACGGGAGGTATAGCACTACCAATATTGGTACAGTTACTTTCTATAGATAGTTAAGTAAACCTTTCATATTAAAATTTGTCATGCATGTACCAATGTTATGAAGGTAAATCCTCTCTGCGGATAGAGACGATCCCTCTAGCCCTAGGGTGAATCTAGTAACAAAAGGACATGATAAAGTGTTGCTTCCTAGTTAATGAATGAACAAAAGACATGGTAGATTGACCTACCTTGAATCCAACATTGTCAATGTCGCAGAAAGAGTAGTGGTCTCTCGCTCCTTCTTTGACAAGTCACGATCCGTTCGTTGTCACGCCCAGATACCTATACATAAGACAAAGAAAAACTATTAGCCAGTCAAAGAGGGCTAAACATATCGTATCAAATAAACATTATAACACAATAGTGGAACCAAATAGTATTCATGTATATTAATGATTAGAAGGAAGAGTACAACTGATGCTTTGACGTGGTGATCTCCTCCAGCGGGGTTCAGATGAAACACGTCTCAACTGTTGGTCAGGGAATTCAGACTCAAGCTATCTTAGAATTCATCAACTTGAGCTCTCTCAACACAATCTATCTCCTCTAGCAGCTTAGCTATAGTATAATTCTCTAGTTCAGCTATTCAGCTATTTTTCTATAATGCGTTCAACTAGCTTCTACTAAAGGAGATAGTTTCTTATATAGAGGGAAAAGAGGAGGTTGGGATCCCTACAAAGGTGGGAGGGAGTCCTATCCTTTAGGAGAGTTCCAAGGGAGGTGGAAACTACTAACTAAAGGAAGGAGTCTGTGGTTGTTTCAGGTCAACCACTCCCAATGACTCATCCCTGCGGTGGTTGGAATGGAACCTCCACCTCTATTTTTTAAAAAAATTCCATAAAAAACTTAGCGCAGGTGTCTAACTAGCACAAAGCACCAAGTGGCGCAGCCTCAATGTTAAATTTCCAGGTCGATGCGAGGGTGTAACGGGCTACTCGCGCCAAGGCAAAAAAAAGGATTTTCACAACTCTGCTTAGGGAAATGTCAAAAAGAATAATGTTGCTTTCATCAAAAGGGATGCAAGGATGATATTTGCAAAGCATGACGCTGCGTATTGGTCACAGAAATGACCCTCCAATGTGCGAGTTGGGGATTACAGGGATAGTGACAAAATGTTGTGTAACAGATGCCCCCTAAAGTGTGAATTCTGAGAGAGAAGGAGGGGTGAAATACTTTATGAGAACGCGTTCGAACCAAACACCGATGTCGGAAGACCTATGATTACAAATACAACTGATATCTGGAATACATGAATCATGTGGCATGGGCACAACCATCCATAATAGAGTATATAAAAACTAAGATCTGAGGTATGGACATAGCCATCCAGTAGGAAGAATCAATAAATAGACTCAGGTATGGTCGCAACCATCCAATCAATAAAGTCATGCAATAAGTCATAATAATCCACAAAAATATGCAGCCTAGAGTTTATCAGATAAAAACAAGGGTCTTGCGCTCCATCTCGACCCGAACAGGTAAAATTTCAAGCATGCAAATGTATGAGTTTAAGTTGAACATGCAGGAAAATCATCTGATTACCAGCCAATGATGAAAGTTGTTAACAGACGTGAGAGAAACCACAAATGATGACGATGGCCCTCAAGGTACAATAGGTACAATCTACGGAATGTGAAAAGTGATCTGACATCGAACATCCACAGAATCATTCGATTGAAGGACAATGATGTGAACCTTGCGTTGAATGAAAAAAACCTACCATTGAGGCATGTAAGCTCCAAGGTACCAAAAGGGAGTCTCTAGATCAAATTCCTGGATAATGAGCTGAAGTCGACAGGAAGTGACCTGGTCGAAGGAGGCACATAATTTTTCCCACATCATCGACACGAGACAGAGGAACATAATGAAAGTGGATCAGGACCAACAGGATATCAGAGGAAGGTTGACAACTGCAGAGGCAAACTTCTCTTGAACATATCAGTAGCACGACACTGGATTTGGCAGTATTTGACATCAACAGATCTGAGGTCATGATGACGTGGCAAAGAGCAGATGAGAGGTCAAAGGAGATTACCCAAACCCATGAATGAAAAAAAATGACGAAATGAGATGTCCCCAACCCGACACGAATGCAGACAAGTGCCATGTTCAAGAGCGACATATTGCCAACATAACTAAAAACTTGGTTCCATTTTGCCCCACCATTTCTGGTGAGCACCCCAGTTATTATTTTTTAAAACAAGCTTGAAGGGGATAACATATTCTTGTACTGTAAGTTTTTCCTTCGGACATATCCAACCTAGTACATTTTACGAGCCCTGGGAAGGAGGAACTCGAAATAACGTCATGGTGACGAAGTCCGATGTCATCAGGGTTTAGAGAGTCTGAAAAATGGAGAACCCGACATCCTTTCATGTTTAGAGAGTTTGAAAAGAAGGCAGAAAATAAAACTCTAGAAATCCCTTCTCGTAAGTAGTCTCACAGATCCGAAAAGGTAGAAAACTGTGTCTGAGAGAACCTCTTAGTCACAGTAGGCTAAGGTATTCCTTTTTCGTAAATGATCTATCCTAGTCTGAAAAAGGGTTAAACGTATACTGGATAGATATTGTTTTGCAGCCATTTAACGAGTTCAAAACGACAAGAATCTTAGCAATATTTTCAATTTTAGAGAGTCAGAAAAGAGCTGAAAGGTGACTCCAGTAATGAATTTTTTGTGTTTTTACCGAGTCCGAAAAAGTATAAAATATAACTCGTTACTTCATCATTGTCACATGAAAACCTATTGCTGCACAAGAGACATGTATAAAACCTATTGTTCAAAAATAATACAATAAAATAATCGAAAAACATGCCTTAAAACCTAATTAGGGTTGTGAAAAAGCTATAAAATGCCAAAAATGGTAAAAATAATTACTTTTCACTTTTTACCTCTTGTGAAGCAATAGTTACCCATTTTATTGTGCAATCTTGTGGCAACGATAACGGCCAATCCAGTAGATCAATCCCAAATCCGTCAACTCCATGTAAGAGCTGAGATCCCTCTTGTCATTTTAAGTTATTCCTTGCTTCCTGCAATTGTCAATTTCAAATTTTTGGTGAGGAAATGTAAAAATTAGGGCTGCGTGGTTGGCGCAGGTTTCAGACACAGAGTCCCGCCGACTGCCCGATTTTTAACATTAGGGTACGGCCATTGGCGCGAATGTTTTGGAAATAGTCATGCCAATGGCGCAAACCAATTTCTAGCAAAAATATGCATCAAATACTCCAATTGTTTACAAATTTAAGGGTTAAAATTGACTAATACCACTCATGTATGTGTTTTTGGAAGTAGAAAGAGGCAAAATGGTCATTGAATGGAAAGAATGGGAACATAGTGAATAAGATGAGTTAGCCATGGAAAATGAGGGAGTTATGGGAGGCCTTAGAAGATATGGTTTGAAAAGATTCTTCCTAACACCATGTCTCCGAGCCTAACCAGAATTGCAATAGTATCTGATCAGTATATGGGACGAAAATCAAGAGAAGTTCATCCTACGGGATCAAGAACTTGAGATTGATGTCTCTAACATGTATTTCATCACGGGATTATCATGGAGAGGTGAAGCACCACTCATAACCAGCACCCGGCCCCGCATGGAAAACATGACCATGGTAATAGACAGGGTATGTTGAGGAGCACAGAAGGGTTCAACTAGTGGGAAAGTTGATATACAAACTATCCCAGATTTGACACTACGCGTGGTATTGCATACCATCACATGGGCTGTGGGATCACAAGCACTGCACGAAGCAACAAAGACACAGTTGCTTCTTGCTATGCACTGCATGACACCGATCATTTACAACTGGACAGAGGCCATGACCATAAACATGAAGCGCCAACTAACCAAATGCAAGAATACCAAACTGAAACAATTTGGTTATGGATCTATCCTGGTATCATTCTTCTTGGAACTATTACCAATTTTTCAGTGATAGGAGGTCATAGTTCCGACACCACCAACGAGAGAACCGTGGATGGCTCGATGGGTAGCACTGATGCCAAGGGTAGGGGGCGACCAACAGATGTCCTGGAGGCCGGAATTTTTTGATTGGCTCCATCCACAACTGATTGTCGTGGAGGATTGGCCCTACTCTGGCACAAATTTCACTGATGATCCGGACCTCCCACTCCTAGAGGGAGAAGATTGGGATGAAGTTTTGGGTGAGACTCATTTTTTAAGTTTTATGAGTATTATGATTTTTTTTTTGTTTACTTATGCATGTTCTAACATTAAATCCATGTGATGCAGATGTTGGCCCAGAGAGACCTGCCGGTATGTCACTAATAGTGAGGCGAATCCCTCACGATTTCGACCCTCAAGGCAAGGGCGGCGAGGAAGATGAGATAGTGCGCAAGCTGGAGGGGATTACCCGAGGAGTCCTAGATTATGCACATTTTGATGATGTTACTCGAACCTACCAGAGACATACCATAGGTGTGCCTAGCCGAATGCACCGCTTGCTGATATGGCTAGTACGGGCCATGACAAGTTATCATGAGCATCATGTTGATTAGACACCTAGGTTTATTTTATCTGCATATTTTGCGAGACATGATGTCTAAGGATGTAATAGAAACATACATATTTTTTTGACGTTATGATGCACAAAGTTGGAAACATGCAATATATATATATATACATCTATTTCCCTACATGGATCTTTTATATATGATGATGTTCTTACAAATTATGAAAATTTCTATCTAATACAATGTTAGCCATTGTATCAGTTAATGTGTTCATTTGTCTAGGAATATGTTGATATGTAATAAAATCAAAATGTCTTTCTAACAAACAAATACGTAAATAAAATCTCAGAATGTTCGGATTTCTAACTGAATAATGATTATTGAGTTGCAGAAAAACAAGTTGTGAATCTAGATTTACAAGCAAGGCACGTATGCCGAGGTTCATTGCCTCGGTTAATAGCTCAATGACAGCGCTATATTCAGCGACATTGTTTGTAGATCACCCTAGAAAAATACCTTGTAGATTTATCAACTCACCAATAGGATCATAAATTACCCAGGCTGCCAAAGATAAATTCCTGGTACTGCGGGAAGCACCATCCGCGAAACCGACATAAGGGGTAATAGACATCTGCACAATAAGGAAGACCCAATAAGCAGGAAAATGCTCACAAAGCACACCAAACCAGAAAACATGTACAAGAATTAAAACAACACCTATGTACACCTATTACGCAATAAAGACTCACACATAATATTTTTTGAGATACAACCCATTTCTGGGTTGTTCGAGAGGATGACCTTCGTAGTCAATTAGCTCATAGGCCCCATTTTGCAACACATGTTTGATGATGTAGGGTCCATGCCACATAGGTTGAAATTTTCCTGCCCCCAACTTATCACGAGCTTGGTCATACAGGAGGACGAGATATCCTTCAACGAAAGAACGAGGGGAAAATGATTGATCAAAATGAGCTTTGACCTGCTTTTTCTGTGCTTCAATAATGAGAGCAGCAAAGCGGCGGGTTTCATCTAGTCTTTCTAAATAAAGGATACGCTCTTCTTCTGGCAAAGTATTCGGTAGTAATTCAACAACCAACTTGAGCGAAGGTATTTCACATTCAATTGGAAGAGTAACTTCCAGGCCATAAACCAACTGAAAAGGAGTAAACCCAGTTGCATTCTTCACTGAGGTTCGGTATGCCCAAAGAGCCAAAAATAACATGAGATGCCAATTTGATTTATGGATCCCAATCATACGTTGAAGCATTGTGACAAGAACTTTTTTCACAGCTTCAACTTGGCCATTGGCTTGAGGGTAGTATGGCGTTGAGCTGTCGTGACGCAGACCCAACTTAGAAGTCAAATCCCCCACCATATAGTGCTGAAAATGAGAACCATGATCGGTAATGATGGCTTGAGGGACACCAAACCTAGCAATAATATGATTGAATATGAAATGAGCAACTTTCTTACCGTCAGCGGTAAGTGTAGGCATTTCTTCGGCCCATTTGGTGAAGTAGTGCACAACTACGATAATATAAGCATGCCCCCTAGTTGAGTGAGGGTTACACGTCATAAAATCGATGCCCCATTTCGCAACGGGACCAACGGTAATGACAATGTGAAGAGGAACACATGGTGCACGCAACTTGCATTGATAAATATGGCAATCATGGAATTTACGAATTGCGACAATATAGTCTTTGAAAATGGAAGGCCAAAAATAACCAGCACGAAGAATTTTCTATGCAGTTGCATAACCAGACATGTGACTGCCACAGGTGCCACTGTGACAATCATTCAGAGCTTTCTCGGATTCCTCGAAGGTCAAACATCATCAGAGTATGGAATCGACTCCAATACAATAGAGAGTATTGCCAACTATACGATAAGGTTACGACTGATGGCGGATGCGTCGGCGGGCATCCTTCATCAACTCAGATCTAAAATATGAAGTTTGGAGATAGACGATGATATCACCCTACCAAGGATAGAGGGTGCTAATCAAGAAAAGAAAATCGTCTCGAATGAAATCCTCAGAATGAGAAGGAGCGGAGTCGGAAGGGAGAGAACAAAGTAAATCAGCAAAGGCCAATGATTTCTTAGATTTGGTAGTAGTAAATTCCAAATCAAAATATTTGAGGATAAAAATCCACTCTGAGTATTTTCCCCCCAGTAATTGTCGAGACAATATGTAGTTCATGGGGTTGCATTCAGAAATCACTGTCACTATACGCAAAAGAATATAATGACGAAAAAGTTGAACAGCTTGAACAACGACCAACGCTAACTCCTCAACATGAGCATAACACATTTCAGTGTCAAGAAGGTTACGAGACAAGTAATAAATAACATACTCATGACCGTCATCATCGTCTTGTACCAACACCATGGCAATCGTGTTGAAAGCGACAACTAAATAAAGGGAAAAATCACGATGATAATTGGGAGGGCGGAGGAGAGGAGCATTGACCAACAATTTTTTCAACGCATCAAAAGATTTATGAGCGATCTCATCCCAGTAAAAAGGAACAACCTGCTTTAACAAACGTGTAAATCCTTTAGCTACTTCGGCATAGTTAGGTATAAAACGGTGAAGAAAATTAGCTTTCCCTTGTAAAATCTGCAATTGAAGCAATGAGGAAGGAGAGGGGAGATTGATAATAGCCTCAACCTTGAGAGGATCCAGTAAAATTCCGTCTTTAGAAACGATAAACCCCAAGATTATATAGGAATCAATGCAGAAGACACACTTTTGCGGATTAAGCGGAATGTTATAGTGTCTACAACAAAGAAAATTCTGACGAAGATGGTCAGGATGATCACTACGCTTAGCTGAATGAGCTAGAAGGTCATCCAGATAAGTCTGGACGATGTGATGAATATCATGAAAGGCATAAGAAATCGCGCGCTGAAATTTGGCCCCACATTCTTCAAACCAAAGGGAAGCTTCTTATATGCAAAGGTACCCCAAGGACAGATGAAGGCAATCTTGTGTTGATCAGTTGGGAGAATATTGATTTGATTATAACCCGAAAAACCTTCCATAAGGGAAATAATCTCACTCTCGGCACAATCATCAATGATTTGATCGATGAAAGGAGTAGGATAATTATCCTTAGGACAGGCTCGATTGATATCATGATAGTCAACACAGACATGAATAGTGCCCTATTTCTTGTCTACAGGAACAATTTTACAGAGCCATTCTGTCAATGGAATCGGATAAATGAAACCATCTTTGAGAAGATTTTCCACTTCAGCCTTGATGGCAGCATCTTTCCTAGGATGCACCGGAAGAAGACGCTGACAAAAAGGTTTCGAACCAGGGAAGTAGGAATTTCATGTACCACGATGTTAGGATCAATACCAGGCATTTCTTCGTAGGACCATGCAAATACATCACGGAATTCATGAAAAATGTTAGTAAATACTTTCACTTCATTCGAAGATAAATTAACCCCAATATGGATGTTCTCGACAATTCCCGGTTTAATGGAAATGTCGATAGGCATCATCTGAGTGATGTTACTCAAGTTACCTTCCAAAAAAACCTCATGGACTTGAACAGGTGTTTGAAGCAGAGGAGAAGGAACCTGAGAGGCAAAATGCTCAAGACAAGTAGACATGGGCCCGAGGCTTGGTAAAAATGAGGAACAATGATGACCATCATCCCACGACATATCGCTAAGAGACAGAGTTTCCAGGATAGCCTCATTAGAAGGAAACACTTCTTTCAAAGGATCTGGTGAATCAAAATCACCAAGCCAAGGGGATTGAGAATAGATGTCAAGAGTTATGCTCGAAGGAGCAGAATTTGAATCTGAATCCGATGCAGCAATGAGTTCACAATAATCAAGTTCAATCAGACTCAAAGGCATCAAATCGCCGAACGAATCTATTTTTTCAGGAGAAGGGATAACCCTTGTCATCGGTTCGAGAAATCATATTGACCTTAACAATATTTGGTGGTGGAAGAGGGAAAACACCCATGAGGGCAGGATCCTTGAAAAGACCTGGCCCTACACTCTCGCAAGGAGTAGGAACCTTGTCCACGTATGGAAGTTTGTTCTCAGAAGAAGAAGTGAAAAAGGACAATTGATCAACAGTAATAATATTTCCTTCGTGGGGAAACTTCAAAACACGAAAGAGAGTGGATGAAATGCACAACATGCCATGATTCCAACTACATCCGAGGAGGATATTATAATTGAGTTTTGCATCAATGACTTCTACCTCGACATTGACTATTTTCCTTTCTAACGTGATCGGAAAACTAGTGATAACACCAAGAGGTTTAGATTCCCTTCCATCAAATGCTTCAAGGGAGTTGGGTGATGAAGTAAGGGCTAGAGAACCAATGGCTTTCCAATAAGTAGATGGCATAACACAGGTAGATGCACCCTCGTCTACGACAGCCTGGTGAATATTAAAACCATTAATACCAACTTGAATAATGAGCGCAATTTGGTGTGGGAGTCGTGGGACAAAATTCTCTAAATCTAAAGCGAGCAAACTAGTATCGGCAAGATCAATCCCACCTATTGCAGATAGAAAATCTTTCTGTTGTGAAGGAAAAATCTGAAGTACTTCTAACACAGACATTGTGGATGGTGCCTGAGCAAAATCCTCAACAATACTATAATGTTGAGCGGCACAGGCATTAGGATTGTATGAAGACTTACGGAGCACACCTTTGGAAGGTGGTCGCACAACAGATTCGGTGCTAGGTTGTTCAATCTCAAGAGGACCAGAAATAGGAGGGGGAGGAGGACCATCAGTGATCTCTTTCCCCGCTGCCTGACACGAACCAGAATAATCTTTCGATCAAGTAGCAATAGAAATGGGTGCAGAATTTTTCATCATGAATACTTGCGAACTAGATGGAGCAGAGGATTGAGGGTGCTCTACCATCTGAGTCTGCTGAGGAAAGGGTTATTTGAGACGGCCACAGCTCTTTGGGTGCCTTTGAGCAATCGACTCACTTCATATCGTTGAGGACAGTCCTTGGTGAATTTCTCATCATCACAAATTAAACAATGATACTTCGGTTTACGTTGAGAACTATCAGCAGAATGAGGTTTTGGAGAATCCTATTTTGGGGTATCGGATTTAGCCTTACCTTTACCCTTCTTCTTACCTTTAGAAGTGTTATCTGTAGGATTGGCCTGAACAACATTCACTTATGCGGGTATACTAGAATTCAAATTTGACAAAGAAGCAACATTATTGGAAGAAGTAGACTTCTGCTTCCAAGAGTTAGATGAAGAAGACTTCTGAGAAGTCTACGATACGAAACCAATAATACCATCAACGGATGGAGTCGTGGGCAGTTTAGAAGTTCTGGGTCGAGGAGAATAAAGCAAGATATCATATAAAGCACCTGAATGAGAGTACACGAGATCAAGGTACTGGGCATAAGAAATGGCTTTTTCCTCAGTTACACATGCCCCCATAGCTATGTCCTTGGAAATATGGTTGAAAAAGGAGGTAGTGAACCAATGAGTTAGAAGCTGATCACGTATCTCAAATTTGATCATGCGACGATGACACCTCCACTCATGAATATGATCTGAGATATGAGTAGCTCGGTCCTATTTCAATGAAGTGAGGAGGTGTGTCCCAGTCTCATAGTGGACCAGTAACTGAAAATGTGTAAGGAATGCCATGGCTAAAGAATTAAATATTAGAAAACTCCTCGAGACAACTCAATGTACCACTTTGCAGTGGCACCAATAAGAGTTTGCTGGAAAATACGAAGACGAATAGAATCGTCAACCCAAGAATTAGAAGAACACCACAAGTGGTATGTCATAATGTGCATTTGGGGGTCTTCACCAAGTTTACCCTCAAATTTATGACAATCACTAGGAATCTTAGTCGGAACCAGAGGCCAATATGGATTATGAAGAATAGGATCATTCATCAACTTCGACACATCAGGTAATTCCAACGTAGCAAGAAATGGTAATTGAGTGTTAAAAGTTGTTTGGTCAATTTAGTGTGTCCTAAATTGCTGCATTTAATTTTTCAATCCGGGATTCGTAAGCTGATGAAGTGCGGCGCACTATATGTGCAAGATATCCTATTTCTTAACTTTTTGTCGTTTTTGGTTTTCTAATGTGAGATGGAAATTCTAAAATAAAAACAAGTATGGTTATGATTGTTCAAGGAAATGATATCCTATATAATGATTTACCAACTTGAAACTTAAAAAGGAATTTGAAACATACAATGACAAAACTTGAAAGGAAATGAAAATGTGCTGCTGAAATGAAAATGTGCTATTAGTCTAATAAATCAAACAGTGAACTATTGAGCATGAAAACCAAACTATCCTTGCTGCTGTCTAAACACAAAAGAAACTATACTGAAAGAAATCCAAAAGTTGCAACAAAGTAAATCTAAATCAAACTACATCAACTTATCTTCTGATCCCTCATCATTAGTCTAGCTATGATTTTCGGAGGTAACCATAAACAACTTGAGTAACCTGATATTTAACTTCCAGAAAGTAAACTAATATCAAACTACACATTCATAATTCAATCCCTCACCATCAATCCAGCTGTGGCTTTCGGAGGTAACTGAAGATGTTATGAGAAATTTAATATATCTAACTTGTAGAAAGTAAACTAATATCAAACTACACTTTCATAATTCAATCCCTCACCATCAGTCCAGCTGTGGCTTCCGGAGGCAACTGAAGATGTTATGAGCAATTTAATATATCTAAATCTAACTACTGAAGCAAATGAGGAAAACTGAAATGAACAAAGCAGTACTGAAATTAAACAGAAACTAAGAAAAGAAAATTAGCAGCAGAACAATATTAATTCCATGTCATTAGTCAAAAATTTATGCAAATGCCCGGGCTGCCTATTTATAACCTGAAACAAGAACACTGATCAGTTAACAATAACATAAAACATGAAAGACATAAGTAAAATGGAAAGCATGAAAGATTATAAACATAAATGAAGCATATATACCATGAAAGATGCAATGTATAAACATGTGAATGGATTATGGCACAATGAGCTTTAAAGAAATAAAACAAGAACTATACAATAATGCACAGAACCTTGGCAAGTGTAGGGGCCCTCTACACCGGCCTTGGCAACAATCTTCAAGTATGAATTACATTTGGAAACAGAGTCTTCTTATATTAAAATGTAGTCATAACAGAAAGGTGATATTACGGCATAGTGGCAACGTAATTACATTACAGAGCAGACTAATAAAAACTAACAGAGACTAATCTAATATGCGTATACAAACGCGTTATTTATAACAAAAGAAATATAACTGACTCCTAAATTTTATGCTGATGGAGAACACGTAGACCATTACGTCCACAGATCTAGGATCATGGCCGTATTGAAGAGTAAATCTATGAGGAGTGGATGTTTGAATTCGGCTATGGAGCCATGTACAGATGTTGATTTGTCTTCCGCAATTCAGAAATGGCCATATAGATCTCCACGTGACACGAAACAGAGTCCTGTCACCGTGGAACTCTACGGTTGACTTCCATTTGGCCACCTTTGACCGTAGCCTCCTTAGATGAATTTGCTCGAGCCAATAGGACACGATCCATGTCCACATCATTTCTGACTTGCCCATGTGGCTCGTTTCTCCTGAAGACACCTGTAACATAGAGTTTCACAAAATGGTTGCGGAAAGTTGCAGCAGCTACGGAAAGTGGCAAGATTCCGCAGCTAAATGAGCAAAATCTAAATCAAACAGCAGACACAAAAATATAGTTAAAAACCATGTTAGATGCTCTTTTGCAATTAATATACAATGATATTGACAACTTGGAAGGTTCGGGTGGATGAAAAAGGTCTAGAAAGATGTATGGAAAAGATGCAGATTTGAGACTCAACATACCCCCACTGTGAAGGTGTTGCATGTCCTCATGCAACCAAAATTTTGATAATCCTTCTTCAGTTCATATGCCTTGACACTTCAGCCAATACATCCAGCCCTCTCCTCTTCTTCCTTGGTGCTGCTAACATCCTGGGCTTCTTCATTAAGCATCTAAATTTGATATTAACTAGTGCTCTGCTTAACTTCTGGCATTTCTTTTTCAATTTCTTGTTCTTCTTCTACCATATTCCCAGATGTAGCATGGTATTATCATGAATTATTTTGTCTAATTTGCCTTGTTCCTTCAATGCGTCATTTTCATTTTTAATGTGTTTATTTAAAAGCTCTAGCTCAAAGACTTCCTGTTTTAGTGATTGGACTAGATCATCTTGTACTGTGTGAGGCTGGATGGACGAAGTACTGGGACCTGTAGCTGCTTTTTCCAAAGATTCTATATAATCATATACTTCTTGCTGCTTGGGGTCTATTTCAGGTGTCATTTTTATTGGGCTGTCCCAAAAATGCTGTGAAGGAGAGTTATCTTCAAAATCTGGCTGAAAAGGGCTCACATCAACATCTTGCTGAGAATGGGATGGACTATGTTCAATGTCTGACTGAGAATGAAATGAACTAGGTTCACTAACTGACTGAGAGTGAGATGGACTATGGTCAGCTGGGGATTGTTCAGATGTTTCTTCTCCCAAATCAATGAAATGGGGTCCCTTCATTTGCGTTTTCCTCAATTTCCCTTTAAGTCTGGAACTTCTTCTCACACGCTGTGGACCACTGTCCTTTTGCTTTTGTTTTCCTTTCTCTGTCTTCTTGGCCATAGATGATTGTTTTTGAAGATAAACTAATCTTTCAGATAACACTTGATGATCTTCTTCTTCGGAAGAAGGGGTTTGATGTATAGCCTCAATACTTTTTCTCTCTTTTGGTGTTATTGGCTTTTTACCCTTAGTTTCTTTCTTCTTCCTTTTTGACAGTCTCTCTTCCCTATCAGTTCTTTCAATTGTAGTAGTAGGAGTATTTTGAATTTCATCATTTGTTCTTTTTCTCCTACTCCTTCTTGATGTGCTACCTTCAGGAATTTCCTGAGGTTCCTCAAAGAAATTTCTAATCAAAAATTGTTCCCATGTGTCCTTCTTCTCCTTTAACTCTTTTTCAATCAAAATTTTTACAAGACCGTGGTGATATAGATGTGGTTCTACATCTCCCAAATGCTTCTAAACAGTCACAGACATTTTCTTCAAACTATTTAATAGAAAATATGGGAGATTGAGAGTTTGATTATCTAGAAAATTCATCAGCAATCTGGTGTGGTACATATACATGGACCCAAAACGGCCTTCACAGGTAATGAATTTTTGAACAACTAGTAGCAAAGTAGCCCATTCCTCTTTCAATGCATGAACAAGAATTCCTCTTTTAAAAATAGTTATGTCCATACCTTGGTTTCGTAAGATTGTTCTCCAGGCTTCATCACTAATGCTTTTATTTTTAAACCAACGCTCACCCTCTTGAGGAAGTTCCGTGGCAGTTGCTACAGATGCCTCGTTCACTACAAACTTAAGGTCTCCAATCTCTACTTCCAGGCCATTGAACGACCTTGCAAATGCTTTTGTCACTTCTTTATGATAACCTCTGAACTTTTGGATAAACCGCAGCCACTTTGCTTTCTTCAATATATCCCTTACTTGCGGATATCCTTCCATGAACTTAGGTCCTTCTAGTTCTGCTCTTAGCAATTTACCCATTCTTCTTTCTGCTCTTCAAAAATTTGCCTGCATGAGGGTTCAATGGAAATATAACGGCTGAATGCACGGAGATGAGCACAATGACTGTAGGTAGATATCAAAGAGTGGATATACAGGCTGTAGCGTAATAGAGAATGAAATGGAGTGAGACAGAACAGAGAGGGGTTTCGTGAGCACGGCAGAGATACGGCTGTGAGATTAACAGAACAATAGGAGGAGTATAACACATCCGACAGTGTTTTGAAATTTTGTGGCTGCAAAATAAATGTGAGCACGTTTAAACAACGGCTATGGATTTATGCGGCTATAAGAGTCCGTGGTCAAATCAACTACGTCTCATTGTCACCGGTGGAATATCGGAGTATGAGTGAAGATCGGGGGTTTAATTATGGAACCGTTTGAGAATGAATGCGGGAGGATCATATGGAGATCATGAAAGGGTTACGGAATTTGTCAATATAATCATTGCACATAATGGATGGAGCTTATGGTTCATAACTATATAAAAATGTGTTTTCAATGCTATTTGAAATAAATTTTACTCATACCTTGGAATCTTTGCCTTTTTCTTTGGTCTTCAATTAGTTGCTCTTCATTGGTATCTTGAATTCTCCATGTCTTCATTTTTGGTCCTCTCACCTGCATTTAATTTCATTATTATGGAAATAACATCTCGCTGTACATTCTTTTGAAAACAGAGTTGTAGCTGCAGAATCTGCTTCTGGCTGCGGAAACTGGTGTTAGCTGCGGAAACTGACACAGCTATTATTTGGATGGATGAACATGAACGGATGACAAATGACTAGATGGAAATGGTCATGAAAAATAATTTTATTGATGAAATGGAATGAAATAGATAAAATGAAGTGGAATGGAATGGAGTGGGTGGTCACAAAACTTGTGAAATGAAAGAGAGAATTTTTTTTTTTTTTTGGAAAATATAGAGTGTCAGGTGTTCCTGATTTTCACCCTATATTTTCTGTATAAGACTGCCAATCAGTGATTGGTTTTCAGGCTTATACAATTATTTATTTATTTATTTATTTTTTAACTGAAAAGAACAAAAGCTAGGCTAGTGGAGAAGAAGAATTCTTCTGTACCAGCCTGATTGCAGAATTCTCTTGAAACACTTTGACAAAATCCTCTTTTGAGAGTGGCTTATGATAAACTTTCAATCTGTGGCCATTCACAATAAGAGGAGTTTGAAATTCATCAATGGTCTTGATTCTTACAGCTCCATTGCTAAAGATATTGTCAATCTCATATGGCCCAAGCCAATGAGTCTGAAATTTTCCTTGAAAATCTTTAAACTTGGAATCAAATAACAATGCCCAATCTCCTTCTTGAAACTTCTTCTCTTTGATGTACTTGTCATGCCATTTAGCTCTTTGATATTGAACTAGATCAGTTCTTAAATTTGCTTCTTGTCTGATCTCATCTAGCTCATTCAACTGCTCCATTCTATGCTTTTGGGCTTCTGATAAGTCCATCCCCAACTGAACTGCTATCTTGAAGGTCTTAACTTGGAACTCAATGGGGAGCAAGACTTATTTCCCATAAACAAGTTCATAGGGAGAATGTCCTGTTGTATTCCTCCATGTAGTTCTGTAGGCCCACAAGGCTTCTGGAAGCCTTTCTGCCCAATCTCTCCTATGTAGATGAACAGTTTTGGTGATGATACTTTCAAGAACTTTGTTTGTGGGCTCCACTTGACCATTTGCTTGTGGATGGTAAGGAGTAGATCTTCTGTGCTTGATTTTGTATTCTTCCATCAACTTCTCCACCAAATTTGATGTGAATTGGCTCCCATGATCTGTCACAATTTCTCTTGGAACACCAAAGCGAGTAAAAATATCCTCATAAAGAAAATGAACAACTGAATTTTCAGTAGCAGATACTAATGCTTTGGCTTCTACCCATTTAGTAACATAATCAATACAAACCAATATATACTTCTTTTGCGTAGATGGTGGATTAATAGGTCCAATGAAATCTAAAGCCCATTTTTCAAAGGGTTCAATGAGTACCTGTGTTTGCAATGGCATTTCATTTGAAAGGGTAGGTTTCCCTACTCTTTGGCAGCTGTCACACCTTTTGACATATTGTTTTGCATATTTGAAGAGGAAAGGCCAATAATATCCTAAAGAAAGGATTTTTATAGGCCGTCCTTTTGTCCGCAAAGTGTCCGCCGCATGGTTCATCATGACATGCCTTAAGAATATCGGGCATTTCATCTTCCCTGACACATCTTCTGATCACAAGATCTGGCCCTGTTTTAAACAATTCGTTAGAAATCCATGAATATTTTGAACTCTCCTGAATAATTTTTCGTTTTTCATTTGGAAATAAATGTGAAGGCAGTTTCCCTGTAACCAAATAGTTAGCAATATATGCATACCAAGGAGTCTTAATAGTTACTGCAAACAAGTATTCATCAGGAAACTTATCCTCTACAGGAGAATCTTCTTTAGTATTCTGAATCCTAGACAAGAAATCAGCTACTGTATTCTGTTTTCCTGGTCTATCCAACACAATAATATTGAATTCTTGCAAAGTAAGAGCCATCTTGTCACTCTGCCATTAGTAATAGGTTTATTCATTAAATATCTAATTGCAGAATGGTCAGTATGAATAAAAGTTTCATAGCCTGTTATGTAATGTCTAAACTTATTAATTGCATGAACAACAGCTAAAAACTCTTTTTCAGTCACAGTATAGTTCAACTCTGTGGGAGTCAAATTTTTACTGGTATAATAAATGGCATATGGAACTAAATCTTTTTGACCCAACACAGCTCCTAGAGCTGTATCTGAAGCATCCGTAGAAATATGGAAAGGGAGTTTCCAATTTGGTCCTCTCAAGATAGGTGCTTCAGATATTCTTGTTTTCAAAGTTTCAAAAGTTGATTGACAATCAGGATCCCATTTGAATTCACAATCTTTTGTAAGCAATTTGAAGAGTGGAGATGCAATTTTAGTGAAGTTTTCTATAAATCTTCTATAGTAACCAGTAAATCCTAGAAAACTTCTAACATCTCTTTGACAATTTGGAATAGGTAATTTGGAGATGACTTCAACTTTTGATATATCAACCTTAATCCCATCTCCTAAAATATGATGTCCTAAAACAATTCCTTCAGTAAACATCATAAAGCATTTTTCATGGCTTAATGAAAGGTTTGTTTCTTTACATCTTATAAGAACTTTTTCCAAATTTTCTAATGCCTCTTCAAATGAATTACCATAAAATGTAAAATCATCCATATAAACCTCTACACAATCATGGATTAGATCAGAAAAAATTCCTAGTACTGCTCTTTGGAATGTTGCAAGTGCATTACATAACCCAAAAGGAAGCACTCGGTAGGCAAAAGTTCCCCATGGACAAGTAAATGTGGTCTTATCTTGATCTTCAGGTGCTACTTGAATTTGATTATAGCCACTAAAACCATCCAAAAATGAAAAGTACTTTTTACCTGCTAATGTATCTAATACTTGATCGATAAAAGGCAAAGGAAAGTGATCCTTTAAAGTTGCTTTGTTCAATTCCCTGTAATCAATGCACACCCTCCATTTACCATTCTTTTTAGGTACTATAACCAAAGGAGAAACCCATCGGCTATCTGAAATTGGATAAATGAAGTTTACATTGAGTAGTTTTTTGAGCTCGTCTTTCACTATCTCCCTAAGATTTGGATTCATCCTTCTTTGAGGTTGTCTGATTGGTCTATTGTTTTCCTCAATATAGATATGATGGATGCAAGTCTTAGGATCAATACCTTTCATGTCAATATACTCCCATGCAAATGCAGTAGAATGTTTTTGCAAGATTTTGGTTAGTTCTTTTTGTTGTGACTTTTCCAAATGTTTGTTGATATTCAATGTTTTTCCTGGAAAAATCTCAATAGTAGAATTACCAAACTCTTCCATAGAGTAAAGAGACATTTGTCTTGATGATAAATATTCTATGTTAGATTCCAACTGAAATTGTGTGGGGTCATATTCTGAAGATGTCTCAAAATTTTCTAATGTGTTCAGAATTTGACTATCCTCACTGATTTCCGAAATGGTAAAGACAGGTTGTATAATGTCCTCATCATCAACCCATTCATTGTCTCCTACTTCTGTGATTGCTTTTGTTGGAGGATACAAATTGAATTTCTTTATCGAATTACCATTAGAAATGTACATATCCCCAGATCTACAACTAATGAAAGCATCAGCTGTGGCTAGCCAAGGTCTTCCTAAGATAAGTGGGTGCCCTCCTAGATTACTCTTGGGAGTCAAAAATCATAAAATCTACTGGATATTCCCAAGAATCTAAGGAGACTGAAATATCTTCTAATACACCATCTGGTTTAATAATTGATCGATCTGCAAGTTGCAGTAAAGTAGGTGTAAAAAGAAGGTTAGGAAGTTTTAGTTGTTCCATAGTATGTCTACTCATAATGTTGATAGCAGCCCCTAAGTCAATCAATGTGTTTGGAATTTCTATCCCATTTATATGTGTCTTGACAATTGGACTTCCTAGATCTATATACTTCTGCATGGTAATTTTTCCCATCATAATATTTGCAATCTTTCCTACCAGGTGGATTCTTTTTGTGTCTTTTAGTTTCCTTCCTGGTCTTTTGAAACTCAACTCCTTTATGGTTTTTGCTAGAATAGGAATCTCTCGAATGGCTTGTAGCAAGGGAATCTTGATACAAACATTCTTCAATTCATCTAGAAAATCATAGTTAGGCAACAAGATTTTTTTTCCTACCCCCTTGTCAATTTGTAGTCTTTCAGGAAAAGGAGGTGTAGATAAAGATACAGGTTGCTCAACTATAGGAGTTGTGGGGGTTAACTTTTCTTTTTCTTTTTGAATGCTTGAATTTTGAAGAGATGCTTCTTCAGAACCCTTATTGACTTGAAGAGAATCCTCCTCAAAGGTATCTTGCTCTTTAATATCTGTAGAAGGTTTTTCTAAAACTCTACCAGATCTGAGTTGTACATCATTGAGAGGAAAAATCATATAGGTAGGAAATTGTTGTCCTTCTACCATGTAAGTGTTCTGAGGATTTTTATTATTAGGATTTGGCAATGGCTGAGCTGGAAGTTGATTTGTCTTTTGTTGGTATGGGAGCATGAGTTGAGGATTTGGATTTTGTTGAGAAGATTGTTGTTGTGGAAATGGCAATGAAAGTTGTGGATTTGGGTTTGGAAGTTGTGGAGCTTGTTGATTTTGAAAAGATGGAGGATATTGATAAAATTGAGCAAATCTCCCATAAGGATTTTGCATTCCTTGTACCCATGGCTGATATGGATTTTGATGTTGGGGCCAAGTTTGTTGCCAAGGATTCCAATTTGGTGGGGTTTGAAGATTCATAGGGTTGTTAAACCCTTGAGTTTGTTGTCCCTACCAAGGTCTTCTTGCAACAAAACAGAGAGATTCTACTGAATTTGGGTCTTCTTGAAAAATAGCTTTGAGTCCAGGAATTGAAGGACAATCCTTGATCTCATGATTCTCTGAGAAAATCATACATGTTTCTACAACTTTTGCATTCAAGGGACATTCCCTTAAAGCATGTTTCTTCCTACATTTCGGACAAAAGATGGCTAGAGCATATGTTTCTGCTTTCTGCTTGTTTTGGATTTTAAGGGTGTCTAGTTGTTCACTAAGGCTCCCTAAGATATCAGTTTTGAATTCATCAAGCATATTACCAATCTCTTCCCTACTTACTGATCCAGTTGCAGATTTGTTAGCCCTAATAAGAGAAGGATCCCTAGGCCCTTTTCCTATTTTAGATTTTCCTCTTGAGAGATGGACACATAGTTCTGTTATATCACGAAGTGGGAGTTGAGAAATGTCTCCTTTCCCCATCATGTTTAAAATATCTATCCATTCATCTCTAATGGATTTTAATATGAGGGCTTTCAAGGTTTCATCATCTAAGTTGCTCATCTTTTCTCTTTTCAAGTTGTATTGAAATCTTTCAAGTAAGTCTTCCAAATTTTCATCTTCTTTTTGCATCATTTTGAATACCTCATCCTTGTGATTGGTGGGCATACAATAGTCCAGGTATCTATCCAAAAATGTTTGTTTCATATCATTCCAAGTCCTAATAGATTGAGTGGCTAATCCCATGAACCATTTCAAAGTAGCTCCCTTCAATGTTGAAGGAAACAGTTTGAGTTTTTGAGAGTCTTCCATATAGTCATAAGTTCGGCATACAACTTCAAACTCAAACAGAAATGTTTCAGGATCCTCACTTTGCAATCCATAAAAGTTAGGGATGACAGATGGTGAGATATTTTTCATCGTTGTATGAGTTTCCTCATCAACTATAGGGAATCCAAACAAGTTGTCTCCTTCCCTATTTCTTTCATTATTTCCTTCACCATTGTTGTCTCCATTGTTTCCTCCTCTTCTACCTCTACCTCCAAATCCATCTATTATTTCCTCTGCCATGATAGTTTCTTTAGAGTCCTTAAATTCCTCTGGTTCTTCTATCAAGGGAGGATGAGAGAGAGTCTCTTCCTTTTCTAAATGAGATTTAGTAGGTGGTAGAGGAGAATCCTCTAATTCAGTTGTTCCTTGTATTTTAAAAATCTTAAGGCTAGGGGTAGATGGTGTTGATTCTTGTCTATGCCTTGAAGAAGATGGAGTTGTGAAAATCGAACTCTTGGCTTTAGCTATAAACCTTCCCCTAGAATCTCTTGCTCTATGCATGTCATTTTTTTATTTTTTATTTTTATTTTTATTTTTTTAAAAGTTGGGCTAATAATCCTCTTTCTGATCTTCCAGGTCACACTAGGTGCAAGAAGAGAGCATACTTAGGAAATTACTGAACCAATAACTCTCTTTTCTGATCCTCCAGATCACACTAGGTGCAAGAGGAGAGCATACTTCAAGAAGTTATCAAGTTTTCCCTTCTTTTATTATTATTTTTTTTTTTTTTTAAGAAATTGGCTACCTATTTACACTTCCCCGACAACGGCGCCAAAATTTTTGGTCAATTTAGTGTGTCCTAAATTGCTGCATTTAATTTGTCAATCCGGGATTCGTAAGCTGATGAAGTGCGGCGCACTATATGTGCAAGATAACCTATTTCTTAACTTTTTGTCGTTTTTGGTTTTCAAATGTGAGATGGAAATTCTAAAATAAAAACAAGTATGGTTATGATTGTTCAAGGAAATGATATCCTCTATAATGATTTACCAACTTGAAACTTAAAAAGGAATTTGAAACATACAATGACAAAACTTGAAAGGAAATGATAATGTGCTGCTGAAATGAAAATGTGCTGCTAGTCTAATAAATCAAACAGTGAACTATTGAGCATGAAAACCAAACTATCCTTGCTGCTGTCTAAACACAAAAGAAACTATACTGAAAGAAATCCAAAATTTGCAACAAAGTAAATCTAAATCAAACTACATCAACTTATCTTCTGATCCCTCATCATTAGTCTAGCTATGATTTTCGGAGGTAACCATAAACAACTTGAGTAACCTGATATTTAACTTGCAGAAAGTAAACTAATATCAAACTACACATTCATAATTAAATCCCTCACCATCAGTCCAGCTGTGGCTTTCGGAGGTAACTGAAGATGTTATGAGCAATTTAATATATCTAACTTGCAGAAAGTAAACTAATATCAAACTACACATTCATAATTCAATCCCTCACCATCAGTCCAGCTGTGGCTTCGGAGAGCAGCGCCCGAAGATGTTATGAGCAATTTAATATATCTAAATCTAACTACGAAGCAAATGAGCAAAGATTGAAATAAACAAAGCAGTACTGAAATTAAACAGAAACTAAGAAAAGTAAATTAGCAGCAGAACAATATTAATTCCATGTCATTAGTCAAAAAGTTATGCAAATGCCCGGGCTGCCTATTTATAACCTGAAACAAGAACACTGATAAGTTAACAATAACATAAAACATGAAAGACAGAAGTAAAATGGAAAGCATGAAAGATTATAAACAGAAATGAAGCATATATACCATGAAAGATGCAATGTATAAACATGTGAATGGATTATGGCACAATGAGCTTTAAAGAAATAAAACACGAACTATACAATAATGCACAGAACCTTGGCAAGTGCAGGGGCCCTCTACACCAGCCTTGGCAACAATCTTCAAGTACGAATTACGTTTGGAAACAGAGTCTTCTTATATTAAAATGCAGTCATAACAGAAAGGTGATATTACGGCACAGTGGCAACGTAATTACATTACAGAGCAGACTAATAAAAACTAACAGAGACTAATCTAATATGCGTATGCAAATGCGTTATTTATAACAAAGGTAATATAACTAATTCCCTGAAGTTTATGCTGATGGAGAACACGTAAACCATTACGTCCAAAGATCTAGGATCATGGCCGCGTTGAAGAGTAAATCTATGAGGAGTGGATGTTTGAATTCGGCTTATGGAGCCATGTACAGGTGTTGATTTGCCTTCCGCAATTCAGAAACGGCCATATCCATCTCCACATGACGAGAAACAGAGTCCTGTCACCGTGGGACTCTACGGTTGACTTCCACTTGGCCAACTTTGACCGTAGCCTCCTTAGATGAATTTGCTCGAGCCAATAGGACACGATCCATGTCCACATCATTTCTGACTTGTCCATGTGTCTCGTTTTTCCTGAAGACACCTGTAACATAGAGTTTCACAAAATGGCTGCGGAAAGTTGCAGCAGTTGCGGAAAGTGGCAAGATTCCGCAGCTAAATGAGCAAAATATAAATCAAACAGCAGACACAAAAATATAATTAAAAACCATGTTAGATGCTCTTTTGCAATTAATATACAATGATATTGACAACTTGGAAGGTTCAGGTGGATGAAAAAGGTCTAGAAAGATGTATGGAAAAGATGCAGATTTGAGACTCAACAAAAGTCATCGGAGGTCTTTGATAAGGACCTGTCTGTACATTCCACCCAGTCCAAAAAAAAAAAATTCCCCATACATTCTGTCTTGAAGAATTCAGATCATAAGGATTAGAAACAGGATAATTTGGTTGATACGGGGTTTGAGGACCAAGATATTGAGTCGAGGGAAACCATTGAGGTCCTTGTTGAGTATCATAAGGATTTTGCTACGGAATTTAAGCATGAATTTGAGGTTGCTAATAAACAGGTTGATATTGAGGTTGCTGGTACACTGATTGATTTTGAGGGTAAGGATTCTGAGGTGCGCTATATATTGGTTGACGATATGAAATCTGGGGTGTGTTGTATACCAGTTGATGTGAATCTTGAGGGTAATAAGCACCCTGTAGTAGGAAAAACAAGTAAAAGGCTGTTGAGTAGGAAAAACAAGTAAAACTGGCTGCGGAAACAAAGGAATCTGTTGGTGGGAAGGTTGCAACGGCTGCTAAGCTGGTTGAATCGGTTGTTGAACTGGTTGTTGAGGGCCACCAGGTTGAATTTGTGATAAAGTTTGGCCTAATGGTTGTGACGGTCCAGGATGTACCTGATGATCAGGTTGACCTGGAGAAGGACCATAGGATTTTCCTTGTGATGGATAAGCTTTCCCCCCAGGACCAAAAGATGATCCTGGTTGAACCAGAGGTTGACCCGAGAGACCAGAGAGTTGTCCATGTTGGACCAAAGGTTGTCCTTGTAAAGGTTGGCCTTGTGGACTGTATGGTTGTCCCCGTGGACCAAAAGCAGGGTCCTGCTAAGCTGAAGGTTGTCCCTGAAAGGGTTGTCCTTGTAAGCCAGAGGGTTGCACAGGCAAAGTAGGTCCCAAATGAGAAACAAACTGCTAAGGATCATAACTGGCCAGATAAGGATCTATAGGAGGCATATAAACTGGATTTCCATGGTCATCATAATGATGCGGATATTCATATATGGGAATACCAACAACGTCATCGTGATGAAAATGAGGATTTATAGGAGGTGGGGGCTGTTGAGAACCCTGATAATTCTACTGCTGAACAACCAAAAGATATTCTTTAAAAGTGAGACTGCCAGGAATCACAGGGGTAGTGGAAACTGAACTAGAATCCACACAGACTGTAGGTTGGACTGGAACAGATGTAACAGTAATCGACGGATCTAACGCCGAAGGTAACGGCACTGAAGAAGATTAGGACAAACTTCAAGGAGGAGTTACTGAGTTGGATTGTGCAATGGACGCAACACCAGACATAATCTGACTCAGAGACCTATTGCCAGCCAGAAGTGACACCGAAGGCGAAGAAGATTGGACAGAGGCATGAGAAAGATCTTCAGGAAAGAGTTGATATTCTCCTATAGATACAGGCATTCTATCACTGCCAATAGGACTGGAAGGATCCATATCTGAGTCCTCTGTAAGATCTTCAAAAAGAATAAGAGGACTAGGAGGTACCGTAACAAAAACAAAAGGCGATCTAGATGTAAGAGGAGGAAATTTCCCTTCTTCCCCAAAACCAGATGAAGCACTTGAAGGAGGCCAATTTAACTCAACTGGCTCGTCAAGTGGAGATCAAGTAGCAAGGGGCTGGATAGATGGTAAAATAGGCTGCGAAAACATGGCAGACCTAGTAGATTGAGGGGTTTCGAAAGAAACGTCTGGAAACGAATCACCACTAGGAGGTAGTGAGGACGACGAAACTGGATGTTCCGCCACTTTGACTGTAAATCAGAATATGAAGGAAAATAGATAACCAATCAAAGATACCAAAATCAAGAATCAAGGAAATCAATCAGACCAAGTAACAAACTTTTAATGGGTGTGTAATCATAGGTGATTAATTTTATAACACTGAAACCAAAATCTGTTGTTTCATGTTTTAAGAGTCAAGAAACAAAAAAAAGATGACTCTAGTCTCTTTCAATTTGAAACGAGCATGAAAGGAAAAGTGCTTGATGATCTTTTACTTATTTAAAGAGTCACGAAAAGATCGAAACGACTACTCATGTATTCTAATCAAGAGGGTATACCAGGTTTCTGTGAACTGCCATATACACCTTGGTGATCAAATGAAAGAGAAATGACCAAGGACTTGACGTACGTGCAGGTAGTCTCCCCGAATGTTGTGTTCGGTGTATCATAGTTACAAGGTGGCAGACTCGACTTCCTATGGATAAAAGGATTGCAACCTAAAGGGGTCTCCCTTTATATACGCGACGATACGGGGAGCACAAGTCTGTACTAGTGCTCTCTGAAGCTGAAAGGAGAGCGATAGATACTAGGTTTTAAGACGCCGGAACACGTCTCTAGCATAGACCACTAGAAATATTTCGTTAGGTTCCAATGTTGCCTTAGGTTCATTGAATGAATTTTAAAGTTAATCTTGAATTATGTTTCAATTTCAGGCCCTATCGAATGTGGAGCTCAACTTCCTGAATGCAAGCTACATGAAAATGAATATCATTTCAATTCGATGAATGCTAGCTAGAAGAAGGACAGAAATATTTTAAGCAAGCAAGCAAGAAAATATGTGAAGAAACTTGTAATTCTCTTAATGCAATCAAGCGAAAATGAAATTCCTTACTAGATTGAGAAATGCTAGTTTATGTAAAGGAACGATTCATTTTCAATGCAACAAAAGAATGCAAAGATATTTTTTGATTTTTTCAATGAAATGAAGCACACATTGTACTAATTCAATGGAAAATAAAATAAACACTAGTTTGAGTTTTTCAAATGTAAAGTTTCGAAATTGACTGTCTCAACCAAAACGAAACAAACACAAAAAAATACAAGCAATGTTACTCATGAAATGGGAACTATTACCTCAAAACGGGAACTCTAGCCCAAAAAGACTCAAAAAAAATGAAAAAATGCCCCAAAAACAAAAAGTGTGTATTCCATAACGCATTTGTTTTTTTCTCAAGGTCAAATTTCACCTTTTTATAAAATTATGCTAAAAATGAAATTGTTTCTTGAAAAAATGATTAAAAAAACACCCTCAAAACAAAATGAGTTGATGTTGGAATAACAAAAAAAAATATTGTGTCACACTTTTGACACATTGTAACATTGGAATTAAAGACAACATATTAGGACATTCAAAAATCGTAAAATTCTAAATTTTTTGATAGATGATGTTAAATATAAACAAAATCGTGTCTAAAGGGCTTATCATTTCGAACAATTTTTATCCATGTTGTTAAACATAAAATATCTTGACTCTAAACAACCCTAAAATTGTAATTATTTTCAACCATAACATTAAAGATAAAATTTCATGGTGCATAAAAACCTTAATGACAAGTTGTAAATCTCATGTTTTTAAATCTTAAGTTTTCAAGATACTTGAACCATGAAATCATGGAGAAATTATATGACTTAAACAATTTTTAAAAATGAACAAGTAAATGAAAAATTTATTATTCATATATTTGCTTGTTTATATATAAAAGCATATTTTTTAATTTTTTTTAATTGTTTTTCTATATTTTAAATTATAATTGTTTTAGTTTTAAGAAAATAAAAGTTAAAAATTAAAATCTTCTTATATATGTTTGTTTATATTTTAAAACATAATTTAATTTTTTTTTAAATTTTTTTCTTATATTTTAAATAATAATTGTTTTAATTTAAAAATAAATTAAAACTAAAAAATAAATTTTTTTATATTTGTTTGTTTATTTTTTAAAACATATTTTTTAATTTTCTTTTATCGTTTTTTTATATTTTAAATTTTAATTGAATAGCTTTTTTTTTTTTTTTAACAATACATTTTTTTATTATAATAGTTTTTGTTTTAAATTTTTTTTTTTTTTTTTAAATAGTTTGTGTTTGAAAAAAATAAAATAAAATAAAAATTAATTTTCCGCCTGCCAGGGGCTGGAGGCAGGCTGGGCAGCCCTCGACGGCATCGCCTGGCCAGCCTTTGGCCCCCAGCTGGGCGGAGGGTGATTCTGAGAATCAGCCTCGGCTGCGTGGAGGGTGATTCTCGGAATCGCCCTTCGCCCAGCCAGGGGTGATTCTCGAAATTGCCCTCCGCCCAGCCGGGGGTGATTTTCAGAATCGCCCTTGATTCTCGGAATTTCCCTCCGCCCAGTCGGGGGTGATTCTCGAAATCGCCCTTAGCCCAACCAGTGGTGATTCTCAGAATCTCCCTCCACCCAGCCAGAGGTGATTCTAGGAATTTCCTTCCACCGAGCTGGGGGCCAGAGGAAGGCCGGGCGGCACCATCGAGGGCTGTCCAGCGTGCCTCCGGCCCGCAGCTGGGTGGAGATAGGCTGGACAGCCCTCGATGGCGCCACCCGGTTGGCCTCCAGCCCCCGGCTGGGTGGAGGGAGATTATCGGAATCACCCTTTGCCCGACTAGGGGCCAGAGGCAAGCCGGGTAGAAATTCTTGGAATCGCCCTCTACCCAGTCGAGGGTGATTCTCGGAATCTCCCTCTGCCCATCAGGGGGTGATTCTCGGAATCGCCCTCCGCACAGCCAGGGGTGATTCTCGGAATCGCCCTCTACCCATTCGGGGGTGATTCTCGGAATCGCCCTCCGCCCAGCCGAGGGTGATTCTTTGAATTTCCCTCTGCCCAGCTGGGGGTGATTCTCGAAATCACCCTCCGCCTAGCCGGGGGTGATTCTGAGAATCGCCCTCCGCCCAGCCGAGGGTGATTCTTGGAATTTCCCTCTGCCCAGCTAGGGGTGATTCTAGGAATCGCCCTCCACCCAGCTGAGGGTGATTCTTGGAATCGCCCTTTGCCCATCTAGGGGTGATTCTCAAAATCACCCTCTGCCCAGCTGGTGGTGATTCTTGGAATCACCCTCTGCCCAGTCGGGGGTGATTCTCGAAATCACCCTCCACCCAGCCAGGGGTGATTGTCGGAACCGCCCTCCGCTCAGCCGAGGGCGATTCTCAGAATCGCCCTCCGCCCAGCCGGGGACGATTCTCAGAATCACCCTCCGCCCAACCAGGGGCGATTCTTGGAATCGCCCTCTGCCCAATTGGGGCTAATTCTCAGAATCACCCTCCACCCAGCTGGTGGTGATTCTCGGAATCTCCCTCTGCCCAGCCGGGGGTGATTCTCGGAATCAACCTTCGCCCAGCCGAGGGTGATTCTCAGAATCGCCCTCCACCCAATCAGGGTTTATTCTCGGAATCACCCTCTGCCCAGTCATGGGTGATTCTCGGAATCGCCCTCCACCCAGCCGGGGGTGATTCTCGGAATCAATCTCCACCCACCTAGGGGTGATTCTTGGAATCGACCTCTACCCATCTGGGGTGATTCTCGAAATCGCCCTCTGCCCAGCCAGGGGTGATTCTCTAAATTTCCCTGCGCTGCCTGGCTTGCCTCCGGCCCCCTATTGGGCGGAGGGCGATTTCGAGAATCACCCCTGGCTGGGCGGAGGGTGATTCTCAGAATCGCCCTCCGCCTAGCTGAGGGTGATTCTCGGAATCACCCTCTGCCAAGCAGGGGGTGATTCTCGGTATCGACCTCCACCCAGCCTCGGGTGATTCTCAGAATTTCCCTCAGCCTAGCCGGGGGTGATTCTCAGAATTTCCGTCCACCTAATAGGGGGTGATTCTCAGAATCGCCCTTCGCCTAGCCGAGGGTGATTCTTGGAATTTCCCCCTGCCCAGCTGGGGGTCGGAAGCAAGCCGGACGGCGTCGTCGAGGGATGCCCAGCCTGCCTCCGACTCGTGGCTGCATGGAGGGTGATTATCAAAATTTCCCTCCACCCAGCCGGGGGCCGGAGGCAAGTTGGGAAGCCCTCGACGGTGTCGCCCGGCCAACCTCCAGCCCCCAGCCGGGCGGAGGGTGATTCTAAGAATCTCCCTCAGCCCAGCCGAGGGCCGGAGGCCAACTGGGTGGCGCCATCGAGGGCTACCCAGCCTACCTCCACCTAGCCCGGGGCCTGAGGCAGGCTGGGCGACCGTCTATGGCACCGCCCAGTCTACCTCCGGCCCCTGGCTAGGCAGAAGGTGATTTAGAGAATCACCCTCAGTTGGGCGGAGGGCGATTATGAGAATTTCTCCCGACTGGGTCGTGGGTGATTCCAAGAATCACCCCCGGCTGGGCGGCGGGCGATTCTGAGAATCGCCCCTGGCTGGGTGGAGGCCAGCCGAGTAGCGCCATCGAGGGCTGCCTAGCCTGCCTCCGGCCCTTGGCTGAGTGGAGGGCGATTCTCGGAATTTCCCTCCACCCAGTTGGCGGCCAGAGGCAGGCTGGGCGACGCCGTCAAATGAAGGATATTGGGTTTTAGATCTATTTTCAGGTTCAAGTAAGTTTTATTATACACATTTAAATTTAAATATTTTATTTTTTACTTTTTATGTATTTATACTAATTTTATTACTTATTTCTTTTGTACTTGATGATTAGGTACAACACTAGCATGTTGCCTACCAAAAGGAAGAAATTGCATTTCCATTGAGAAAGACCCAGTGCAATGCAAATTTATTCAACAAAGAATTAACACTCTTGAATTCCTTCCAGATGCGAAGGAAGAAGTTGGTTTGAGGAAAATGGATTTTAATGAATCACGTGTGGCAAAAAAAGAAAAGGAACTTCAACCATCATTATATGGAATGATTGGAAAGGGACACTTTGGAAGATTTGTAGACATGAAAGATCCATTAGAAGATGACAATGACCAAAATGAAGTAGAAAATGTTGCGGAAGAAGCCATCAATGATGTTCTAGATGATGTTGAACATGTATTAGTTGATATTGTTGAGGATGTTTAAGTTATGCTTGCAAACAAAGATCATTTTTGAGATATATTAATCAGTTTTACTTGTAATGTTTAGACTTTGATATTTTATGAGAAGAATCCTTATTTTTTGCAAAAAACATGTGATTACTATTATTTTTTGACATAAAATTCAATACAAATGCTATTTTCTTAAGTTATTTTGTTAAGATTTTCCCAAAATTTATTTTATTTAACATGTTTTTTTTAACAAAAAGTCTCTAAAAGTGTATTTTTTGCATTCTATTTGTATTGAAAATTTGTATTTTTTTGTCATGTCGTTCAAAATATTGGTTTTTTAGCGACAATTATTTGATGTGCATTGAAAAATTAATTAGCAATACATAAACTTGTAGAAAATATAAACTTTATAATATTGACCATTTTTTCATTTTTTATCTATGTGAAAAAGTGAAGATATCATTACAAATTTTAATTTTTAAAAAAAATATTTTTTTCTTTTTAAAACACAAGTACATAAATGCACTTAAAAATAAACATCTCATGGAAGAAGAAGACATTAGAAAATGTATAGTGTCAAAATCAATCCTCTAAAAAAATGTTAGTGATGATACGCCACCACTATTCAAAATTGACATAAAAAGTATCATAGATAATATATAAAAAAAAGTGCCAAAAACATGCTAAAAAAATAAATTTAATTCTGCATCACCACTTTTCAAAATCGAGTGTTTTTCTTGATACGTCAGAAAGTAGGTACCAGTGCAGTTACCTATTTCATCGGTAACAGTGTTGGACTCAGCCTAATGGAGTAAACTTTCAAATGAGAAAGAGAGTTCTCAAAACGACCCAAACAAGCAAAGTAATCGATGCTCAAAGCGTTGAAGAAGAAAGACTAATTGAAAAACGAAAAGATCTTTCAATCAAAAAAACAAAAGGATCAAGAAAACTCAGTCTAAAAAACCAAAACGAGACTGACAACAATCAAAGAGACTCATTTTCGAATATAAGGCTTGGTGTGCAAGAACACCTAGAAACCCTAAGTTCTTAAATGACACCAATAAGACAATGGACAAATGATTGAGAGAAACAAGTCTATAGTAGTCTACACAGTCTCCAAAGGCTTAAACACACTCAAAAATAACCCAGAGGCAAGAAAAAATGATTAAAAAACCCATTAGGGGAGTCAATCCAAAACTTACAGGGATGGGCGCGACTGTAAGGCTGTAATTCGTGCCATACAGAGGTTGGCGCGAGTGCTAAACGAGCAAGATGCACTAATCAGTGTGACTGTCCAGACAAAAAATGTGCCAAGCTAGAAACATATGGACAAAGAGGAAAAACCCTAACCTAATGAGCAGAAGTCAACCTTGACTCTCTTGAGCTAAACAGAGAATGGAAACTCAGCAAACAAAATAGAAAACGATAGATAACTAAACCAAGAATGGAAACCGACCCAACAGGATGACACGACAAAATCGCATTGGTCCCCAGTGGAGTCGCCAATTTGTTATGAAGGTAAATCCTCTCTACGGATAGAGACGATCCCTCTATCCCTAGGGTGGTTCTAGTAACAAAAGGACATGCTAAAGTGTTGTTTCCTAGTTAATGAATGAACAAAAGACATGGTAGATTGACCTACCTTGAATCCAACGTTGTCGATGTCACAGAAAGAGTAGTGGTCTCTCGCTCTTGCTTTGACAAGTCACGATCCGTTCGCTGTCACGCCCAGATACCTGTACATAAGACAAATAACAAGAACAACATATAGCAGCGTAGTTTCACTCACAACTATTAGCCAGTCAAATAGGGCTACACATATCGTATCGAATAAACATTATAACACAATAGTGGGACCAAACTGTAGTTATGTATATTAATTAGTAGAAGGAAGAGTACAACCGATGCTTTGACGTCGTGATCTCCTCCAGTGGGGTTCAGACGAAATGCGTCTCAACTATTGGTCAGGGAATTCAGACTCAAGATCTCTTAGAAGTCATCAACTCGAGCTCTCTCAACACAATCTATCTCCTCTAGCAGCTTAGCTATAGTATAATTCTTTAGTTCAGCTATTTAGCTATTTTTATATAATGTGTTCAGCTAGCTTCTACTAAAGGAGATAGTTTCTTATATAGAGGGAAAAAAGGAGGTTGGGATCCCTACAAAGGTGGGATGGAGTCCTATCCTTTAGGAGAGTTCCAAGGGAGGTGGAAACTACTAACTAAAGGAAGGAGTCTATGGTTGGTTCAGTTCAACCACTCCCAATGACTCATCCCCGCGGTGGTTGGAATGGAACCTTCACCTATATATTTTTTTTAATTTCCATAAACAGCTTGGCACGAGTGTCTTACTGGCATAGAGTGCCAAGTGGCGTGGCCTCAATGTTAAATTTCTAGGTCGGCGCAAGTATGTAACGGGCTACTCGCGACAAGGAAAAAAAAAGGATTTTCACAGCTCTTCTTAGGGAAATGTCAACAAGAAGAATGTTGCTTTCATCAAAAGGGATGCAAGGATGGTATTTTCAAAGCATGACACTACATATTGGTCACAGAAACAACCCTCCAATGTGTGAGTTGGGGATTGCAGGGACAGTGACAAAATGTTGTGTAACAACCAGGCTTGAAAAAGAATTTAGTTTCAGTTGCTATGTTGGAGGATCTTGGATATGATGTGGTTTTCAGTGATGGAAAGGTGTTCCTTCGTCACAAAGCCATGGGACAGTTAAAGAAGATTGGGGTTTGTGTGAAGAACCTCTAAAAAATTGATGTAGATGGTAGTGCAGCATTGAGTAGTAAAGTAGGGAAGGTTGTGAGCCGAGATACAAGTGAGTTATGACATAGGAGATTGGGCCATCTACACCACAGTTATTTGAGGATCATGCAACATATTTATGTAGGTATTCCAAAAGTTACTGTTGCGTATATAGACACATGCAAGGGATTTACCATGGGATGTATACTAAATCCACTTTTCATGAGAAGGAGAATGAGCAGCAGAAATCCTTGAGAGAGTTCACTCAGACATGTGTGGACCATTATCTTCACCTTCCACAACAAAGCATAGGTATTATGTGATTTTTGTTGATGATTTTTCTAGAAAGTGTTGGATCTTATTTCTGCAGAAGAAATATCAGATGTTCTCCAAGTTTTGTGAGTTCAAAGCACTGTTGTCCAGGTAAATCCCCTCTCCGGACAAAGGCGAACCCTCTAGCCCTAGGGTGGGTCTAGCAACTACAGGAACATAATAACATCTGCCTTCCTAGATTGTAAATGAAATTTAGAGACTAAGTTATTATATGGTACAGATAGCTGCACATAATGACAGATGAAGGCCATCTTATTAAGATGCCCAATTCCAAATGAATGGATACATTTCAAAAATTAAAGAGAAGGATAAGATATTTCATCAACCTAGCACTCGCATAATCTATGCGATCTATCTAGCAGGAAGATTACCTACCTTGTTTTGATGCTCTGCTGTCATCCCCCATCGAAGCTTCTTGATGCGTCGATCTCCTCAAGCTCGATACACGCTGCTACCAACGTTCGATTACTTGTCCAGAAAGTCAAGGAAACATGCCGAGCATAAAATCATGAAAAACATAAAACAATTACAACCTATCTAACTGATCAATGAATGCCAGAAATCTCATTATAGATGTAAACAAGAGTGGAAGATAAACATCAGCTGCATTTTATTATGATAAAGACAAAGGGAGTTTACAACCAAGCCTTGATGTGAGGCTCTCCTTCGACAGGTCTGTATCCAAGCACATTTGCAACACCATCAAACACAAAGGTCTAAGATCTCACTATGTTCCTAACACACAAAAACAATCACACTCTGCACTATTCTACCGAGGAGGAGGAGGTTATATTCTCTCTATATAACTAAGGTAGCAGAGGTGAAAGAGGTATCCTTATATAACAATGGAGGAGGAGGTTATGGTCCCTCAAATAATGGGAAAAGAGCTTATCCTTTGGAGTAGTTCCTATTTCTTGGGAACAAGAAGCCCAAAGGGGAATTCCTTGGCCATGTCCTCAAAATAAACTACCAACTCGCCTCCTCTTGAAGCTTATAGTCACGGAAGCTTCCTTTTTATTTAAAAAACTTTCCAAAATAGGATCGACGCGGGTCTGACATTAAGACAGATCGCCGATCAGCATGGGTCTCAGTGAAAATCTCTGCTATCAGCGTGGGTCAGACACTAAGACAAAGCATCGACCTTGAAAACTAGGTTTTTATAGGGATATTCCATAAAATTTGTAAAGGGTGATGAATTGGTTGAAAAATTGTGATTCAGGGGTATGTTTTCCATGCTTGGAAAGTACACAAGGGTCACTGTATGGGTCCTCCAGGATCAAGGAACGGGGAGCACATGGATAGTGAAAAATTGTTGTGTAACAAGCACAAGTAGAGAAATGTACAGGGAAGAAGTTGAAGGATCTAAGGAGGTACAATGGTTGTGAGTATATCTCTAATGAATTCAATAAATTCTGCGCCAATGAAGGAATTTAGAGAGAATTGATTGCACCTCATAACCCACAACAAAATGGGGTTACAGAAAGAAAGAACAGAAAAATTGTGGGAGAAATATGAGTTGTGTTAAATGATCATGGTCTATCATTGCATCTGTGGGTAGAGGCATGCAATAAATCAGTATTTGTGTAGAACCATAGTCCTCATTGGATACTTGGAATGAGTACACCAGAGGAGGATTTTTCAGGTAAGAAACCAATTTTTTCATGTTTTAAAATTTTTGGCTCATCTATCTATTTCCATGTGACCAAAGATGCCAGGAAGAAGCTAGAACCAAAAACATCGGTTGGGATATTTTTGGCGTACACTAACACTCCCCACAACTTTCGGGTGTATTTTTCAGATAATAGGATGACAGTTGTCAGGAGAGATGTTAAATTTGATGAGGAGAAAGCTATGTGATTGTCCCTTGAGAGGGAGATTTAATTGCATGCAGATGAGGAACTCTTAGTTCCAAAGGATGAACCTTGGGATGTGGATCAGCCACAAGCAGAGGACCATGGAGTGGAAAAAACCACTCATGCAGAGCCATCCACCAGAAATGGTAGGAAGCGCACCAGAGAGGCTGGCAGATTTATGCTAGATGTGACAGAGCATGTAGGTGCACCTACATCACAATGTAGGTAGAGAAGGTCCTCAGACAAGTATATTGGATACATGGTTCTTATGATCAAGTATATTGTGACAAAACCATCCTCTTTTGAGGAAGCATTGCTGCAGCCAACATGGGTTGATGCCATGGTTGAGGAGTATGACTCCATTATCAGAGACAGTGCATGGGAAGTGGTCCCAAGACCAGTGGGGAAGTTAGTGGTTGGATAAAGGTGGATCTACAAGGTGAAGCAAGCAGCAGATAGGAGTGTAGAGAAAAAAAGGCTAGAGTTGTGCCCTAAGGATTCTCATAGGTAGAGGGGATTGAATAGGAGGATAATTTTTCACCAGTCGCAAAGTACTCATCGATTATATCTATCCTTGCACTCTCAATGTAGATGGGGTGGCAGATACATCATATGGGTGTAAAGACAACCTTTCTCAATGTATTTATTGATGTAGAAGTGTACATTGAGCAGCCATAAGGTTTTGAGACCTTTTACAGGGAGTCACATGTTTGCAGACTCAAGAGAGAACTGTATGGGTTGAAGCAAGCACCTCATGCTCAGTACACCGCGATTGACTGCTATTTCACCGGGTTGGGCTTCACAAAGAGTGAAGTAGATGTGAAACTTTATCATATTGTGGTTGATTGTAAGATTTTGATTATTTTACTTTATGTTGATGATCTTATATTGACAGGTAATTATAAACTCATAACTTCTTGCAAAGAGGATCTTTCAAGAGAGTTTAAGATGAAGGACATGGGGCCCTTTCATTATTTCCTTGGATTGGAAATATGGAAAATAGATGGAGAGATATTTATATATCAGGGAAAGTATGACAAGGAGATTATGAGGAAGTTCCACATGGAGGGTAGTAAACCTATGGAGACTCCACTTGCACATAGTTGGAGGAAGGAGGATGCTACAGTTTACGGGCAGCTTGTGGGTTCACTTATGTATTTGGTGAAGACACGAATAGACATATGCTACATAGCTAACCATATTAGTAAAGTTATGGTTAAGCTTACCAAGATCTTTTGGAAGGTGGGGAGGCATGTGTTGAGATATCTCAGGGGCAATACAAAGTATGGATTATGGTACAAATAGATAGAGGGAGTGAAGCTTCAAGGCGTCACCGATGCAGATTGGGCAGGTAGTCCATCAGACAGGAAGAGCACATTAGGGGGCATCTTTAGTATAGGATCAACAACAATTTCTTGGTACAACAGGAAGCAGAGATCAGTTTCACTCAGTTCAGTCAAGCCAGAGTACATGGCAGCTAGTCAGGCTGCATGTGAGGTCATATAGATGAGGAAGATACTTGTTGGTTTGTTTAGTCATCATATGGATCCGACGGTGATACATTGTGATAACCATAGTTGCATAAAACTCTTGGTTAATATGTTATTCCATGATAGGTTTAAGCATATTGACATCTGGTACCACCATCTCGGAGATTGTGTTCATCGATGCATTATGTTGTTGCAGTAAATTCCCACGGAATATCAGGATACAGATATCTTGACAAAGGTTCTTGCGAAGAGAATATTTGAATACCATCGAGGCATTATCGGGGTAGCAGATAATCCCTTTCTTGTTGAGATGGAGTGTTGAAATTCAACAAGAAAATGTGTAATATTCCAAAATTTTGTGGAATATTAATTTTCGACATTTTCACTTAAGAGGTGAATAAAATGGGTAGGAGACCCATTCATTTTATCTATAGGGAATAAAAATCCTATCATCATGGAAGGGGAATCACTTTGGGGCTTCATTTCACACCCCCATGTGTGAAAGGGGGCTTTTGCAGGATGACTAGGTCAGGTTTGACCAAGTCAAACAACACAGTAGCATGAGGTGGAAAGCACATTGTGGGATAGCACAGAGGAAGAGGAGGGAAGATTCCTTGAGAAGGCAAACCATAATGAGTGGGGTCCATGGAGAGGGAGCTCAAAATTGTATAAGAGGAGGGCAAGGCAACCATTTTTTCTCATGTTATGAATTATAGATTTCCATGTTTGTTTAGACTTGGAGCATGTTCTTGTTGTTTAGCAAGAGTTGCTAAGGGAATTATTGTTTAGGATTTCCTCTCCTTCTTGAGATACCTCTTGAGGGATTATACTTCATTATCCCCATATCCAAGCTTGAGGCCAAAGCATTTCATCTAGCTACAGCGCAATCTCCATTGGTGATTGGGTTGTGTTGCTGGGTGTTGCTGGGGAGAGTTCCACAACATCACTCCGGAGATTGATTTTCAGAGGAGAGGATCTCTATTTCATTAGGAGATCATTGAGGAGTGTTCTTGGGAATATTTTCATATCTTGGCATCAGGCGAACATTTCCAGTTCACCTACAACGCAGTATCACTCCTGGACTACGTTATTCTCATGGTGTATTTGCAGTGGGGGACTGCAAGGTTGATTGGAGGGGAAATATTGAGTGAAAGGATCAGCCTTTCACTTTAGAGATCCATTGGAGAAGGCTATTTCAGAGTGTAGATCATGTTCAGCCTTATACTTGTTTATGAGTTGCTGCTGCTACCCAGCAACTCTAGAATTATTGCATTTTCCCATTTTGTACATGTGTTGTAGCCAATCCTTCTAAGGATTGATGTATTGTATTTTTAGGGGTTGAGATCATTCTCCCCCACTTTATTTCAGCTCCTATTGACATATATGTGTATCATTATCATTTTTCAGTAGTTATCCTTCAAGGATTGCGTAGTCATAGCCTAGGGCTTCATTCATGTAGCAATGTTCTTCATTTTCTCATGTACATTTCTATTGAGGATCATAGTGCCTTGTTTGAATGATCATTTCCTCAAGGGTTTTTCTATATTATGCTTCTATGATATAATATGATGGCCATTTGGATTCTCCAGCATTTTATGTGTTAATGTATTCATTTCTTCTCCATAGGAGGTGTTTTACATATTGCTGAAGCTTCACTTTGGAATATCTTAAGATATTCCCAAAGGTGTAGATTTTCCCTCTTTTGGGATATTACAGTGGTATCAGAGCAAGATCTTTGGCTCAACCTGTGGCCTCAAGCCAAAGTGCTGACTCCCTGAAGGAGGAATATTTCAAGCTCTATAGACAGAGTCTGCAGATGGCCAGGTAGCCTCTGGATCTCATCCTTTTTTCAAAGGTGACATATCCAGTAAATGCCCCTGCAGTCAATCTCTGGAATAGAATTTTGATATTCCTGAAAAGGGAACTTTACAGTGGTATGAGATCAAGCTATCAGAGGAGAAAAGAGGAAAATCAGAGATCAAAATGATGGAGAGGATGAGCTTACTCTCATCCATTTTCAGATCTAAGAAGAAAGAATAAAAGAAATGCATTGAAACTCCAAGAGGGTTTCAAGGAGGAGAGAATTGCAGTGGAACCTATAGGTTTCAAGAGGTAGGAAAAGATGCATGCACTTCCTGTTCTTGTAGAGGAGGTGAAGAGCAAGGAGACCACTTAGAGCATGAAATCCTAAGTGGATATTTGGTAGAATAAAAGTTCCAACCTAGGGCCATCAAAGAAACCCTAGATTTTCCTTAGTTTATTCAACTGAGAGAAGAGAGAAGACCCTAAAGCAAAGGAGAGATCAAAGGCAATAGGTTCCTATTGTCTAAATTTGATGGGTCAACTACAGCAAGAGCTTGGGCAAGAAATATTGAGGCATTATTCCTACTTCATCTAGTGGAAGAGAGGGAGGCAACAGAAATTGCAGCGTTGCACCTAGAGGGTGAAGCCAATGCTTGGTGGTTCAGTCACTCAAACCCGAAAAGAGTGATTTATTTTCTTGAGTTTACACAAGGGCTGATTAGAACCTTTGATGAATAAAGATCAGAAGAGAGGAGGCCCACACCACCATGGGGAGAGACAAGTACCAGCATTGTTACAACATTGGAGGAGCAACCTTCTACATCAGCAGTGAAGGCAACCATTACATTGAAAGGAGGAGCTTTTGCAGCTCTACAAAAGATTCCCACATCTCACCAAGGTATGGGAAGATTTCCACTTTTATGTATTTCAGAAAATCTTTCTAAAGGTTGTGGAAATATGTATTCATATGGCCCAGGATCAAACATTGTTGCTGGGATAGAGTAGCAATATTGCACTGTGTTGTGCAAGCCTGAAGGGTTCAAGGGATATTTGAGCCATCAACCTCATGTATCACTGATGATTTACACACAACCCTTGAGGTTGAAGTGTGATCTTTTAGAAAGAGTCATGAACCTTGAGATGGAGTATGAGGCAGCAACTATGTCATTGGAAGGACTATCAGTGTTGTCAAACAATAGTAGGAAAAAGGCCCTACCTTTTTCACCTTTGGATCTTGATGGATTCAAGATGGCCATGGACATGAGATCTTCTCTGGGAGATCTCCAAGGAAATGCATTACAACACTTTATGGCATGTAGAAGAGAGGAATTGATTGTGGAGAATGATAACCCACATGGGGAGAATGCCAAGGTGAACAATGACAGAAGGCATCCACATGGTGTTGAGTGGATGTGGGAGGAGAGCAAGAGGTTGGTGAGCCACTTGAAAATTTATGATATAGGGCAGCAAGAGGCCAAAATGCATTGGCTACTCTTGAGAGAGTTTGGCCATCATGAGGTATATCCTTTTTCCAAGGGTATGTGGGAGAAGAAAACTTGGCAGGGTACTTGCATCATATGGCTAGGAGTGTGGGAGTATTATGATGATGTGATATTTTCACCACATGGGTTGTATGATGGAGGCATGGTGAAGCAGCAAAGGCATTTGTTTCTTTGGAGGGTTGAGAGATAGCAAGGGTAGGGTTTCTCTCACATTGTGCATGATGTTGCAATGGGATGAGATGGCAACATTAAGGGAGGAGTCTTTGACATTGGACATGTCAGAGAATGGACTTATGAGTTAGCAGGAGCCTATTTGCATAGCCCAACAGCGCTGTCACTATGGAGCAGCAACTTGTTGATGGATTGTTCCTAGGATCACTTCATATTTGATGCACATAATGGGCGTAGAGGAGGTAATATTGGTAGAGGAGTGAATGGACTCATTTTTCATTATGTTATGATCTCCTTGACTTGGGTTTGGCATGAGGGGGAGGATCTTCATGCAGCATATGATTTATTCCTCTTCATAGGAATATGTTCTAGCACTATGGAGAGCTCATCTATGGATCCTGTCACCTTCTTACTTCCCTTACATCGTAAGAATTATGTTTATGCATTTATTGATTGTTCCATACAATATTTGCATGCTCTTACCTTTTCATTGTAGTGCATTGCTCTACAAAGGGGCAAGCTCTTCTTTAGACTCCATGGTCTATTTTTGGCCAGCCATTATGATGGAGACAACCATCTAATGTATGATCCAGGGCAAGTATATGGTTGCTTCTTGTGTGTTCATTTGACATGCTCAACCATCTACTATTTACTAGTGGGTGTGATGACTTATACAACAAGCCATTTGTCAGAAGACAAATTGCCATGCTATTTACTGAAGCTACAGTGGGGAAGACTGTGCTGTGACCTCTTGGGATATTGTTGGTACTCTCCAGCACTATATAACACCTTCAATATTTCTATCATTATGATGATGATCATGATCCTATGTGCTGATGTTATTCTTGCCTATATGAGGAGCATGATTGGAGGAGGAATACATGGAGTGGGTGTGTTCTTGGGGGAGGAGTGTCCCCACACTTTCTGCATTACATGCTCTAAGGAGAGCATGGGAAGAGACATGGCCTCTACAGCAAAATGTTTTTCTCTTTATGAGGAGGACTATGAGATGGATGGAGTGCCATATGGTGATGGTTTCTTATCCATCATGTATGAGATGGTTTGGACCAGCTTGATGCACAGCGCTGGGAGAGGGACCTTTAGAGGTCTTGCTTCCTTCTTGCCATTTGAGGGAAACATGATGGAAGCCCAAGATCAGAAAATCCTCTATAATTATATTAAGTGGAGAGGAATACAACGTGGGGTAGGCTAATATGTCTACCATGTCCAAAATTTCAGCCCACCTACCTTGCCAGAGCTTCAGGTGGAGGATGATTTGCATGAGTTACCATTTTGGAGGGTGGCTCATTTTTCTTGGTTGATAGTTGGGGATAAGAAATTCAAATGGGGATAATGAGTCCCAACCTATATCAGCCCTCATGCTTCAAGAGGATCTTCAAACAACCCATTGTTTCTTCCATGGATGTTCTACTGTCACATAATGTCAACTATTTAGATAGCTTACACACTTGGGAGAGGCAACTTGGAGATATATTGATGATGCATCACCTTGATCCTTGGAAGATTTCATCTTATGAGGTTGCTGTATGGGAGAAGAGGGTGCTCTTCAGTCCTATCCTTGTAGTTTCTTGAGGACAAGAAACATTTGGGAGGGGAGGACTATAATATTCCAAAATTTTGTGGAATATTAATTTTTGACATTTGCACTTAGGAGGTGAATAAAATGGGTAGGAGACTCATTCATTTTATCTATAGGGAATAAAAATCCTATCAGCATGGAAGGGGAATCACTTTGGAGATTGATTTCACGCCTCCATGTGTGAAAGGGGGCTTTTGCAGGATGACTAGGTCAGGTTTGACCAAGTCAAACAACAGTAGCATGAGGTGGAAAGCACATTGTGGGACAGCGCAGAGGAAGAGGAGGGAAGATTCCTTGAGAAGGAAAACCCTAATGAGTGGGGCCCATGGAGAGGGAGCTCACAATTGTATAAGAGGAGGGCAAGGTAACCATTGTTTCTCATGTTATGAATTATAGATTTCCATGTCTGTTTAGACTTGGAGCATCTTCTTATTGTTTAGAAAGAGTTGCTGAGGGAATTCCTATTTAGGATTTCCTCTCATTCTCAAGATACCTCTTGAGGGATTATAATTCATTATCCCCATATCCAGGCTTGAGGCCAAAGAATTTCATCTAGCTACAACGCAGTCTCCATTGGTGACTGGGTTGTGTTGCTGGGTGTTGCTGGGGAGAGTTCCACAACATCACTCCGGAGATTGATCTTCAGAGGATAGGATGTCTATTTCATTGGGAGATCATTGAGGAGTGTTCTTGGGTAGATTTTCAGATCTTGGCATCAGGCCAACATTTCCAGTTCACCTACAACGCAGTATCACTCCTGGATTGTGTTATTCTCATGGTGTATTTTCAGTGGGGGACTGGAAGGCTGATTGGAGGGGAAATATTGAGTGAAAGGATCAGCCTTTCACTTTAGAGATCCATTGGAGGAGGCTATTTTAGATTTCAGATCATATTCAGCGTTCTACTTGTTTATGAGTTTCTGCTGCTACCCAGCAACTCCAACATTATTGCATTTTCCCATTTTGTACATGTGTTGTAGCCAATCCTTCTAAGGATTGATGTATTGTATTTTTCGGGGTTCAGATCATTCTCCCCCACTTTATTTGAGCTCCTATTGACATATATGTGTATCATTATCATTTTTCAGCAGTTCTCCTTCAAGGATTGCGTAGTCATAGCCTAGGGCTTCATTCATGTAGCAGTTTTCTTCATTTTCTCATGTACATTTCTCTTGAGGATCATAGTGCCTTGTTTGAATGATCATTTTCTCAAGGATTTGTCTATATTATGCTACTATGATATAATATGATGGCCATTTGGATTCTCCGACATTTTATGTGTTAATGTATTCATTGTTGCTCCATAGGAGGTGTTTTACATATTGTTGAAGCTTCACTTTGGAATATCTTAAGATATTCCCAAAGGTGTAGATTTTCCCTCTTTTGGGATATTAAAAAATGCACCACATACTAGTGTGGGATTCCAGGTCACACATGAGTGAGGAATTTAGTGACACATTAGTGGTAATGTGGGCATCCAATTTTTAAATAAATTGGAAAATAAATTGTAATCTTATCTCATAACAACTTGTAATAGTTAACTATGTGTGATAGACTTAGTTAGTTCAATAATTTTTATTTGAGGGTAAAAGAGTAGGCATGTATAGAAATTCTATTATTTATAGGGTTCAGTTGCAGTTGTAGCACTACTGTGGTGTGAGTGCAAAAATCATTTTAATTGAGTTAAAATCATTTTAACTAGTTCTAACTGATTGATGAACTAGTGGAATATAAAGTGAATTAAAGTAGATTTAAATCACAAGTAGTGATCTACTAAGTAACTGATGATTCACTATTAATAGCAACATGCAAGTCAATTATGATGACCCCCCAGTTCAGACAAAGGTTAAAGTTAAGTAAACTATGAGTTGTATTATTTACGAGCTGCCTAGGTCCAATTATAAAGCCACAGTAATCCCATGATGTATTGCGTAGTCAAGGAAGGTTGGCATTCCTATTTAATAGGAATTATTTTCCTTGGGGATTGCGTGAGCAAGGCAGGTTGAAGGTGGGCAAGAAATTGGCTATGTATTGGTCCAATTTTTCCTAGATCAGTGTGAGACAATTGGTAGAGTGTATGAGGTTCTTGTGAGCATACATGCATTGTATTGTTTCATGATTCCTTCGTTGATTATACAATAAATATGGAGGGGTTTTGATCAGTGTCTTTCCCCAAGAAAATATTGTGTTGTGTGATTAATTTACTTCTTTCTCTTACTTGCATGTGATTTAGCGATCATGATTTATATTCCAAAAATATTGTAGAAGGATTTAGTATCTTTTTTTAGTACATTGCATGATCGAATTGAATCCATTGGTGTAATTTCTACATAATATAGTGTCGTATTTACTTTGGGGGCCTTGAGGGATTCTTGGTTTACTCTTCACATTCCTTGCCTTGTTGACACATCTTGGACACCACACATGCATAATGTCTATTGACCCAAAAAATCGTGTACCCCTGAAGTTTTTGAGAAAAATGCATAAGTCAGTTAATGGCCCTGGTATGAACAAGTGCTGGTCCATGAACCAAGTGATCCCTATCACGCATGTGAGCTATTCCTTGAAAAAATATCATATGTTGGCCATGGGTAAAATGTGATTGAAGTAAGGAGAATTTCTGTAACAATAACAATCATATTTATGAAAACTCTTGAAGCCCTGAAATAAGAAATGTTGAACTTGAAATATGAAACTTGATGATTTGAATCAGGCACATAGTAGGACTAAGGTCTCCATGCACACAACCAGCAGGAGCCTTCTACCCAGACAAATATGCACAAAAAATATCAAAAAATATCCAAATATATCATTCAATTTCAAAATTATCCAAAAAATGACTTTATAGACTCGATCTAGCCATGTATTTATACTATTAGCCTGTGCTACTCTATGGTTCTCAAACCATGGTTTGCGGCCCCTTGATCTACCCTTTGACCCATTACAATTCATGAGGGGTTTTGACCTGCCTCAAAACCCCTACATAAGACTAAACTATTACAAAATATAGGAAAATTGTAGAACTTAGGGGACCCCGCTCCAATAGGCCCCCAACACAATCTTGTTACTCATCACGAGTCACACTAGTATTGGATTCTTCATTTTTTTCTAGAGCTCCTCAATATCAATTGAAAATGGTACCAAGACACCTGTGCTTTTATCGGTTGTGTTCTACACTGTCTCTACCAGTGTTTTTGACCTCGAGACTTCAATGGCCAAAGTGGCGCTCTGCAATGTCTGGTTCAAATTCCAAACTGCCAAATCGAGGTCCTGGGTTAGCTTCATGGCCTCATCCTCCCATGGCTCCATGTGATCTGTGACTATCTACGTTTTGCGGTGGAGCTCCTCCACCTCGTCCCGTAATGCCTTGCTGGTCTGAAGGTGCGCCATTCTCTGAGCAGGGAGGAATGTAGGCAATTCCTCTTGCAATTTGTCGAAATTTTTCTCCCTCGTGTGCAGCTCTTGACTGATTTTCTTGACTAATGGATCTATCTACATAGAGTTCCATAGTCCGAGGGATTTTTCTAGTAGTGTCAATCCCCTCTCAACATTTGCGGAGATGCTGGAAAATGTTGTCTTTACTTGCACAACCCGTTTCCTGTGCACCTCCAGGGGGGTCTCATGCTGTAGCTTCGCCTGCAATGCAACAATATGCTGCTCAAAATCTACCTTCATAGACTGAATTTCTGACCTGGAAGCTTTGAGAGCTGTGACCAAGCTCTCAATATTGGCTTGTGGCACTACAGAGGCCGAGATAACTACATATGGAATCTCACCACATAGCTTGTCAATAAAAATTTCTAGCTCCGCCTGAGTAGACTTTGTCGTCTTTGTTGTTGCAATCTGCTTAGGCTCACTAATTTTCTGCTAGGCGTGTGCCTCTATTCTTTGAAGCTCTGTTGATATGAAAATATGTAGCGCATGGAGCTGCCCACTTGGAAACTTTGCAAGGTCGATGCCGACCTCAGAGTAGGTTTGGACCTACACGCACAACTCTTCTTGATCTATTGAAACCACTGCACCTAGGAAGGGGCAGATTCTTCTTCCTGTTGTGGTGACGATCGACGTATATGGCAGGCTCTCTTGCACTGACCTTGCTTGATCCATGATTGCTTGAAATGTATTCATTTTGAGCTGGAGGACCTGCAGAATCGACTGTAAAGCTTCCACCACAACTTTTTATTCGGTCTCCATATTGTTCCAATGGTCCTCTGACGCCGAAGCAACTGCATTGGCAATAAGGTCATCCTCAGTCAGAGTGACCTCCTCCTTTCCACCGGCCTTGGACCCTTTCCTCTTCTTGCATGTCCCTTTCAATGTTTCGCCACCTGGCTTGGTGCCGTGCAGAGATTCAGCTCCATCTCCATTGAGCCCATATAACCCACCAAGGTCCACCTCCTCGTGGTCACCTCCCAACTCCCGATCTTTGTCTTTTTCTACCTCTGTATATTTTTCTGCTTCAACTCCCTTATCTTTTCCGCTTGTCTCTATGTGTGGCTCTGTCACATCTCTTGGTGTTGTGTCTTTGGGATCTGTTTCTTTCGGAGTTGTATCTTTTGACACTGTTTCTTTCGGCGATGTTTATTTTCTGGATGTGGACAACATAACGGGCTTTTGGGAGCCAAGCCCGATATTCAACGAATTCAGCCATGTTGCGATGAAATGGTCAACCTACACCTCCGTGACCATGTAAGGTAAGGTGTACCAAATCTAATCCTTACGCACCTTTATCATGATGTTATGCATTGTCACCTAAAACTCTGCAACACTTTTGTATTTTTCATGAACTTCCAGCAAAGTCGCGGTCTGGAGTGGATAGCTTGTGCCAGCACGCCTTCAAACAATACCCAAAAAATTTTGTTCTCTTTGACTCGCCGAGCATTTGATGAGTCCCATAAATTTGCATAGCATTCCCCCTCGCATACGCCTAGCTTGATTTCGGGAACAACTGCATCAGCTAGGTTTTCCCATCCCACCAGCGTAATCAGCAATAATAGCCACGAGTAGAAGAACTACTTCCCTAGTTCCTGTGCCTTGTGCACATTCTCCAAAAACTCTTCGCATAAAAATTGCGACCAATTGTACAACATCCCTTTTTCACACTGCCCTGCCAAGGAAATAACGTGCACGGGGACAGTCTTTGGCTGGCACTTCCTCATGAGCTTACATCTAAGGATAAGGGTGCCCATGCACACTGTCGGGTCAATGATGGTTTGGAATAGAAATCCCTTCTTATCTCGCCCCACCTTGTACTTGTCCTTCACCTCCGTTGCTACCTTTAGCTCATTTCTCTTCCCAAATCCATTCATTGGGTGGGGCCCCTTCTTGGGCAGGCCGGTGATCTGGTGGATCAATGTGGAATATATAGGGATTATCCCCTAAATCCACAATGATCCTTCATGGAACAAGGCCAGCAACTAGCATATGAAAATTTTGGTGATGGGGTACCTAATGAAATAGGGGATCCTCAATAGATTGAGGAATCCTGCTTTATACAGCCCGCACGCCCAGGGAATTGGCTCTACCTTTGGTACATCATCATACAACACCTATTCAAATTAATTTTTTGGTGCCAGCTCTTGGAACGTTACTTCATTAGCGAGATCATAACCATCAAACTTTACTTGAGGGATCTTGCCAAAAATTTCATCGTTCAGAGGGACATCTTGAGGAATCAACGACATCTACAGATACTCCTACACAATATCAATGTTCTATGGCTTGTGCACTGAGGGATTTCATGGCTTAACATAAGGTGGCCACCATGAAATTGGTTCTACAAACATAGCTTCTTTCCTAGCAGTCATCGGACACTTTGATGGATCACCAATAGCGGAGTGCTCCTTGGAAGCTTGTCTCAGGGACATGACATTCCATGGGGAGGTGCGCGGCTTAGAAGTAGCCCACTTCGACATATTTCCCTTGTCTTTCTCTTTTTTCAGAGTGGACACAACCTCTTCCATGTCCGTGACTACTTCTTTGACCTCATCTGAATCCATATCCATAGAAGTAGTGAGGGGCATCGAATGTTCCTCTGCAAAGTTGGTGGCCGTCATTCTCGCACAGAATATGAACTCAGGGTTACTAATGTCAAAAGGGGATTTGCAACTAGAAATACATAACTCACAGATAGCAAGATGACAGATATTACAGAAAATCACAGGGCACCAAATATTCAAATAGCAAAGGAACCAATTGACACCTGCGCCTGCCTTTTTATAAGCCACCCAAGGTAAAAATTGTCGGATTATCATTAATTTCCACTTACCCTCAAGGAAACGGTAAAAAATCCTCCAATATCGCCTCATTAAATGTAATAAATCTTCTCCATCCAATGGTAATTTCACTTTTTCACCTAGTGGCACTGTTCCAACAAATCGTTTCATGACCTGTGTGTCACCCCTGCACTTTTGTCGCACCTGTTTGCACCCTCATTATCCACTGCACACAAACCCCTTGATTCTGATACTCCGACCATATATGCATTTGTTCGGCACTATATTTTCTCTATACGGCTTCAAGAAGCTACCATTGAAGTAGCCAGGAAGGTTCTTGTTGCGCAGCATGGCCAAGCGCACTGCACCGCCATCAGTGATCTCCTTCACAACATATGGCCCCAACCAATGCTTTCTAAACTTCCCTGGGTGGCGTGAAAATTGACTATCATAGAGAAACACCAAATCTTACTCCTTGAACACCTTTTTCCTGATGTGCCTATCATGCCAGGCTTTTTCGCGTGCCTTCTACACTTGCTGGTGGAAGTTAGCAATGAATCAATCTCCTTCTAAGGAAATGAGTTGCGCCAAACGTTCCTCCATAATTTCAGGCTCAACCATATCAGTGAAATCAGTGATGCGTAGGCTTGGGACAATATAATCCATTGGCGTGATGGCTTCCTGCCCATATACCATCCTGAAAGGTGTTTTTCCCATCAAATTTTTGCATGTTGTCCTGTAGGCCCATAGCATAGAAGGGATGTGCATGTCCCAATCATCCTGATTGGCATTAAAAATATTTGTGAGCGCGTTCTCCAAAATATTGTTGAAAGTTTCTATTGTGCCATTTTCTTATGGGTGATAAGGGGTACTCGTCTTGTGATGGATCTAGAATTCCTATGTTAAAGCTTCAATTGTTTCATTAACAAAATGTGTACCTCTATCACTCATCAAAATCTTCGGGCACCCAAACCTGGTAAAAATGTTCTCAAAGATGAAGTGCATAGTAGTATCTGTAGTACAGTCATTAACTGCCTTCGCCTCTACCCACCTGGTCACATAGTCAGTTGCAGTAATGATATACCATGCTCTAGTCTTTTTTCCAAGTGGGTTGATTGGTCCAAAAAAATCTATAGCACATTTTTCAACTGTCTGCAAGGCCATCTGTGGTTGTGGGGGAATTTCTTCTCTGCATGAAGGCTTCCCTGTTATCTGACATGCATCACAAGCCTGACAATATGCCTGTGCATCACTGTGTAGCGTGGGCCACCATAGTCCAGCACACAACACCTTCTGTGTAGTGGATTTTCCAACATAGTGTCCTCCTGCCACTCTTCCATGAGCCTTAGCCAATATTACCTATCTTTCATGTTCCAACACATATCTCCTTAATAATTCATTTGCTCCTAATTTATACAACTGACCTGCAATCAGGGTGAAATCAACTACGTGTGCAACCAACTCCTTCTTTTGCTGGACTGGATAATCTGTCGGCATGGTTCCCGTGGTCAAAAGATGAATAATGTCGGAAAAAATCTCATCAACCACCTTGATAGTGAAGAGTTGCGCATCAGGTAACCCTTCCTCCAGACTGGTTGGTTCTTCCCCACTCTCAGTTCATGAAAGATGATCAGGCCCATCATTATTCCCCTTGTCTTCACAATGATCTCAAAATCATACTCCTAAAAAAGAAACAACCATCGCCAGATCTTCCCCCCAACATAGGCTTATTGACCAAGTATTTCAAAGAAGAATTATTAGTGAACATCTTGAAATTCCCTCTTAGAAGATAGTGCTAGTATTTTTGCAGTGTGTATACCATGGCCAATTCTTCCGTTTCAGTAGTCGAGTAGTTGAGCTTTGTGCCTGAGATCTTCCTACTAGCAAAAGCTACTGGGTGATCAATGTATCCTTCTCCTGGCTACGCTAAAACAACCCCAAGTGCTATACCAGATCCATCCTCATGCACATGAAAAACCTTAGACCAGTATGGGAATATCAAAATAGGTGCAGTGACCATTTTCTCCTTTAGCAGCTCAAAGCTCTTCTGGAATTCGTAATCCCAGAAAAATGCTACATCCTTCTTTAAAAACTTCTCCATCGGTGTAGTGATCAGATCATACCCTTTGATAAACTTCCCATAATAACTAGTGTGTCCTAGGAAGGAGTGCAACTGTTTCTATTTGGTGGGAACTTCTAAGTTGATGATAACTACAATCTTGGCTGTGTCTACCATCAATCCTTGCTGACATACTATATTTCCCAACAGAATCCCAAAAGCTATGCAGAATATTCACTTCTTCAAGTTGAGAAAAAATTGGTACTTTATACAGGTATCAAGCATCATGCGCAAGTTCGACACATGTCTCTTTACCAATCCAAATAATATTCAGTCATCAAAATATACCTCCAAAAACTTATTCATGAATTCCTTGAACACAGCCATGACCATGCGCAAGAATATGATAGGTGCATTTTTCAATCCGAATGGCATGATAGTATATTGGAAAGAACCCCATTTAGTGGCGAAGGTGGTCTTGTTGTGGTCTTCTGGCACAATTCGGATCTGATGATTTCCTGAGAATCCATCAGTAAATGAATATGCTTCTTGTTCTCCTACATTATCCAAGATTTCATCAGAAAACGGAGTAGGGAAGGGGTCATGCACACATGCATCATTCAACTTGTGCAGATGTACACAAATCCTTATTTCTCCTTTGGTCTTTTTCTCCTGAACCACCATCAAACTTACATAATCAGACTATTCGACTAGTTCAATGATGCCTGCAACCACCATATTCTATAACTCCTCCTTTACTTTCTTCTTATATTTTTGGTTCAATCGATAAGGGCATTGTTGACAGGGCGCACATCTAGTTTTAATGTGATATTCATGACACCTAGGTCCCCCACAATGCCCTTCAACTCAGAGAAATATTTAGGAAATAGATCCTGATATTCTGTCAGCAGCTCTGCAATATTTCCAACTGTATCATCATCCCAGTAGTCCCCAATCTTGGCCAACTTGGGCTTCTTGTTTGGTCTCAATCTAGTCTCCTAAACTGAGCTCATTTAATTGTCAACCAGGGTTGGTAAACTGCTGAAGTGAAGTGTACTATATGTACCTAGGTGCTTGTTTCTTAATGCGTTGTATGTAGTGTTTTGTGATGTTTTTGGTCTTTTGTAATGATTTATGATGTTTTTGGTATTTTGGTGGTTTTATGTTTACAAGAAAGATGACTAGAAAGCTAATGGAAAGGAGCTGGTGATTAAAAACAGAGTTAATCCTAATTGATGGATGAAAAATGATAAATGCAATTGGAAACACTGAAACAGAATCAAATCTAAACTATGACTAAGCAAAAGCAAAGCTTGATAATGACTTTTAAGCAAATGATTCAAAACACAAACTAAACTTGTCAAATTCTTTCATCAAAGGCATTTGAGAGAGAGCTTGAGACATGGTCAACTAAGTATGCAAATCTTCCTAACTAAACATTTTAAACAACTAACTTATAATGATGCAACATTTTATCCTTGATTAGAGATTTGTTGAAGTGTGTTTGGAGTAAAATATTGATACCATCATAAGATCTTCTACTCTAAGACTAGTTCCTAACTCTATTCTGCAATTTAGTTTGATGACACTACACTTCACTCAAAGGTTATGGATTGTTGAAATAGTCTTTTGAGGAAATGTTGTTTGTGAGATGATAGGGACATTGCAGAAGTACTTCAGGCCTTAAAATGATATTATCTTCTGTTCATGTGATTATGAAGTAATTATAGATTTTAGAACAAGAAGAGGTTTGTAAATAATGAAGGCTGTTTTGTTAATCTTAACAACTGAAGTAATCTAATGTGCAGTGAATGACAACTGAATATGGAGTGCAAATGCAGTGAGTTGAACTAAAGCTGAACTTAAAAGTGTCACTAATCTAAAACAATGCTGAGCTACAAGTCATTATCAAACTCAAAATAGAACAACTGAGCATGAGTTAAGTGCAATTAAACTCCGGAGTATCCTAACTATGCTATCATGCATTATTCTATGGAATTATACAGTCTGTTTGTCCATCTTGATTGGTATTTTGGAAGAATTCCTTCTTTTGGAAGAGTTTTTAGAACAATCCTAACTGTGTAATTGAGTGCACATGCAAACATAAAGACTGAAAAAAATGAAAAACTAAGATGTCATAGCCATCTCCCACTCATCATTATGATATTTTGGACAAGCGTTTAAGAGCAAGAACAACTATGGTACTTAGTGAAAACACACAACTAAAATATTCAAGATCACAATCATGCTTAAGACAGTATAAAGATTTGTTGGAAGAGTACTTAGCATAAGTATAACTGTGATGATGAATAAAAGAGACTACAATTAAATCCTACAATACTATAGCCATTTCCCATTCATCATTATAATCTTTTGGAAGAGCTTCTTCTTGTGGAAGAGTTTTTAGAATGAGTATAACCACAGTAGCTAATGAAAACAACTACGAATTCAACTTCAAATCCTACAATACTATAGCCATTTCCCATTCATCATTATAATATTTTGGAAGAGCTTCTTCTTTTGGAAGAGTTAGAATGAGTATAACCACAGTAGCTAATGAAAACAACTACGAATTCAACTTCAAAAAAACGTAAAGGCAGCTAGAATACTTATCTAAATTACGCAAATAAATCCGTGCAAGAGGCAGGGGCCCTCTACCACCTAACGGAATCTAACTCCAAATCAAATCAATTCTTTCAAAACAACACTGTCTGCTTCATTAAAGATGAAATAACTTGAATAGAGCACTCTGCGTCTTCATAAATGTAGCACAGAATCTAAGCAAAATCTAGAACAAAAATCTAGCCTAGCTCTCGGTTTCCCAAGTGTTTATATAACAAAATGTAAATAACAAGACTTGCAACAATTTCAGGAACATTGCCTTTCCTTATCGGAATCACATTAGGACTCTTGAAGTGGCTGCGTAAAGAGGAAAAAGACATCTAGACTGAGACAGTCCTAATAGAAGTCTGCCTTCCTAAATGTGTTCCCACGTACCAAAACCATACCCAGAATTCGTTTCTTCCTTCATGATGAGCAACGAACCATGTAGACATGACGTGGAATATGCCCATATGCGGTTTTTCTTGAGAGGCCACCTAGAACATACCCAAACATGAAGACAGCTGCAGAATCGCCGGTTAGCTACGGAATGTCTGCATTCTGCAGCTAGTTCCGGTCAAAATGCATTACAATGGCAAAAATCACAAAACTTTAGCAAGTCAGTCATGTTAATAATTCTAAAAGTAATTTTAACTAAATTCATTGATCAATTGGGTCTAGGATAGCAATGGACAAAGGAAAATGAGGTAAAGTGAGATGAAAGAAAGCACAATTTTGAGGCTCAACATACCCCCACTGCTATCTCCTTGCATGTCCTCATGCAAATTATCCTATGAACTCAGAGGCTTCTGCAAGAACATCTAATCCTCTCCTTCTCCTTTGTCTGGAAGCTAAAGATCTTCTGGGTTTTCTGATAACAAGTTTGAACCTTAGGTTGGTAAGTGCCCTGATTAGCTTCTTGTTCCTTTTCTTCAACTTTTCATTGGTCTTCTCCACTTTGTCTATATGTAGGGATAAGGTTGAGTTCATATCAGTTTTGAGCTTGAATTGATCCTTGAGAATTTCATTCTCATTTTTTATGTACTTTTCATGCCATCTAGCCCTTTGTTGTTGGACTAGACTTGTTTTTTGAACTGCATCTTGTCTGATCTCATCCAATTCATTAATTTGCTCCAGTCTATGCTTTTGTGCCTCTGTTAAATCAAGTCCTAGCTGAACTGCCATCTTGAAGGTTTGAATCTGGAACTCTATGGGAAACAAAACTTGCTTTCCATAAACAAGCTTATAAGGAGTATGGGCTGTTGTGTTTCTCCATGTAGTTCTATAGGCCCACAAGGCTTCAGGAAGCCTATCTACCCAATCTCTTCTATGTAAATGAACAGTCTATGTTAGGATTCCTTCAATGACCTTATTAGTAGATTCCACTTGACCATTTGCTTGTGGATGATAAGGAGTAGATTTTCTATGTCTGATTTTGTACTTCTCCATCATTTGCTCCACTAGCCTTGATGTAAATTGAGCTCCTTGATCTGTAACAATTTCCCTTGGGACACCAAAACGAGTAAAATATCCTCAAAAAGAAAAGTAACTACAGATGCTTCATTAGCAAAAAGTAATGGCTTGGCCTCTACCCATTTGGTAACATAATCAGTGCAAACTAATATATATCTCTTTTGTCTTGATGGAGGACTAATAGGTCCTACAAAATCCAAAGCCCATTTTTCAAAAGGTTCAATGTGTACCTAAGGTTGTAATGGCATCTCACCTGAAGGAGAAGGTTTCCCTACCCTTTGGCAACTGTCACACCTTTTGACATACTCCTTAGCATCTTTAAACAAGGATGGCCAATAATATCCTAGATTAAGGATCTTATAGGCTATCCTCTTATCTGCAAAGTGTCCGCCACAAGGTTCGTCATGACATGCCTTGAGAATCTCAGGCATCTCATCTTCACGAACACACCTTCTAATGATCAAATCTGGACCTATCTTGTACAACTCATTAGCGACCCATGAATAATTTGCACTATCATTAATGATTTTTCTTTTATCCCTTGCATTCATAATTGAAGGAAATTTTCCTGAAACTAAATAATTAGCAATATCAGCAAACCATGGAGTTTGAGTAGAGATTGCAAAAAGATATTCATCAGGAAATCGATCTTGAACCGAAGTGTCATCTTTGATGTTTTGGAGTCTAGATAGGAAATCAGCTACTGTGTTTTGTTTTCCAGGCCTATCTAGAATAGTAATGTTGAATTCTTGTAAGAGCAACAACCATCTTATAACTCTGCCATTAGTGATTGATTTATTCATTAAGTATCTAATTGCAGAATGATCAGTGTGAAAAAAAGTTTCATAGCCTGTTATATAGTGTCTAAATTTGTTTATGGCATGAACAACAGCTAAAAACTCTTTTTCAGTTACAGTATAGTTTAACTCTGCAGGAGTCAAATTTTTACTGGTGTAATAGATGGCATATGGAATCAAATATTTTTGTCCCAATACTGCTCCTAGAGCTGTATCGGAAGCATCTGTCGAGATATGAAAAGGTAACTTCCAGTTAGGTCCCCTTAATATAGGTGCTTCAGAAATTTTGGTTTTCGGGGTTTCAAAAGCTAACTGGCAATCAGAAGTCCACTTAAATTCACAATCTTTGGTGAGTAATTTGAAGAGTGGAGATGCTATTTTGGTGAAGTTTTCTATAAATCTCCAATAATACCCTGTAAATCCTAGAAAACTTCTAACATCTCTTTGACAACTTGGAATGGATAGGTTAGAAATGACTTCAACTTTTGCCTCATCAACTCTAATCCCATCCCCTGAAATGTGGTGTCCTAAAACAATACCTTCGGTAAACATCATAAAACATTTTTCATGACTAAGTGAAAGGTTTGCTTCTTGACATCTTTTTAAGACTTTTTCCAAGTTTTCTAAAGCCTCTTCAAATGTATTCCCATAAACTATGAAATCATCCATGTACACCTCTACACAGTCATGTATTAGATCCGAAAAAATTCCTAATACTGCCCTTTGGAATGTTGCGGGTGCATTGCATAATCCAAATGGTAATACTCGGTAAGCATAGGTACCCCAAGGACAGGTGAATGTGGTTTTGTCTTGGTCTTCAAGTGCTACTTGGATTTGATTGTAACCACTAAACCCATCTAGGAATGAAAAGTACTTTTTGCCGGCTAATGTATCTAATACTTGATCTATGAAAGGTAAGGGAAAATGGTCTTTAAGAGTAGCTTTATTCAGTTCTCGGTAGTCAACACACACCCTCCATTTTCCATTTTTCTTTGGCACAATTACCAAAGGAGAAACCCACCGACTATCTGAAATAGGATAGATGAAATTAACATTTAACAATTTTTGCAATTCCTCTTTAACAATTTCCCTAAGATTTGGATTCATCCGTCTTTGAGGCTGTCTGATTGGTTTTCAATTTGCCTCTATATAGATGTGATGAGTACAAGTCTTGGGGATTAACCCTTTCATGTCAGTGTATTCCCATGCATATGCAGAAGAATGTCGCTGTAATACTTTGATTAACTCTTCTTGTTGATATTTTTCTAGGTTCTTGTTTATGTTCAAAGTTTTGCCTGGAAAAATTTCACTTGTAGAGCTGCCAAATTTGTCCATAGAATGAAGAGACATCTGCCTAGATGACAAAAGCTCAATATTGGATCCCTCTTGAAATGATTCATGTTTATGTTCTGGAGAGGATTCAAAGTTTTCTAGAGTATTCAGAATTTTATTATCTTCACTAATTTCTGAAATTGTGAAGAGTGGTTGTAAATCTTCTTCATCCTCTATCCATTGAGTGTCATCTAGATCTGTAATTGTCCTAGCTGGAGGATACAAAGTGAACTTCTTTGTTGAACTACCATCGGAAATATACATATCACCGGACCTACAACTAATCAAAACATCAGCTGTAGCCAACCAAGGTCTTCCTAGTATAACAGGATGGCCTCCTAGATTATTCTTAGGAGTTAGGATCATGAAATCCACAGGGTATTCCCAAGAATCTAGGGACACTGGAATGTCTTCTATTACCCCATCTGGTTTGATCACAGATCTATCTGCTAATTGTAATAGTGTGGGTGTAAAGAGAAGATTAGAAAGTTTTAGTTTGTCCATGATTTGTCTACTCATGATATTTATTGCTGCTCCTAAATCAATGAGTGTATTTTGAATTTCAATTCCATTGATGTGAATTTTGACAACTGGATTTCTTGGGTCAAGATACTTTGGAATAGCAATCTTGCCCATCATAATGTCTGTTATTTGTCCTACCAGTTGGATTTTCTTGGTTTCTCTTATCCTTTTTCTTGTTGTCTTCATACTCAACTCCTTTATTGTTTTGGCTAAAATTGGGATTTCCTTGATGGCTTGCAATAATGGAATTTTAATGCAAAAATTTCTCAATTCATCTAAGAAATCATAACTAGGCACCATGATTTGTTTTTCTACACCTCTATCAATTTGTAATCTTTCCGGAAAGGGAGGTATAGAAGTAGATGTGGATGGTTGCTCTAATACAGGAGTTGGATTTATTGGATCTTTTTGTTTTAGTTTTTCAATGTGTGGGTCTTGAAAGGATGTGTCTTCCTCAAAACTTTTATTCACCCGTAGGGAGTCTTCCTCAGAATTATCTTGTTCTTGTATGATCACAGAAGGTTTCCTCTTTTCAAGTATCCTTCCAGACCTAAGTTGAACATCACTAAGGTCTAGAGGAGTAATTAAGTAAGTTGGAAACTATTGGCCTTCTATCATGTATGTATTCTGAGGGTTCTTATTATTGGGGTTTGGTATGGGTTGAGCCGGAAATTGATTGGATTTTTGAGGGAATGGTAATGGAAGTGGTTGATTTTGATGTGGTTGGTTCTGATGATGTTGTTGAGGATTTTGTTGAACATTTTGTTGAAGATTTTGAGGGAAATTTTGTTGAGGATTTTGAGGATAAAAATGTGGATATGGTGGATAGGATGGTGGATACTGATAGTATGGAGAGTATCTTCCATAGGGACTTTGTGATCCTTGTGCCCAAGCTTGAGATTGATTTTGAAATTGGGGCCAAGGTTGTTGCCAAGAATTCCAAGGTGGAGGTTGATTATACATTTGATCATGGAATCCTTGTGTCTGAGGTCCTTGCCAAGGTCTTCTAGATACAAAATTGAGAGACTCTGTGGAATCTGTAGGAGTTTCCTCCTGAAAGACAGCTTTGAGACCAGGAAGAGAAGGAAAATTCTTGGTCTCATGTTTTTCATAACAAATGACACAGGTCTCTACAACTTTTACATCCAATGGACACTCTCTCAAGGCATGTTTCTTTCTACATTTGGGACAAAAGATTGCCAAGGCATCAGATTCAGCTTTTTGCTTGTTTTGTATCTTAAGGGTGTCTATTTGTTCACTAAGACTCCCTAAGATGTCAGATTTTAAATCATCAAGCATGTGTCCTATTTCTGATCTACTTACTGTCCCAGAAGCAGACTTACTTGCCCTTGCAAGAGCAGGATCTCTTGGACCTTTTACAGTTTTAGATTTCCCTCTTGAAAGGTTGATACATAACTCAGATATTTCAAGTAATGTAAGTTGTGATATATCCCCTTTTCCCATCATGTTAAGGATATCCAACCATTCATCCCTAATTGTTTTCAACAAAAGAGCTTTTAAGGTGTCTTGATCTAGGTTTTCCATTTTTTCCCTTTTGATGTTGTAATTAAATCTTTCCAACAAATCTTCTAAGTTTTCATCTTTTTTTTGTAACATCTTGAACACTTCTTCCTTATGATTAACCGGCATACAATAATCCAAGTATCTCTCTAGAAATGCTTGTTTCATGTCTTCCCATGTTCTAATAGAACTACTGATTAGACTCATAAACCACTTCAATGCTGCTCCCTTCAAAGTTGAAGGAAATAATTTCAGTTTTTGAGCATCTTGTAAGTAGTCATAAGTTCTACACAACACTTCAAATTCGAATAAGAAGGTTTCAGGATCTTCAGTTTTAAGTCCATAGAAGTTTGGAAGGAGAGAGGGTGAAATGTTTTTCATGGTTGTATTGGTTTCTTCATCAAGTATAGGGAACCCAAAAGAGCTTCCTATTCTACCTCTTCCTCCATTTTCACCTCTACCTCCTTCTCCTCTACCTCTACCTCTACCTCCAAATAGTGTGTTTTCTCCATTAAAAACTCCTCCTCCTCCTTCTTCTGCCATGGTTGAATCTCTTGTGGAAGTAGAAAGGTTTGTGTCCCTAACAAGAGTTTTTAGATCTTCTTCTATGGCAGGTTCAGTGGATGAAGTGGAAGGTTTTTCTAATGGGATATCTGATTTTAGATCTTCTAGAAATCTAGGATCAAGAGAGGATGGAATATGGGTATGAGTTGAAGGTGTACTAGCTCTGGATCTAGATGAAACAAGTGGTGTTCTAGAAATCAAACTTCTGCCTCTGCTGCTTATAAATATTCCCCTTGAATCTCTCTCTCTACGCATAAAATTGTTTTTGGATGCTAAGAAACAAAGGTTACCTAGTTTTCACTTCCCTGGCAACGGCGCCAAAATGTTTGGTCTCAATCTAGTCTCCTAAACTGAGCTCATTTAATTGTCAACCAGGGTTGGTAAACTGCTGAAGTGAAGTGTACTGTATGTACCTAGGTGCTTGTTTCTTAATGCGTTGTATGTAGTGTTTTTTGATGTTTTTGGTCTTTTGTAATGATTTATGATGTTTTTGGTCTTTTGGTGGTTTTATGTTTACAAGAAATATGACTAGAAAGCTAATGGAAAGGAGTTGGTGATTAAAAACAGAGTTAAGCCTAATTGATGGATGAAAAATGATAAATGCAATTGGAAACACTGAAACAGAATCAAATCTAAACTATGACTAAGCAAAAGCAAAGCTTGATAATGACTTTTAAGCAAATGATTCAAAACACAAACTAAACTTGTCAAATTCTTTCGTCAAAGGCATTTGAGAGAGAGCTTGAGACATGGTCAACTAAGTATGCAAATCTTCCTAACTAAACAGTTTAAACAACTAACTTATAATGATGCAACATTTTATCCTTGATTAGAGATTTGTTGAAGTGTGTTTGGAGTAAAATATTGATACCATCATAAGATATTCTACTCTAAGACTAGTTCCTAACTCTATTCTGCAATTTAGTTTGATGACACTACACTTCACTCAAAGGTTATGGATTTTTGAAATAGTCTTTTGAGGAAATGTTGTTTGTGAGATGATAGGGAAATTGCAGAAGTACTTCAGGCCTTAAAATGATATTGTCTTATGTTCATGTGGTGATGAATCAATTATGGATTTTAGAACAAGAAGAGGTTTGTAAATAATGAAGGCTGTTTTGTTAATCTTAACAACTGAAGTAATCTAATGTACAGTGAATGACAACTGAATGTGGAGTGCAAATGCAATGAAAAACTGAACTTAAAATGTCACTAATCTAAAACAATGTTGAACTACAAGTCATTATCAAACTTAAAACAGAACAACTGAGCATGAGTTAAGTGCAATTAAACTCCGGAGTATCCTAACTATGCTATCATGCATTATTCTATGGAATTATACAGTCTGTTTGTCCATCATGATTGGTATTTTGGAAGAGTTCCTTCTTTTGGAAGAGTTTTTAGAACAATCCTGACTGTGTAATTGAGTGCACATGCAAACATAAAGACTGAAAACAATGAAAAACTAAGATATCATAGCCATCTCCCACTCATCATTATGATATTTTGGACAAGCGTTTAAGAGCAAGAACAACTATGGTACTTAGTGAAAACACACAACTAAAATATTCAAGATCACAATCATGCTTAAGACAGTATAAAGATTTGTTGGAAGAGTTTCTTCTTTTGGAAGAGTACTTAGCATAAGTATAACTGTGATGATGAATAAAAGAGACTACAATTAAATCCTACAATACTATAGCCATTTCCCATTCATCATTATAATCTTTTGGAAGAGCTTATTCTTGTGGAAGAGTTTTTAGAATGAGTATAACCATAGTAGCTAATGAAAACAACTACGAATTCAACTTCAAAAAAACGTAAAGGCAGCTAGAATACTTATCTAAATTACGCAAATAAATTCGTGCAAGAGGCAGGGGCCCTCTACCACCTGACGGAATCTAACTCCAAATCAAATCAACGCTTTCAAAACAACACTGTCTGCTTCATTAAAGATGAAATAACTTGAATAGAGCACTCTGCGTCTTCAGAAATGTAGCATAGAATCTAAGCAAAATCTAGAACAGAAATCTAGCCTAGCTCTCTGTTTCCCAAGTGTTTATATAACAAAATGTAAATAACAAGACTTGCAACAATTTCAGGAACATTGTCTTTCCTTATCGGAATCACATTAGGACTCTTGAAGTGGCTGCGTAAAGAGGAAAAAGACATCTGGACTGAGACAGTCCTAATAGAATTTTGCCTTCCTAAATGTGTTCCCACGTACCAAAACCATACCCAGAATTCATTTCTTCCTTCATGATGAGAAACGAACCATGTAGACATGACGTGGAATATGCCCATATGCGGTTTTTCTTGAGAGGCCACCTGGAACATACCCAAACATGAAGACAACTGCAGAATCGTTGGTTAGCTACGGAATGTCTGCATTCTGCAGCTAGTTCCGGTCAAAATGCATTACAATGGCAAAAATCACAAAACTTGAGCAAGTCAGTCATGTTAATCATTCTAAAAGTAATTTTAACTAAATTCATTGATCAATTGGGTCTAGGATAGCAATGGACAAAGGAAAATGAGGTAAAGTGAGATGAAAGAAAGCACAATTTTGAGGCTCAACACTTCTCTTCTGTCGCAATGTTGAATTCCTTCAATTTCAGAGGTTTACTCATGTTCACTGTCCTTAATGCAGGTCCTGTAATTGCGTGCTCTCCTTATGATTCTGGGATATTAACATTCCTTGGGTCATCATCATTATCCTTTATCAACATATTTATATAGTTGAAGATGTCTTGTATATGTGCATCCCAGGCCAACGTAGCGCACTCTCTACAGGGCCAGGATTCATCAAAGACCAGAGCATCTATGTCTTGTAGAGCTTCATCTAATTTTTTCTATTCACCCATAGAGCCAAAGGTTTCCAGGAAATCTTCAGTCATTGTATACCAGTCTCGAGTACCTTGGTGTAGCTCAACCTCTAGATACCAGGTAGTAGGTACTAGTCCCAATGAGTGGATGAACCTATGAACCCATTCATTCCATGTCTTTTCATCCCCTACCTCCAACCACATGTCCAGGTGCTCGCGAGGATCTCCCTGGCCATAGAATAATTCAATTGGGGGAGTGGATGGAGGTTCAAAGTGCAACATAATCATTTGTCTACATTCCTCCCAGTCCTGAAAAGTTCCCTTGTGCGTCTCCCACCACCATGCTGGAGTTCTGCGCATAGCCAAATAAAGTGCCCAGAACCTTCGTTCCTCTGGGAAAGCTTTTTCCAATTCTTCCAAGAATTATTTGACACTACCAAAACCATAAAAGTAGGTTAGTTCTCTTACCTCAAAGGATATGCAATGGAATTTTTTTGTGATTTTGAGGCAGCACAGCGCAGAGACATCATGTAACTAGTTCTGCCAATTCTCCATTTCGCCATCAGAGTCACAAAAAATGAGCTATCCTTCTCCCAGTTCAACATGCCATCAGGTTTAGGGTTGATCTAGTCTTCATCCCACACATTTAGCTTATAGATATGCTAAACTTCATCCCCTTCAAGCACTAGTTCGATGTATCATTCTCCTTCTGCCAAATCCAGCAGAACTATCACCCATGTACCATTATTCTCAAAAACCATACTTTTGCGCTTCAGATTAATGATTCCTCCCATATAAATGGCCCAATACAATCCTAACAACGTATGGTAGGGGTCTGCATCGTCCATAATATTTATAACCTCAAAATAAACACATACCTTTACTCCATCGATGTCTACCATGACTTGCGGAGGCCTACCAAGTGGAATGATATTTTGCTGATTGACCATGCATAGCTGAATGGTGGACCATTCCAAATTTGGCTCTCCCATCTTCTGTTAGGTTTTTTTAGGTAATACATTTGTGTCAGACCCCAGATCCAAGATGACCTGGTCCATCTCATAATGTCCAATTTGCAGAGTCATGCGCATCTCCCTACCAGTTATCTTCTTCTGTTTATACACATTGTTCACAACCTTGGTTTCTGTCAACGACACCTCTTTTTCTGCACAGCTGTCTATCAGGGCCTAGAGATTTTCTACTACCTTCTGATTGTGCAGTATCCTAATGCAGGCTTGTAAGACTGGATTAACTTCATCATCAGATTTCGGTTTCCATGGGAGGTATTGAGGTGGATGCTCCTCCATCAGAAAAATACGTTATGGCTTCAATGAAAATATCTTTTTCTTTCTGTAGGTTGAGGCTTTCCTTCTCGTCAGACGCCTTTCTAATGAGTGGTTATGTGATAGCCTTCTCCTCATTTCATCCAATGGCAATACTGCTGTGTGTAATTACAATTACACTTGGACTGTCTTCGGATGGTTCAGCCTTAACCCTTTGTATGTTTTGTGTTTCCGTCTGTTGTTTTTCCTGCATTTTAGCTATTAACAGAGGAAAATATTCAATTACAAGATCAAATTTCCTACAATACCTGCAAGATTGTCGCAGAGGTTTTGGGTAGTCATGTGCATAGTGTCCTGCATCTCCACAATTGTAAAAAATTAGTTTCCCTCTCCCTCGAACTATGCCTCCACCTCTCCCCCCTCCCCGTCCTCTTGTTGGGGATCCTCCTCATCCAAAGGGAGATGCCGGTGATGAAGGGTCAATCTACACTCTGTAAATGTTCACTCTGTCAATCATCAAGTCACACATTCGGTAGTTATGCTCATCGTGTCCCACCGAAGAGAATAATCTACACCACTTTTTCTTTAGTTCTAGGACATAGGCACCTAACCGCAGGCAGTGGTCTGTATCATGTCACCCAACCACTCAGAAATCGACGCACCACAGTGTGGGGGTACTAGGCCCAGCAACATCCCTCAGGCGTTGTGGACTCAGTCCCCCAGCTTGCATATAATCTAACAGCAAAGGGAACTGATCTTTGTTGTGGCCAGATACCTTGTAGCGTATGCACCAGACATCTGCGCTAGCTTCTTACCCTGGTCTCTTCATAAATTCTGAATTTCTAAGTGCATAGCTTCCAAGGCTCTAAATCTGCAGTGCTGCAATTTGAGCATCGTCCCTTAGCATAGCTTCTAACTTCATAGCAATTTCTAGGGCTTCTTCCTGTGAGTTAATCTTCTGCTGACCCATGGTCCCATGCAGGTGTGGCAATAGTATCACAATGAACCATTCCTTATGCTGCTTGTCATCGTAAGCAAATCCTTCATTGCTTATGACTTTATTTAGTCGCTTATCAGCTTCCTAGATTGATTCCGTAGGCCCTTTCTTAATATATTTTAGTTCTACTACACATTGAGAATAAGATTTTGGCTTTCGGAACTGTTTCTTTAGTGCATCCTTGATATCCTGAACTGTAGGATCCACATGTTGAGAAAGGTATCCCATGAACTAGTCTAAAGCATGACCTTCAAATGCCATAGCCAGATGCACTCTCTTAACAACATCAGTAGTGACATTTTGTGCAGTCCACACCACATTCACCAGCAACCAAAATCTGTCCATATCCTCATCCCCTGAGCCCTTAAGGGTGGGTAACTTAATTTGCATGACCATATCATCCGTAGGGGGTGGTGGTGGGGTAGGAATATTCTTACCCCTGTGCGACTTTGATGGTGGCATGGCAGGAGGGCTAGTCTTAGCATGCGTAGCCCCGCTTCCGTTTAGATCAGGGGATTTTCTTAGAGGACTATATATAGATCTATCCACTTTTTGATTAACCTGATAGTATTTATCATTGTGCATAGTGATTTAGATCTGATCAAGGGTCATTCACTCAGTGTGGCTGCACAAAATACCCTTTTCACACAATAACATCTTAATCAACAGAGGCAAAGTTTGTAAGAACTTACCCCTCAATCCTTTGAAAAATCTCCTTTCAGCTTCAGAATATGACACAAACTGATTGACTTCAAATTCTGTTACAAAACCACCCAAGATGTTGTTAACCCAGTGATCTACAGTCCGAGAAATGAAATTATCAGTCTTCTCTAATTCTTGGATCAATTCGGGGGTCCACTGCCTGACCTGATCATCCTTCCAAAAAGTTTGGAATTTTGTTACCCTTTCCAACCACTCCTACAGTTCATGTGCAAAGGCTATGAAGAATATCGTGTACACTTCAGTAAAAATATATTTATTCTTCCACTCTTCCGCATATAGCTTCTTAATTTTTTTTTCTTTTAGGGCAAATTCCAGAATCTATTTTTCAAACCAGTCCTCAAGTTCAGGATTTAATGGTTTCCAATGACCTTGCGGCATCACCCAACCTCTCTCAAAATGCTCCCGCTCCCAGTAACAGAACTATTTTTTGGCTTGAAGGGGTCCTGACCCAGGTTCGAAATTGAGGTTAACCAAATAAACTATCTTTACTACTGGCCCTTTCGGCAGTGACCTTTTTGCGCAAGTCAAAGTCTCACCCGAAGTAGTATGGCGGGGTGCTGGAACTAGTTTTCTGCACCCTGAGAGATGTTTGAATGATGTGGGTGCCTTAAGATCCAAAATAACCATAAACAAACCTTCGCAACTGCAAACCTAACCAGTAAACCCGATGAGACAGATTTAGGTCAAATATGCATAATATGTTGCGCAAGTTAACTCAACAATCATAAATCAAGTAATAACCTTTAACACATCATATCAAAGCCTTATACCATCAGACCCATTCAATAACCATTCATATAAACCCAATCATAGTTGTGCAAGAGTTCTAATTGTAGATAATACATAAATAAATAAAAATATGCAAAACATTCATAACTTAACCAACAGATGCATATATAACTCATATTTCTGCAATAATATTCCTTTATTACTTAACAGTTCAGATCCTTCAAATAAAACACATCAACAACTCGTGCACACAACCAAAGGGGTCCGCACATATTAGGACCAAGGTCTCCACACACACAGCCAGCAGGAGCCTTCTACCCAGACAAATCCACACAAAAACTATCAAAAAATATCCAAATTTATCATTCACGGTCAGACTTATCCAAAAACTGACTTTCTAGAATTGATATAGCCATGTATTTATACTATTAGCCTGTGCTACTCTATGGTTCACAAAATGTGGTTTGCGGGCCCTTGATCTACCCTTTGACCCATTACATTTCATGAGGGGTTTTGACTTGCCCCAAAACCCCTGCGCAAGAGTAAACTATAACAAAATATAGCAAAATTGTCGAACTTAGGGGACCCCATTCCAACAGTCTCCTTGGTCCAGTTTCCAATGTCTTGGCCCTCTTCTATAATGCTCAAAAGTGTGATTACGTGTGTTTAACATGCTCAAACAGCTCTGAAACCTGTTTCATCAGCTCTAGAATGCCCAAAAATACTTGTGTAGCCTCTTCCTACCTCGAATTTGGTCAACAACTGAATAATTTATGACTTCCCCAATTTTTGGCACTAACCGCTCCATATTTTCCACCAAATCCAGCACCGAACCTACAAATCCACCCAAAATTTCACTAATCTAGCGCCAATTTGCCCAAAAACTGAGCGAAATTGCCAGGGCATTAATTTTACCAATAACGCCTAAAGTCTGAAAAAATCAAAATTATAGTTGGTGCATTTTATAATTTTTTTTAATAAAACTTTGCCAGATGGTTAGCTAACCATTGGTGGTTAGTGCTTGTGAGGTCACATGTGGGCAGTGACGGTGTCATATAAAGTTGCAGTGAGTTGGGAAACTAGTAGACCAATGGTCTAGTGGCAGTCTCCACGACATGTCACATGGTGTCGTCGGTGACATTTTTTGTTTCAGTTAAGGTTAGTGGGGGAGAGGCAATGGGGGTAGCGCAGGGCTAGCCTCCAACCCATGGTCCCACCCCCAGGCGGTGACTAGGGTTAGGGCCAGACCCCGTCCCCCCTCCCCCATGATGGAAACCACATTGAAACAAAACTATTTTAAAACCATTATATGATAAGAAATAACATGATGGTGTGGTGGAAAAGTTTTGTGATCGTTGCTTGGAGGTCGCGGGTTCAACCCCCACCCACTCCGCCTGGACTATAACCACAATTTTGGTGGCGCTTGGGCTCCCACATGGCAGCCCCTGGCCAGGCCACGTGGCAACCTGTGATTGGCCATCATGAAACTAATCAAATCACGCTACTAACAACCAAATGAAAATGTGCCACTTGGAATTATATCATTCACCATGAATATTCCCTTTGAACTGTGAAACTGCCACATGGACATGCCCAATCAGCTGTAAAAAATACTGACTGGGTTGTTCTGCATTTGTTTTTTTTAACTTCTTGTTTGACAAAGTGGATAGAATGTGTTTATGAGAGCATATGGTGTCAAATTTCCATGAAATTATTTTCATCGTATTCAGAATTATGATATCTATGTGTTTTTTTAGGTTCCAAACCACTTCGACAACTTTCATTTTTGGGCATAATTTTGAGCACTTGATCATGCCTTCCCACTAGAAGTTTTTGGATCCAAAATTCTGTTAGTGCTATGAAATAGAGGAGCAACCTTGAGAAATAAATCATTTAGTAGTGGGAATAAATACTAGAGTGTGAAGCACATTTCTTTGCCCCCTCATTCTTCTAGTCTCAATCTACTAGAATTTGCCTCAATTCAACAATTTGAGCTTTTAAAAAAAAACTAATCTTTTTCCTTGATTCTAGAGACCCTGTCTTGTTGTTGGAGATACCCTCTTGCTGCAATTTCCCAAAATTTGTAGAAAAAAAATTTCCTTGAAGAAACAAACTTGTTCCCACCTTGATCGTCAAACAAAGGAAACTTGAATACCTTGAAATCTTTCTCACCTCGAACACTGTTAACATGGAAATCTTTAGCTTGTCTTGCCTTGTACTTGCATTGAATTTTGACCAAGTGGTTTTTCCATTGCCATGTACCATTTTTAAACCAAAAATAAGTACTTTTGGAACCTATGCCTTCTTTTTCATCTTGATTTGGTGCTTGTTCTTTGATTTTTGCACCATTCAGCACCGACATCTTGTTCCCGTCACTGTGCAACAATTATGTGTATTGCTGCAAATCTTTAGCATGTTCTTTACCTATTTTAAAAGGAAACATGTTAGAGCCCTGCAACATCTAATTACAACCATTAGAAAATTCAATTAAATCATATTTTTCATTTTATGCATATTCTTGAAAGGTCTCATTGAAAACATCAATATGCCTTAACATTAGCAAAGCCACATTTTTACTTGCATTCACTATTCTCTTCATTTGTCCTGCATGCATAAGAGACAAACTAATATTCTTCTTATGCGCTCTAAATATGTACTGAAATCCATTCTTGAAAAATTGGTACTTATTCTGATGGCGATGAAATATTTATCTCCTATCATAAAGATAAGGACTTCCCAAAACAATACCTGAAATCTCAAGAAGAACTACATCAAGTTCAACTTCGTCAAGAATGTTTGAATTGATTGCAAACCTTAGGATGAACTACCTTTTTACCTGCAAGTTTTCATTCTTGCATATCTAGCATAAAGGATAAGGTCTTGGATGGGAAAAAATTTCTAGATTTAACCTCTTAACTAAGTCTTCAAAAAACAAATTGACTTGAGAACCACTATGAAATAGTGTGTCAATTTTGGTATGCTTTGAAACAACTCTAATATGAAAGAGTTCAATTCTTGTATCCTCATCTTCAGTTACATTAGAACATCTTAAAGAACTGGTTATTTCTATGTTCTTACCTTTCAAACCCATTGTTGTAATCTTGGTTTCATCTCCTGAATATGAGTCTTGTTCAATGATTGCAATTGTATTTTCCTTCTCTTTGGATTTTGTTTGTTGGGCTTCAACTCTAGATGGATTTGCCGATAATGGTGTTCATCATGGCCATTTTTCAAAAAAAAATTGCATGTGAGTTTCTCTTTCTCTAATTTAATAGAACCATTTTTCTTTCCTTTTCCCTTAAACTCGCCCTTTCCTTTTCCTTCATACTCAAGGGAACTATCACTTTTCTCATCTGCACTATGTTTCCTTCTTACTTCTAGATGTTTTGCTTGAACACAAACCTCGTCTAAGTTTTTGGGATTGAACATGAGAAAATTATGTTGAATATAATTGTGAGAACACCTAATATACTTTAACAAAGTGTATTGAGAAGATAAATTGACACGCAAAACTAGTGCTCTTCTCCTAAATTATTGTGTATAATTTTGAACACTTTGTCCCTTTAGTTGTCTAAAATTATGCTAGTCCATTATGGTTTTCTGTATATATTCTATAGGATACAATTTCCTTTTAATTTTAGTAATAAAATCAGACCAAGAGATTGAAATCTTACCATGGTTTTTCATCTCTTCTTATGTCTTGGCTTCCCACAATACTAGCGTTGCACCCTACAATCTCAAGGAAGTTTTGAAGCCCCAAAAATCAGGTCTACAACAAGGGGGATACCCACCCAGTCCAGACCTTGGTTGGCAGCTCCTTTTCCGTTTGGTATAGTGGGTCCGACTGGGGATAATGGGACCAGTTTCCCAATATGTGTGTGTGTGTTGAGAATTGATATTTGTTTCTAAAAGTTTCTAAGTGAAATGCTTTTATTCTATTTATAATCTAATAACATGCAAATGTATTCTAATCAAACCAAAATATCTAATTCTAAACTAACCCGATATGTAATCTTTCCGTTATGCGATCTAAAATGATTTCAAATAACAATTGGTAATAAAGATCATTCAACTGTTATAAGAAAAGAATTCAATAAATATAAACTACTTCATATAAAAAGTTAAATGAAACAGTTGTGAAGAACATATCACATAATAAGTTACTCATATATTAAGCATAAACAAATAGCTATCACCGTACAAAAGTGCCAAATGATAACTCAAGCATTCAAGCATTAATATATAAACAACTGAACATAAATATCACTTTAACACAAAAGCAGAAATAGTTAAGAGATAAAAGTACCATTTATAACTAGTTCTACTCATGAGCTTCAAGCAATAATGACTTATCTCTTATTAATCCAGCATCCACTAAGAGTACAAAAGTGCAACATCAGTAGTAGATATTAAACGCAGATATCAATAAATCCTGTTCCATTCATTCATCAAAACCTCCTCGGAGGGTGCAAAAGTGCATGTTCTGAGGACAATTTTTTGACAAATTTCAGGACCCTTCTCTAAATGCATGAGAAGGGTTTAAATACTACTAACTAAATCTAAAAATAATTTATTACAAAAATGTAGGATACGGTTTAAATGACCGTCCTCTTTTTCGGCAAAAAATAAATCAAAACTAATACTAAATCTAAAATTAAAACTTAACAACTAACTACTTATGAATCTGTTCTTTGAAATTGCAAGTGTTCAGCATTGGTTTGAGAAGAGTTGGCTAGACGACTTCAGACTTTAACTGTCCTGTGAAAATGGAATCGGCAAGAGCTAGCACCATCTTCTCGACATAATTGATGATACACTTGAGAGTCATGCACTGGCTGTGTGGTTTTACCAAACACACCCAGTAAGAATCCCAATTTAACTTTGTTAATCTTTTAATCGATTCTGACTTTTCTTGATCCTTCTATCTCTAGTCTATCTGTAGTTGTTGTGCTTTCGGTAGATACCCTGGAGTAGTTTCAGAGATCAGATTTTCCTCGTGCAAATTTTCATTTATACAATCAATAATATTGCTTGCTGTTGTGACTGCTTCTTTCGCTGCTTGCTTTGCTTTCCTGATTTGTGCATCCCAATTATTAAAGAGCATTACTTTGTGATTGTCATTGATTATTGGTGTACCTGCTCTTTTCCCCTCCTCTATTTCTTGCCAAGCTAAATAGTCAGTAACTCTTTTATCAATTGAATCATAATCATGTCGTAAGTCTATGACATGATTAGTGATTTTATCACTTTCTTCACAATAAGAGTTCCACTCTGATATTCTTTGGCATAATATTTCCTGTTGCTGCAGTAGTTGATCATTTAAGGAAATAGACTCTATAATAAATTCTGTAAGCTTGGGATCATCCTTGTGCATCTCTTGCATAACCTATAGTTTTTTCTCTTTTTCAGTCAAACTGTTCTAATATCCTATCTGCATTTGTTGGGAGTCCTGTTGTAATTTTTCAAGTTGTTTCTGTGCTTCATTGTTAGCGTTGGCTTGTTTCAGCTGTTGTTGCAAAACCTATACTTGATATTCTTTCTCATTTAGTAATTTTCGTACCTCAGATGCTTTATCAATGGATGCAGAGGCATATGCTCCTGTGATCTGAGATAATTTGGTGAGATTTTCAGTTGGATTAGTAGTAGGATCTTGCCATAGGACATTTAATTGTTCTGCATCATGAGAGAGCACATTTCCCAATTTCCTTTTCTTCCTTTGTCTTCTTACCACTGCCTTGTGTTGTGGACTATAGAATACATCAAGAGGAGGAATTTCCTCTATTTTGAGCATAAGTTCAGAGGATGGGGTAATGGGAATACATTCCATTTCTGAGACATTGGTAGTTATTCCTGTGACTATATTTTTTGTTGTCTGTACATTACTCACAGGTGTCTGTGTGTTTTGTCCTTCAATATTAATCAAATCATTGAATGTCTCCCATTCCTTATCTAACTCAGTTCTGACTGATGGTTGCTGTACAATGAGAGGGGGAAGATTTAACTCTAGAGAGTTTGAAACCTATTGCTGTAAAAGCTCCTTTGACTGGGCAGTATCCCTTACTGACCCTTCACTTTTATCATGGTCATTGTCAGACCTCTTAGAGTGTTCAGAGGTTTCTTTCCCAGACTTAGACTTAGACCTGTCTGTACCTGAACTTCCACTGAGACTAATACTGGGAGTTGGTTCCCTTATGGGTTCCAGGCGTAATTTATCCAAAGGGATACTAGTTAACCTCCTTTCCCTGTATATCTTGAATTCTTGAAATTCTGCTGGAGGAAACCGTATTTGAGCCGAATGTAGAACCTCTTTAAGTGTGATTTTTTCTTGGAACATGTCATCAAAAAGATCATCTTCTTTAGAAAACACTCTTATCTTGACTGCAGTAGTGAAATTTTTAACAATATCATAGGGATCAAAAGGTCTTCTTGGAAACTTGAATAAATGTAAACATGTAATGTTATTTACTTCTTTGAATGCATGACCAACATCAAATAATGAAAAGGCCCCATAGGCCACAGGAAATTGTGGCTAGATAGCCTTCTTTTCTCCGCAGGTTTGATAAGCAATTTCTCGTGCCATGAGTTTATCAGGAACATACAAGGGTAAAACATGAGGGGAGGCAAAACTTCCAAATACCCTAACATATGTAAACAATTCTTCTCCAAACCATCTCGCAACAGTAAGTATGTCTACCTCTGCTTCAGGAGAAAACCTTGGAGCGTCTTTATCATATAACATTCATGTTTATCCTTTTTTAGTGGTTTGTCTCTCCTTGACCAGTCCTTGGTGCATTCTGCCAGGTTTTCATTTTCTTTGGCAAACGTTTCCATGAACTGTTTGTTATAAGTCGCCTGTAGCTCCGGCAAATGATACATGAGTCTCAAATCTTGTGGAGTGAATGAACCAATGAGTTCTTGACCCAGAGTCTTAAACTTTCTGTTTGTAATATCCATGCTGTCCAGTACCCATTTAACCATATCCGTGTATGGAAGAATTTTAGGCCTCGCTTCTATTCGGTGCAAGAATGAACAAGCTAGTTTTGTAATGGACACATCAGAAGACCCATGTGAGCCTGCAGTAGCTGTAACCTCCATTACTCTGGGGTTCTCTTCCTCAAGTAGATTATACATGCCCTCCCAAGTAGTAATACCAGCGTCTTTGTTACAGGCGGTGTCTATATACAAGGGCGTCATTTCTTTATCTTCAGAACTCGGGGCCTTGTCTTTCTTTCCCATAATACCTTGAATACTGCTTTGTATAATTCTCTGTTCTTCGCTCCTGTAGTTTACGAATTAAGTGAGAATAATGATAGAAAAAAGGTGACGGGAAATTTTTAAATGCTGAAGACGTATAAAATATACCACCTTATGTGAAATAGCTCTTCGATCAGAATGAAACCATATTTCATTAATGATTGACAACCAATTCATTGATTAACATTAAAGCGCATAACCAGGTCTCGGTTTATGGAAAGATTTTTTTCGTATAATGAGCCTTAAAGATCTGCAATAAGTCGATCTACGATTTTCTTTTGCAATATCGCAGATCACAATATCGCAGATCGCTATCTCGTGGAATTACAATATCACAATAGCGCAATATTGCAAAATCACAAAATCGCTACATCGCGATATCGCTACATCGCAAAATCGTTGGATCGCAATATCGCAAAATCGCAAGAACGTAACATATGACAAACATCCGTTAATGTGTTTTTCTGCGAAATGTGATTTGCGATATGTGCCATCGCATATCGGTGATTGTGAGATTTTTCAGCGTAACATATGACATTTGAAGCATGTGATGTGATGAATGTTCTTTTAGTGCATAGTTTTACATCGCGATCTCGCAATCTTAGAATTCACTTTTAAGGAGGTATTCATTACCTTTTTGCGATGCGATATTCCTTAAAGAATGATTTTTATTCTATCCTATCATAAAACTTATGTTTTTTAGATTTTTCAAAGAATATTCTCCTAAGTTTATGATAGTAAGTTTTATTGAAAAAGGAAATACAAGCACTAATCAATTTTTAAAATTTTTTACTAAGGGTCCCCACTTATTTAGTATTAGTGATAATACTAAATAAGAAGGGGGGTTGTTGCTGGCCACAACAGGAAGAAAGCTAAATCTTTGTGTCATCATCTTGAAGGTTTTGAATCCTGTAGTATAAATCCAACTAAAAAACCCTACTTTCAAGCTTCTCTGCATTCACTCCACCATTATACATAGGCAACTGAAATTTAATATCAAATTTTAACAAGGGTTGTTTACCAATTCCTTTTGAGATATGTTGATGAGTATGAGTAAGGGTTGTAGTAGTGGAAGGGAATGAAGATGAAGGTGAAGATGGTGATGAGGATGATGGTGGTACAGATGGTGGTTTATCACCATTTCCATTACCTCCTCCTCCTAGAGAAGCCTCTCCTATTGGAGGCCTGGAGCTTTCACCCTGTAACCTTGTATTGCTCTCTTCATAGAGGTTTGTCACCATCTTTTTCATGTCAAAGAAAGCCTTCCTATAATCCTTCTCATTCTTTGACATGTTATCATTTCCTCCTTTCCTCCTTCATGAGACATGCTTATTGAAGCTTCTACTACAACTAGAGGTGAATATTTTGGTGGAGATTATGGCAACTATGCCCTCCTTCTCCTTGCTTCAACTAGAGAACCTGCACCCAAAATCTTTCCTTCTCCTCTCTTGAGTTTCAAACTTGTAAGCATTTAAACACTTGCAAAACAATTAAATCATCTTTACACAAGTAAACCTAGTTCTCTAATACCAACTTGATATGAATGAGAAAATTATTTTTTGTTGTGCTAAATTCCAATTCAAAATATAAGGAAAGTGCTTAAGGATTATGAGGTGAATTGAAAGTTAAACATGATTATTATGTTTTTTTGTGTGAATTTCTTGAGCAAATTAACATAAACAAAACACTAAACAATAGCATAAAAAATACATGAATATCACCATAAACAATAATACAATAGCACATGATGAAGGAGTTCACCCCACCTGGGATAAATCTCCTTGGTCCATATTCCAGTGGCTTGGCCCTCTTCTATTATTCTCAAAAGTGTGATTACATGTGATTACATGTGTTTACAATGCTCAAACAACTCTGAAACCTATTCCATCAACTCCAGAATGCCCAAGAATGCCTATGTAGCCTCTTTCTGCCTCGACTTTGGTAAAAGAATAAATAAGTTATGACATCCCCAAGTTTTGGCACTAATCTCTCCACATTTTCCACCAAATATAGCACCGAACCTACAAATTCACTTGGAAATATGCTAACCAAGCACCAATTAACCCAAAAATTGAGAGAAATTTTTGGGGCATTATTTTACCCAATAATGCCTAAAGTGTGAAAAAATGAACATTATAGTTCGCGCATTTTATAATTTTTTTTTATAAAATTTTATCGGATAGTTAGCACTGGTGAGGTCACATGTGGCTGGTGATGGTGGCATATAAAGTTGTAGTGAGTTGGGCAGCTAGAAGGCTATCGTTCTGGTGGCAGTCTTCACGACATGTCACATGGTGTCGTCAGTGACATTTGTTGTTGTGGTTAAGGTTAGTGGGGGGGGGGGTGTGATTAGGTTAGCCTCAGGCCCATGGTCCTGCCCCCTAATGGTGATTAGGGATGGCCGGGCTAGACCCCAACCCCCTCCCCCATGGTGGAAACCAAATTAAAAAAAAACTAATCGAAAACTCAGTTATATGTTAAGAAATAACAAGATGGCGTGGTGGAAAAGGTTTGTGCTAGTGGCTTGGAGGTCAGGGGGTTTTACCCACGCCTGCTCCGCTCGGACTATAGCAACAATTTTGGTGGCCCTCGGGCTGCCATGTGGCAGCTCCTGGCTGGGGCACATGGTAGTATGTGATTGGCTATCATGAAACCAATTAAATCATGCCACTAACAACCAAATGAAAATGTGCCAATTGGGACTATATCATTCGCCGGGAATATTTCCTTTGACTGGTCAAACTGCCACATGGGCATGCCTAGTCAGTTGTAAGGACTGTTGACTAGGTTGACCTACATTTTTTTTTTAATTTCCTATTTGATAAAGTGGACAGAACGTATTTCTAGAAGAATACTGTGTCATATTTCTGCAAAATAAGTTGCTCCAGATTCATAATGACGAGAACTAGGTGGTCGTTCAGGTTCCACACCATTTTGAAAACTTTCATTTTTTACCATAATTTTGAGCACCTGATCATTTAGTCATAGGTAGAGCAGAGCATCATAGATGGAATGAAATGGTTTTTAGTACAATTTTTCAAACAACAATGTTGGGTTTCTAATGCATGACCTTAAAAATCACAAACTAACTGAATTGAGGCATAATTTGGAGCATATTGTGCAACATATTCTAACAAAATTTATGGAAGCATGGTTCCTAATCCTTTAAATGCATTGACAATTGGTCTAACACCTTGAAAATTACACTATTATATTTTCAAGAAATATGAGCACTCTTTTTTTGGATTGTGTAAAATAATCTTGCTTCCTTTTTTAGAGTAGAGAAGGATATGTGTAGAACCCACAATATTAGAGGAAATGGGTGGCCTAATTTTATTCACCATTTATGCCTGGAAACAATGGTTTTGAAACCTTTATCTAGCAGTGACTACAAGGTAATTCACTTCAGAATTTCAGAAAACATTTGAGGATAAAAAATGTCCAAGCATTTGACATTTGGCACTGTATTATAAATAAAAAACAGAATGAAACTCTTTGAAAATTTATTTTGATGAATATATGATAGCAAAAAGGCCAAATATCCTCCAGCAAGGTTATCCTCCTTAAATAATGAAAATTACATCCATTTACCTAGTCATAAAATCTGCATATTTGTATTGTTAATGAGCCATATGGCAGCAATTTGCGATTTAAACCAGAAATGAAAGTTTTTCCCTTGATTCCTTGTTGACACTTCTGAAATAGAACTGATCAGTGAACAACATCATGACTAATTTTATGATAGTCCTCTCGAGTCATCTAGAAAAAACAATATATAAAGGGATAAACTGTGCTCAACTATAAGTTTCCCACACTAGATTCATTCCCTAAAAATAAAAAGAGGAAGCCACTTGGTTGAAACTTGGCGATGAAAATTCCAAGTATTTTAATAACTTTGAAAATTCTAAGAAGAGTACCAACACATTCCACTAGCTTCACACATGAAGAGGAGCTCCCATCATTTAAGAACGTTTTAGATGTTTTTCATGGAATATTGAAGGGTTACATTTACAAAAGAAGAATGGCCAAGTCAAGAAGATGATAATTGGCATTCACATCACATGTTGCATAAAGGATAGTAACATAGGTGAAGAGTACTCCATTTTTAAATATCTGTAATAGCTTTTTTATGTCGTCTTTCCAAATAAGAGAATATATCTTCAGACAAAGGACCCAAATTGTTGACAAAATAGGACCATGTATTGGATCATATCGACATTGGTTTCTCCTCATTATCTGAACCATTATATGAGCCATATCGTTAATTATTAGGTGGACACTATCATATTACAAGGTTGTTTGTTGGTGTTTGTTTTAAAACATTGTAAATCCTTTTTAAAGGAAGAAATAAAGTTCAAGAAGGGACAGTAAGGGTTTTCCACTAAATTTTGGTAGGTAGGTGTAGTAGATGCTTTACTATGCATGAGATTAAGTGGATGGGAATATGCATAAGAGGTACTAGAGCTTCCTTATGAAACAATGTGAGAGGGATTTGGGGGATGATAGTTATAAGAGTTATACCCCCATCCACCTTCCCCATATGGTGAACAGGTGTTTGTCTGTGTTACACCAAAATTTGTTCATCTAACCATTTACAATTAGATGGATCGAAGTACACCATGTAAGACCAATTTTACCATCGTAAAATTTCTTTCACTATAAGAAATAAATTAATAAACCATATTTTATTAAGTTATTTCTGGTTAAAACAAGAAACTCCATGAGGAATAATTAAATGAATCCTTATTTATTTGAGTTTCCTCTAGGAATAATTGATTAAACCATTTTTTAAATAACATTCCTGGTTATATTTAACCCAATTATGAGAAATAATTAGATAAATCATTATTTTTCTTATTTTTCTCTAGGAATAATTAATTAAATCATTATTTAGTTATTATTCCTTGTTAAATTTGACTAAATCAACTATAAATAATTAAAAAAATCATTATTTATTAATTATTCCTTAACCGCATTATTGAAATGATAAATAAATAATTTATTTGTTTATTATTTCTAAATAAAGGTATTTAACCAAATTAAATACCTTTTCCGTCCAACAAAATTTAATAAAATATTCCAAGTAGTTAGATCTAGATCTTGGTTAATAATATTTTATTATTCGCCATTATCGAGGATAACTCAATATTTTGTTATAAATAGGAGGGTTTTCCATTCATTCCTTACTATTAACACTGGAAAATTGTACAAGAAAAGACGACATTATGTAATGTCAGACAGAAGGATTTACAGGGCTGAGAAACATTAGAGAATATGGAAATTATTTAAAAAATCTCTAAGGTCTGAGAAAAAATAAAATTTGAGCAAGTCATAAATGATTTTGCACGCATAATCCTTTTATAAGAGTGCCTTTGTGCACCTTTTGAACCAAAATGTGCGCAATCCTAGGAGTGGCGAAAGTCACTTTCGGGGACCACAAAAATCACACTCCAAGAAAGTGATTTCACACTTGAAGCCACCTAAGGACAGCCACCAAAGCCTCCTTAGACATCAAGGGAGCACACAATGGAATATTTGTGGCACACAAAGGAATCATCCCCCTCTCTTGGGTCACCATCCACAATGTACCAAGAGAGGGAAGGAGGATTTGAATTATCTTATATAAGGCCACCAAGAGATGAAGAACTTGAGAGCACATTGTTATGCTAGCCAGAATTGCCCCAAGTAATACCAACAGTGTGTGATCCAGAGCTGAGATAGATGATAATCAATTTTTGGCCATCCAACAAGTTCAGTCCACCACAGTAGAGAGAGGGAGACTTTGCACCAAAGAAATCTTGGAAGTAAAGACATCCTTGCATCAGGACTTAGAACCTAAGTTCTAAGGGCCCTTTAGCAAGAGGGTTAAAGTTTCATCCTCATTTCCTACCACCACTCAATAAGAGGGGCTGAAAGAGCCACCATTTTTATTATTGCAGCTGTTTGACTCTATTCAAAGCTTTTGTTTTATTTTTTTTAGTTTTAGTTTAATTTTAGTTTGCATATGTATGCTATTTCTCTATCTAGTATGTTTATGATTCTAGCATGTTCCACTAACTTTCTTGAATCCACTTCTTTTTTTGCCTGTGACCAATAACTTAAGAGGGTGAACCACACCCCTTAAGTTGGTGTGATCTCATACATGCATGCACCAAACACTCTAACACAGGATTGGAAACTCCACGAACATTTGTTTCCAAGTTTATGTGGTTGTGCCTTTTTTCAGAGACCTCCGTATGTGTTGTGGAGTGGAGCTGAATTTCCTCCTTTTTCTCTTGCATTCCCTAGTTCATCCCAAGTGACAGATTGAAGTAGAATAGCTTGAAAAATTACCTTTTTTTATGAATTTACGTGTTTTTCCCTCCCGAAGATGTGCCTAGGGCGCGCGTTCAGAGTTGACCCGCACGCAGACAATGCACATGTTGCAGCCTTTTGCGCGCAAAAGATAGAATGAGAAATTTCTCCCATATTTCTATATTTTCCTGCTTGTAAAGTGCTTGGAAGCCCATAATACATATGCCAGCACTGGTTGAGGTACCCTGCAGCTTGATAAAGATCACTCTTAGATGCCTTTTGTAGGCTTAGTGTTAGTTTTATTTCAAGTTGATTTTTGCAAAGTTCACACATAGTTTAAGTAGGGGGGGAAATTAACTTGAATTCCAAAAAAATTATGTTTTTCAAATTTAGGTACCAACACACCTAGATAATTAGCCAAAGTGAGTGGCCCAAGTCCACGTATTCTTAGCTTGTTTCTTTTTTCTAGTGTAAAAGTTATTTGTTCAATTTTTGCACTAGGATTTTGGGACCAGGATTGAATTGTCGATAGAAGAGAAAGTAATCTCTACTACCTTTGCACCCTTCAGTGATCCTAGGCAAGCATATGAACACTCTCTATTCAAAACTCACCATCTCCCTTTAGTTGATCACATAGATTAACTAGGAAAAATAGAAAGCGGCCCATATCTGCACATGTTTTTCTTTTGAGCAAGGAAGAATACAAGATATTTTAATAGGGGATTTTGAAAAGGATCATCGCATATCCACACGTTCAAACTATGTGCTTGTCCACTTTTTTCTCACACATATCCACACACTAAGCAAAGAAAAGACACCTAAAACTAACTTAACAAAACTCACTAAATTCTCCCCATAGTGGGCACAAAATAATTTATAGTTTAACTTAGGATCAAGGGGGTAGGCATCTAATAAGTTGTCTGGATTATTATTCATCTTGAAACATATAATTTGACTATTTAGGGAGCTTTAAATCCACCTATCAGCCCACAGAAAAGAAAACCTGAGTGCGGTAGAGACCCGTTTCAGAGGGGGTTAGGCTTAGGCGCAGTGCGTGCAGTATCAGTTGGGGCTACCTGACTCGACTGATACGGATGATACTTGGTATTGTTAATTGACTTAGCAAGAAGCCCAAGACTTGAATGCTCACATGGGATGGTGGTACTTTGTTGCCAAATCTAGGGCATCCTTTCCCTATATGTGACGGTGTTGGAAAGCACTAGATCCTTTACCCTTACCTTGGTGGATTTTCTTCGGTTTACTGGGGGTGTCGCCAGCTCTTACGGGACGTTGTGCCAGCACTCGCAAGATATCTACTCAAGGCCTAGTTACATTTGAGTGTGTGAGGACAAATAGGTCTTCTAGGATTTGAGTATCATACATAAACAAAAAAAAACCATATTTTTGATTGCTTGATCACATAGAATTAATTTAAAGGGGAAATGTATTTTATTTTCGCTTTGTTTTATGTATGCGATCGGAATTTTTCTTTGATCATAAACTCTATCCTCTGAAATTTTTCCAAAACTAGACCTAGTTGACACCATAACGGACCCAACGGGACCTCATCGAGCTAGGCATATTTTTGACCTCACCCCATTACTAGGAGGGGTTCCAGGTCTTTCGCCGTTTAGGCATCAAAGATGAAACGCTGCCACCATTATTGATTCATCCTTTATTGGTGCATCCTTAGTTTGGAACCCTGGTTGGTCTCCCAATGCCACACCGCATACCACTCCTCCCACGACCCCTACAGGGCAAAGGAGTGTGACCCATTTGGGAAGCCAGTCGAATACACAATAGGGTACATCACAGACAAACCCTCTTCATAACTAGAACTTTGTGTCTTCACAAGTTGCAATGGATTCAACCTCATAGTCACCTTTCTTATCTTTGTTGAATCTACCTGATTTAACCAAACTGACGAATGACCCCATTGCACACAACCGTACATGGCCTCCCATGCCCATGAAGCTCCCTTAGGATATTCCAAAGTTCAAAGGAAAGCAATCGGAAGACCCAGGTAATCATGTCATGACCTTCCACCTATGGTTCTCATCAAACAGTATCATTGACGACACTATTCGATTGAGACTATTTAAACACACTCTGACAGGAGCAACAACGAAATTGTACGCGAAGCAACCCTCTGCTTCACATGGAACCTTTTGTGCCCTTTCCACCACATTCCTAACATATTTTCAGTTAGCCATTCACCATGATTCTGGAATGGAATTACTAACACATTTTAGACAAACCCCCGCTGTCCATATCTCAGAAAATCTCCATGAATGGAGGCGGCATCATAGTTTATGCAAAGCTAAACTGAACGATTGGGTACCTTTATATTTGTTCCTGAAAACTCTCACTTCAAAGATTTCAAACGATGTGGCACAACAAAGGCCCATATCCAAAGAGGACGCCATCAAAAAAGCCCAACAACTTGAGCTAATTTATACGCAGTCAGGGTATATTTACAATATCCTGTCGAACACCCGGCGCCTGCAAACTTATCAAAAATTTCCATGCACGTCAAAATCTGTAGACGGACTAATTAGGTCATTGATCCAAATTTACCTAGACAGCAACAATCAAAACCCTGGTTACATGTATGGTTCTATTCAGAACGTACCACAACCTAGTTTTCAAAGTCATCATATGCCTCAGCAAAATTTAACCATTAGGGCGCTAGTGTATCACCATGGAGGAACCTATCCCTTGGCTCAAGGGACCCAGTATGCAGAGAGAATTACTGACGGAAGATATCCCCCCCACAACAGTCAGGTGCAAATCAGGGACCGTGTTATACTCAGTCCCTAGCACAAGACTCGCCTATGTAGACTAATGCACTGGTGAACTTTGTGCAGCCTTCCCAAAACCAACAACACCAATCATATAACTAGGAGAACCACCATCCTAATGTGGTGAATAAAAAAGGAAAAAAAAAATCCTAAATGGAATCCTGGACAGGGGGGAAACAACCAGAAACACCTGCCACAATCTCAGGCTGGAGGTGTGATATTCCCAAATTTTCACCTATTATTTGGAATATTAGAGTTCTTAATTTCCTTAATGAATTTAGTAAATAAAAGGGTGGAGGGACCCATAATCCTCAATTTGAATAAATATCCACTTTTTGTGTGGGAATGTGGATTAATTAAGCCTAGATATACATAATGAGGTAGTTGAGAAACTACTAATGTGAATGGAATTGGAGATAGTGTCTCATTAATGAGATAGATCATGGAGGTTGACACAGACAACTAAGATCTTGAAGATATCAAATAGAAGATCATGGTGCATTCATGATCATATGATGGAGGAATTTGTGCAATTAATGCACACATGATGGAGAGGGTGTAAATTGCTCCTAGACATGATGGATGACTTCACTAGACAATGTCGTCAAACATGGAGGATCTTGTCCACATGAAAAATGCAGTTTAGATGAGGGCCAAGGCATGGGAAGGCTCAAACTCTACATAATGAATATGAAGGTAGGAATGAAGACATGCTTGAGATTATTGATGTTTAGATCTGGAATTTTCATGTGACATTCCATTGCTTTCTTGGGTTGTTTAGCACAGATTGCAAGTGTTGTTTAGCATAGGGTGTTCCTGGTCAAGAATCCCACCTATTTCTTTGAGTAGATATAGAAATAGTATTGTACTTCATTTTACATTAGGCATTGGTGCCACATATATTTTCCTACTTTTTGCAGAACATTCATATTCATAAATTGCAGATTTCTGAAGATCAGTTTGGAAGGTGGAGGTTGTCTTTAGTATTTCAGCTGGAGAACTGGTGAAGGTTTATTCCTGTCACATTGGGCTTAAATATCAGCATTCCTAGAGCTTCATATTAGATATGGCATCAGGCCAAAATTTATTGACCTCCTAGCAACAGTAATACCTTCAGGAATTACACTATCCATTTTTCAGATCCAAAAGGAGGAAGGAAGTTACTAGCATTTCAGCTAGTAATCTTGTGAGGGATCATCCCCTCACCTTGCCATCAGTATTTCCATTAGCCTAGAGTTTATTGCAAAATTTTTCAGCAGGTAGAAGGACTCTCTTTCCCTTACATCACTTTTTCTATGAGCAGTTGTGTTGCAGCAGCTGTAGTCATTATTAGAGGATTGAGAAGCTAGATCTAGAGCTTAAGGCTTGTAGATATGAAGGAGGGATCAACCCTTCAATCTTAGATCTGATCTTGTGACATATTTCATCCATCTATTTTTCATATCTAACTTCAAATTTGTGATCCTAGCAGATTAAGGATCAAGCCCTAGGAGGGTGATTTTCCAAAGTTGTACATCTGGAAAATCCTTTCTCGGTTATCTTGGGAATCCATCACATTGGCCAGATCTTGAATATTGGCATCATCAGAGCTCCAGATTTCAATAGATCTACATTTTTCTTTTTAGCCTGCAGTCATATGTTCATATTCTGCTGAAGGGACAGCAAAGTATTTTCTTCCAGCAGCTCTCTAGTTACACAGTGCCTATTGTGGCATGTTTTCAGGGTGATTCTAGGCCATCTCTTTGGCTAGATCTACTCATATTTTGTACATTTTGTAACTAATTCATCTCCATATAATAAAATGGCTCAACTTCTCTATAAATTCTGATGTTGTCTTCATATTTACTTTTTACTTAGTTGAATTATTACTTCATTCTCCCTTTTGGGATACTACAGTGGTATCAGAGCATGATCTTTGGCTCAGGTTGTGGACACTTCATCTTTTGCATCAAAAGAAGAAGCAGATAGATGATATCTATCATGAAGGAGGATAATTTTTCCACTCCTCTCTTTAGATCCATGCAATATCTCTCCAAGGAGGTCTATCAAATGAAGAAGGCAAGGCAAAGGAAGAATCCAAGAAGAATATTTGAAGAGGAGGGTCCAAGCTCTTCCTATCAACATAAAAGAAAACCGAAGTATCATAGATCTACTATGCCCACCTTCTTTGAAGAAGGTAATAGGTATAGAAATGAAGAAAGAAGAGAACCTGAGACTCATGAGACTCTCATTTTGTATCTTGAAGAGTACAAGGAACAGTCTAAAGCTTTCAAAGAAAGTATAAATCTCCAAGAATTCTTTGAACTTAAGGAAGAAAGAAGATCTTATAGCAGCAATAGAAGAAAGAGGCACAATAGATTCTATTTTCCTTGTAATGTTCCTAATTTTTTCCTTCAATAAATTGGAACATTAGATTTTGATAATTTCACTTATAAGTTAAATAATTGGGCGAGGAGGCCCATTCATAATAATAACATGGATAAAATCCCTCTAGCATGAAAGGGGATCAGCCTTGGAACTAGATTTCACACCGTCATGTGTGAAAGGGGACATTTTGCAAAGTGGCTTGGTTAAGTTTGACCAAGTGAAACATCGTTGTGTATGAGGTGGAAAGCACTACATGGGGAAGTGCAGAGATAGAGGAGGGAATACTCCTTTATAGAGTAAACCCTAATGGATGGGGCCCATGGGGAGAGAGCCTTCACTTGCTATATATGGAGAGGAGGTGAGCCATTGTTATTCATGCTTGTATTATTCATTTCATGTCTATTCAAACATTGTGCATTATTTGTTATTCAGCAAGAATTGCTGGGAAATTCCTGTTTAGGATTTCCTCACCTTCTTGAGAGGCCTATTGAAGGTTGGTTCTTCATTTTCCACATCTCTTGGCTCAAGGCCAAAGCATCCTCCTCCAGGACAACGTTATTGTTGCAGCAGCATAATATTGTGTACTAGGGTGTTGCAGTGGAGACTCCACAACACCTCTTCCATCTTCTGTTTTTCAGAGAGAGAGTCTTTCATTTCTTTGGGAGATTAGATTAGAAGCTTGAGAGCTGATTTGTAGATCTTGGCACTTGGGTATAGTGTTATATTCCACTGACTGTGCAGTCCCTCTTAGTGACTGCGTTATTTTCATGGAGTATTTGCAATGAGGGTTTGCAGATTAATTGAAGGGTGAGATCTCAAGTGTAAGGATCAGCATTCCACTTTGGAGATACATTGGAGAAGGTCTACCTCAGATTTCTCATCATCTTCAACATTCTCTATTGAGTTCTAGATTTGAGTTGCTGCAGCTACCCAGCAACTCCGACATTTTTTCCATTTTGTGTATTTCAGCCAATCCTTTGGAGGATTGATGTATTATTGCTTCTAAGGGTTAGAGCTTTGCTCCCCTAGTGTTTTTGAGCTATATATTGTCACATATTTCAGTTATTATGTAATATGGAGTAGTACCTCTTATAAACCGCATCCTCATAGCCTGGGTTTATGCAGAAATAATAGTATTCTCTATTTTCATGTACATGTCTTATTGAGGCTTGCATTGCCTTTCTTGAGTGGATGTTTCCTCAAGAACTTGTACTCTTTTGCTTCTATAACATTATTTGATGGCTATTCAGATCTTCACATGCTCATGGTTGTAAAATAATTCTGTATTTCCATTTCATGTGCTTACATTTGTTGCATTCCCTCACCGGGCACTTTCTGAGGATATCTAGTAGTGTGAGATCTGTTTAACCACTCTAGAAGGATTTCTTTGGTCCCAAATCTTGTATTTCAGTCTTATATGTATTGATCTATGGGATCCAGGTCTTGGTATCAAATCCTGTTGCCTCCATTTCTGGAAAATGCATTTTCCAGCCATGGATTGCTAGCCATTCCTGAAAAGGAACATTACAGTGGTATCAAAGCATAGTCTTGGCTCAGCCTGTGAGTCTAAGCCCAAGAAGATCAAAATGTTGAAGAAGATGAGTTTATTCTCATCTATTTTTATATCAAGAGGAGATCTCTCCAAGGAGGTCAAGAAGATTGAAGAAGAAGAAAAATAAGAACCATGTACTTCCTATTCTCATCAAGAGGAAGACCACACCACCACTTGAGGAGCCTTGTGATAACACTATCACACTCATGGAGGAGCAGCCACATGCATCAACAGTTGGAGCAGCCAACACTTTGGAGGAGGGAACTCTTGTAGCCCTACAAGAAGTTCCAAATGCACATCAAGGTATGAAAAGATTTCCACAATCTATTTTTGTAGCAGCTTCTTTTGAAAATTGTGGAGATTTGCTTTTGAATGACCAGGGGTCAAATCACACTGTTAACATAGAGAAGCTTGGTTGCACTACGCTATGCAACATGAAAAATTTCAAGGAGAAAATAAACCATCATCTTTATGAGCCTTTGTTGGATTTCATATCACATTGGAGGCTGGGTTTTGAAGCCTTGAAGGATGATAGTAGACATCTTGAAGTGAGAAACCCTTTCTCCCTTCAAGATGACACTTTCTCAATGAGCTCCTTTCAGCTCAAAGAGGAACTTCTACTTTCAGATCCAAGACCTCATTGGTTTTGGAGGATTATTGTTGATAGGAAGGTCTCAAGGAGAGATCTCATCAGAGGTGCACTTCAACACACCATGGAGTGCAATGTTTTTCTTCCTTTCTCACAAGAGCAGATAGAAGATGGAGGACATCTTAGGATGGATAACATATCTTATGCTTGTGTTGGACATTCCTTGAGCCATGCACATCATGATGGGAGGTTTTTTCCTACCACCTATTTGGGTCTTGATAGGGTCTCATTGATCCTTGAGAAGATTGCATTTCAAAATCCCATGAAGTGAAAAGATAGGAGTTCGATTTGGGAGGATAGTAGCCCTCATGGGAGGAGTACCAAGATGAAGAGAAGAATGAAGCATCCATAAGTGGTTGAGTGGATGTGGTTTATGAGCAAGGATCTGGGAGGCTACTTGCAAATTTATGATACCAGGCAACAGGAGGCTTGGTTGTGCTGGTTTCTCTTGAAAGAGTTTTTCCATCACTTGGAAAACACTCTTTCTAAGAGTAGGAGGATGGATACTTACATCATTGAGCAGCATAGAGTATGGATGCATGGTGTTGATGTGCTACTCATATCATTCATTGTGTATTCATCACATGAGTTTTATGATGGAAGTATGGGGAGGCAGCAAAATTTTTTGTTTCTTTGCTTGTTCTTGGGAGAGAAAGAGCATATTTTCTCTCACATTTTGCATGATGTTGCAGGAGGAGGAGATGGAATTATCTCCTTGGATTTTGATGATAGAGAGGTACTTCCACCTTGGGAGGATATCCTTATGTATTGCAGCATTATGAGAGACATCTTTGACAAGGAGCATGTCAAAGAATGGAGCTATGAGTTGGCCAGAGATCATTTGCAGAGGCCAACAACGCTGTCACTTGAGAGCTTGGGGTTATTGATGGAGTTTCCCCAGGATCACTTCACACTTGATGCACTTGGAGGAAAAATATGAGATGAGATTGATGGAGTAGTGGATGGAGACATCTATTACATTGGTATGACCTCACTTGCTATGATATTCTTGACTTGGATTTCCAAGTATAAGGAGGGTGATCTTTATGACACATATGGTTCATTTCTCTTCCTAGGAATGTGCCATCCTACTATGGAGGGATCATTCATATACACATGCATCATTTTTCTCTCAACATATGGTAAGAATATTGTTTTTACACCTATCGATTATCTAACACAACACTTTGATGCTCTTACCATTCATATTCAGTGCATTTCTCCACAGAAGGGAAAGTTCTTCATTGAGCTCCATAGACAAAATTGGGCCAATTTGTATGATGGAGACAGCCATCCCTTATGTGGCCTTGGGAAAATGTTTTATTATCACATGTATGTTTAGCTTATGCATTCTAACATGTATCATATGGATACATGCATGATTAACCATGTAAAAAGAAACATTTTTCCTTGTACTTTTCTCAAGCAGCAGCTTGTAAAATTGCGTTGTCACTACTAGGAAAGTTGTTGGTACCTTGCATCACTTGAAACCTTCAGCATTTTCCTCATTTTATTGCTGATCATGACTCCATTTGTTGACATGGTTCATATTTTTATAAGAGGCATGATTATGAAAGAGACACTTGAGTTGGATGTGTCCTTGAGTGGGAAGAACTCTCACATTTTCTGCACTACATATTCTAATGGGAGCATGGGAGGAGAGATGGCCACCACTACTACATATGTGTTCTCTTTTGAGGTGGACCATGGACTTGATAGTCATCCATTGTACAACCATGGGAAAGTGTTTGATCTTGTATTGTTGCTATATTCAACCATTTACTATTCCTTAGTAGATGTGATGAATTGTATATGTTACTTGCCATACTATTTTTTGAAGCTGCAGTGGATGAAACTGCGCTGTGTCCTTTCGAGACATTGTTTGTATCATGTAAAACTTTTAGAAAACTCCTCATTAGGATGTACTATGATTACCATGTCCTATTCATCATGCATGGATTATTTTGGGCCAGCTTGTTCTTCATTGTTGGAGGAGAACTCTTTGGAGGATTGCTCTTCACTTTTCCATTTGAGGGCAATAATTTTGTAGCCCAGGATCAGCACACACTCTAAAATTATCATAAGTGGAGAGAAGGACAGCATGGGGTGAGCTATGATGCTTTCCAAGTTCATATTTTCAGCCCACCTTCATTTCCGAAGCTTGAGGTGGAAGGAGATTTTCAGGAGTTACCATGTTGGGAGGTGACTCATTTTTTTTGGATGATTGCTTGGGGATGGAGGATCCACATGGGGAAGATGTTCCTCATCACATTTATAACTCCATGCCTTGAGTGGATACTTTCCAATTCTATCCTTGTAGTTTCTTGAGGACAAGAAACATTTGGGGGGGGGAGGACTGTAATGTTCCTAATTTTTGCCTTCAATAAATTGGAACATTAGATTTTGATAATTTCACTTATAAGTTAAATAATTGGGTGAGGAGGCCCATTCATAATAATAACATGGATAAAATCCCTCTAGTATGAAAGGGGATTAGCCTTGGAACTAGATTTCACACCCTCATGTGTGAAAGGGGACATTTTTCAAAGTGGCTTGGTTAAGTTTGACCAAGTCAAACAGCATTGTGTATGAGGTGGAGAGCACTACATGGGGTAGAGCAGAGATAGAGGATGGAATATTCCTTTATGGAGTAAAACCTAATGGATGGGGCCCAGAGAGCCTCCACTTGCTATATATGGAGAGGAGGAGAGCCATTGTTATTCATGCTTGTATTATTCATTTCATGTCTATTCAGACATTGTGCATTCTTTGCTATTTAGCAAGAATTGTCGAGAAATTCCTGTTTAGGATTTCCTCACCTTCTTGAGAGGCCTCTTGAAGGTTGGTTCTTAATTTTCCACATATCTTGGCTCAAGGCCAAATAATCCTCCTCCAGGAGAGCGTTATTGCTACAGTAGCATAATATTGTGTTGTAGGGTGTTGCAATGGAGACTCCACAACACCTCTTCCATCTTCTGTTTTTCAGAGAGAGAGTCTTTCCTTTATTTGGGAGATCAGATTAGAAGCTTGAGAGCTGACTTGCAGATCTTGGCACTTTTCCATAGTGTTCTATTCCACTCACTGTGCAGTCCCTCTTAGTGATTGCGTTATTTTCATGGAGTATTTGTAGTGAGGGTTTGTAGATTAATTGGAGGGTGAGATCTCAAGTGTAAGGATCAGCCTTCAACTTTGGAGATACATTGGAGAAGGTCTAATTCAGATTGCTCATCATCTTCAGCCTTCTCTATTGAGTTCCAGATTTGAGTTACTGTAGCTACCCAGCAACTCCGATATTTTTGCCATTTTGTGTATTTCAGCCAATCCTTTGGAGGTTTGATGTATTATTACTTCTAAGGGTTAGAGCTTTGCTCCCATAGTGTATTTGAGCCATATATTGTCATATATTTCAGTTATTATGTAATATGGAGCAGTACCTCTTATAAACTATGACGTCATAGCCTGGGTTTATGCAGAAATAGCAGTATTCTCTATTTTCATGTACATGTCTCGTTGAGGCTTGCATTTCCTTTCTTGAGTGGATGTTTCCTCAAGAACTTGTACTATTTTTCTACCATAAAATTATTTGATGGCTATTCAGATCTTCACATGCTCATGGTTGTAAAATAACGTTGTTTTTCCATTTCATGTGCTTACATTTGTTGCATTCCCCCACCGGGCACTTTCTGAGGATATCTAGTAGTGGGAGATCTATTTAACCACTCTAGAAGGATTTATTTGGTCCCAAATCTTGGATTTCAGTCTTAGATGTATTGATCTAAGGGATCCAGGTCTTGGTATCAAACCATGTTGCCTCCATTTCTGGAAAATGCATTTTCCAGCCATTGATTGTTAGCCATTCCTGAAAAGGAACATTACATTCCTACATTTGATGGGTCTTCCTCAATCAATGTTAAGGCTTGCAGGAAAGAGTTAGATACATTTTTCATGCTACATCCTGTGGTTGAAAAAGAGGCTGTCCAAATTGCAACACTTCATCTCTTAGGTGAAGCCAAGGATTGGTGGTTTAGTCACATGGAGCATGCAAAAGTGAATAAATATTCATATTTCTTTCATGAGATGAGGAATAAGTTTGATGTGAAGAAGACAAAGATGGGCTACAAAGAGACATTTCCTAAGGACACAAAGGAGGATGTTATTCTTGTCACTCTGGTCAAGAAGTCACTACATTTACCACCAGCTACAGAAGTACTTACATTTGGAGAAGAGACACTTGCAACTTTACAAGATATTCTTGTGCTCTTGAAACATAGATTCCCATGCATGATTCGGGAGATGCATGAGGAAGAGGAGGAAGATTCCAGCACTGGTACATTGGTAGAGGAGCAACCATCTTTCTTACCAGCAGTTGGAGACACCATTGTCCCAGTTGGAGGAACTCTTGTGTTTTGTCAAGAGGTTCCCACACATCAGTTGATCCAAGGTATGCATTCACATTCATCACCTATTGTTTCAGTAGATCTTATTGAAACTTTTGGGGACATGCCATCAGGGCCAATGCATAACCAAGGGTTAGATCTAAATTATTATTTGAAGCAGCAACATATCACAGCGTAGAGGACCCTTGATATAATCAAGGAGGAGATGAAAATCTTTCCCAGTTTGTCATTGATGGACTACATTCAACCTCTTGAGTTGAAGTGTAGAGTTTCAAAAGAAGGGATGAGCATGATCCTATGTACAATGAATGGTTATGAAATCAGTATTGTACCTTGCTTTGAGATAGTATATGTATCACCTTGTAGATCTACAGTGATGTCACTTAGTAGCAGTGATAATGATGAGTCCCCATTATTCTTGAAGCATTCTGAAGGTAGCTTCACTCATGAAGAAATGGAGGTTAAGATGATGAATGGTAGAAATATTGATATGAGAAATCTTTTCTCCTTTCTTGATGAAACTTTCTCAATGAGAATCTCACAGCTCAAAGAGAGACTTCTACCTTTAGTAGATCCAGAACCTCATTGGTTTTGGAAGGCCATGGATGGGAATAAGGTCTCATTAAGAGATCTCATGGGAGGTGCAGTTCAACATTTCATGAGGTGCAAATTTCTTCATCAGTTTGAGGAGGTTGGTGTCCTACAATGGGAGGATACCAAGTATTTGTAGAATGAGATCCATCATCCACATTGGTATGAATGGCTGATAATATGGAGAAAGGGGTTGCCAAACCACTTGCAGATCTATGACATAGGGTAGCAAGAAGCACGATTACGCTGGTTGCTCTTGGGTGAGTATGGTTACTACCCAAAGATTCATATTTTCTTGTTTCATTCCTTATGTCTCAATAATAGAATGCATAAGAAGAAGGCATGCTTACTATGGTTGTTAAGAAGAGAGTTTGGACATCACATGTTATATCTTATGTCCACGTATTTACTCTTGTTTGGGATATGTCTCATGTATTTACATGTATTCTTGCTTGGGATGTATCTCATGTTCATGTATGTACTTTGGGTTGGGAGAAATTATAACTCTCACATGATGTGGCATAAAGGAGCTTGTTTGTATTATGTTGATGAGACATATCACATGTACTATATTGTTTCTCCATGACTTGCATCATGATAATGCAAGGAGGCAGTAAGAATACTTGTTGCTTTGGTTACTATTGGGAGAGTATGGGCTGAATTCTTCCCATACATTGCATGACATTGTTGGAGGATGGCAACAGGAGGCCTTACAGTGTAGGCTTCTGTTGGGATATTTTTTTCATTGTACTTGGTATACTGATGATGTGATGGGGCAGCAGGATTCCTTATTGAGGTGGCTTCTCTTGAGAGAATATGGCCACTACATTTGGTACAATGATGATGTGGTATGGCAGCAAGAGGCATTGCTGAGGTGGCTTCTTTTGAGAGAGTATGGCTCTCATATTATTATTGATGACTTGGCATGGAAACAAGAAGCATTGTTGAGATGGATTATTTTGAGAGAGTATGGCTCTCTTACTTATTTGCATGATGATCTAGCATGGCAGCAGATGGCTTTGCTGCATTGGTTGTTGTTAGGATAATATGGTTTGACATTGTTTATGTTTTCCCATATGTCTCTACTTCTTGTTTTTCACTATATTGATGTGATGTTTGATTCTTGCATGGCCAATAGGGCTGATGATGAGGGCATTGATGTATGTAATCTGCTCTATGTATCATGGCTTGGAGAGATAGTTCATGAGTTGGGACTTTCCACTTTGGGAATGAACCACTTTATCTTATGTATCTCATGTATAGAGGAGAACTTTGGTCATCATATGGTTGCCACATGGAGATTCATTGATGAGGATGGGTATCTAAATTTTCAGTTGGAAGCCATTCTAGACATTCTAGAGGAGTAGCTTTGGAGCTGGACATGCATGACACATTGTGATAGATGGGAAGACCTTCCACATGAGGATGCCATTTGGGGGGAGGATGTTTGCTGTAGCATCCAATTTTGCAGTTGCTTTAGGACAAGCAACATTTTGCCGGGGAGGACTGTAATATTCCCAAATTTTCACCTGATATTCGGAATATTAGAGTTCTTAATTTCCTTAATGAATTAAGTAAATAAAAGGGCGGAGGGACCCATAATCCTAAATATGAATAAATATCCACTTTTTGTGTGTGAATGTGGATTAATTAAGACTAGATCTACATAATGAGGTAGTTGAGCAACTACTAATGTGAATGGAATTGCAGATCATGTCTCATTAATGAGATAGATCATGGAGGTTGACACAGACAACTAAGATCTTGAAGAGTTCAAACAAAAGATCATGGAGCATTCATGATCAGATGATGGAGGAATTTGTGCAATTAATGCACACATGATGGAGAGGATGTACATTGCACCTAGACATGATGGATGACTTGACTCGACATCGCAGTCAAACATGGAAGATCTTCTCCACATGCACAGTGCAGTTTAGATGAGGGCCAAGGCATGGGAAGGCTCAAACTCTATATAATGAAGATGAAGGCAAGAATGAAGACATGCTTTAGATTATTGATGTTGAAGATCTATTTAGATCTGGAATTGCCATGTGACATTCCATCGATTTCTTCGGTTGTTTAGCTCAGATTTCAAGTGTTGTTTAGCATAGGGTGTTCTTGGTCGAGAATCCCACCTCTTTCTTTGAGTAGCTTTGGAAAGAGTATTGTACTTAATTCTACATCAGGAATTGGTGCCACATAAATTTTCCTACTTTCTACAAAACATTCATATTCAGAAATTGCAGATTTATGAAGATCAGTTTGGAAGGTGGAGGTTGTCTTCAGTATTTTAGCTGGAGAATTGGTGAAGGTTTATTCCTATCACCTTGGGCTTAAAGATAAACATTCCCAGAACTTCATATCAGATATGACATCAGGTAAAAATTTATTGACCTCCTAGTAGCAGCAATACCTTCGGGAATTACGCTGTCCATTTTGCAGATCCAAAAGGAGGAAGGAAGTTGCTAGAATTTCAGCTAGTAATCCTATGAGGGATCATCCCCTCACCTTGCCATTAGTATTTCCATCAGCCTGGAGTTTATTGCAGCATTTTTCAGTAGGCAGAAGGAATCTCTTTCTCTCACAACGTAGTTTCTATGGGTAGTTGTGTTGCAGCAGTTGTAATCATTATTGGGGGATTGAAAAGCTAGATCTAGAGCTTCTAGCTTGTAGATCTGAAGGAGGGATCAACCCTTCAAGCTTAGATCTGATATTGTGACATATTTCAGCCATCTATTTGTTAGATCTAGCTTCAGATCTATAATCGCAACAGATTAAGTATCAAGCCCTAGGAGGGTGATTTTCCAAAGTTGTAGATCTGGAAAATCCTTTCTGGGTTATCTTGGGAATCCATCACATTGGCCAGATCTTGAATATTGGAATCATCAGAGCTCCATATTTCAGTAGATATGCATTTTCCTTTTCACCCTACAGTCATATTTTCATATTTTGTTGAATGGAAAACACAATATTCGCTTCCAGTAGCTCTCAAGTTACGCAGTGCCTATTGTGGCATGTTTTCAGGGTGATTGTAGGCCATCTCTTTGGCTAGATCTACTCATATTTTGTACATTGTGTAACTGATTCATCTCCATATAATAAAATGGCTCAGATTTTCTGTAAATTCTAATGTTGTCTTGAGATTTATTGTTTACTTAGTTGCAGTTCTTATATTGTGTTTAAGTATTACTGCATTCTCCCTTTTGGGATACTACATGAGGCAATTCCAACTAAAATCAAAACCAGGAGCCAACCAATGCCCAACAGTAGAGAAAAATGCCACCTCTTTGAACAAAACATTCTTGTTCGATATGTGGTGAGTACGGCCATTATACTCACCATTGTCTTGAACTCCCTAAGCTGAAGAAGCTACAAAGTAACCGAGGACAACGAGGATCTTCCTAGCAAATAGTTGTGATGCAGGAACCTTTCTCCCATCAAGGGACTTTTAGCACTCAACAACAAAATCTAGATGACTCTGCGAAAAAAAACCATGATATCTACATGAATGGCGAAGAGATGTTTTTCCAAACACAGAATCACAATTACAACACCCCACCAAACACCAATGCATCAGGGGCGAGTACCAGTGCACCAACTACACCTTTGACCATTTCAAAGATGCCTATTGAACCATTTCCAAATATGGCGATGGGACCCAATAGGCGAGCATGAAACTACTCCAAAGCAACCCATTATTATAGCATCGTGGATGATTTAGCCCAATCTCCCACTTTCATGTTAGCTTTGAAAGTATTTTAGTCATGCCCAAAACAACAAAAAACCTTACTTTCTGCATTAGGCACTATCGACCCTGTCGATACACGCATAATGGATTTTGATTTAGATAAAGCCACCCCTAGGCTTCCTTCCATGGTCGCCTTTCAGATACTAGTGTCAGTCTAGAATATCACCATTCACTGATGTGTCATTGACAAGGGTGCATCTATGTGCATCATGTCAAAAAATGTTTGGCAGAAGTTAGGGTCTCCCGAACTAAAACCTTTAGTCATCACGCTTAGAGCATACGACGGTTGCCCTTCGACCCCTGTTGGCCTCTACAAAAATGTCCTGGTCTGCTTAGCCGGAAAGACGGTCCATATAGACATTAAAGTCTTGGATGCTCACTTGGACTATAACATACTCCTTGGTCAGAGTTATATGTACGTCATGTCAGCCATTTCCTCCTCCATCTTCTGTATTATGATGTTCCCCCACGAGGACCGCATCATTACTGTCGATCAATTAACGCATAGTGAGAGGCGACCCCTAAAAAACACTGATGTAATTCTACCCTATGTGGATACATCCTCGGATGCACTTTCATGTTACCAAAAATATGGAACTGGCCAGTTCAAACCATCGTCTGTTCTAGGATCATTTTTAGGAGATCCCCCCATTATACCTGAATCATCACCCGATGTCACAGGTGCTTCGATGTGCATTATGTCCACATAAAGTGACGAAGCTAGTCAGGACACGGACATGAGCAGTAATGACACCGAGTCCTCAGCCACGGTAGCCTCTCTCACCTACGCCGCTTCCCAAACCCCTTTCCTCTACCCCCAACTGGTTTTGTCTCCTAGCAGGTTTTGGAAATAGTGATGTTACCAAACATATCATTTGCATTACCCATTTGGTATCTCATCCCCCCTACAGGGATAGGAGCCACACACATCACTGCCATAGGGTTGAAGCCCCTCAGTCTTGAGGAGGCCCCACCCATCCAAGAAATAATCAAAACCATCCCTGCAAATGAAATTCCCATTGCAAAACTGGTGGTTACGGCTAAGAAAAACGAGAAAAGAGGAAATAAGATGGAGACTCCCACCGTACAATGGGAATAACTAGTCTACGCCATATGCAACGTAATAGGACACCCTACCCATATCTGCCCAGAGCTGTATGAATTAAAACCACTCCTCGGCTCTGAGGCAGACATCGTGACATCGCATTCCTGTAAAAAGGAACTTGCCACCAAAGGTAAAGGAAAAGCATTGTGTACCAATCACGCATGTGCTATCTGCAGCAACTATGGGCATTATACCCATCATTTCCAATAGATCAAGTGATATAGGTATGCCTTACACACCATCGATCAATCCTATCAAGAGGATCCCCCCACCCAGTCTGTCGGAGATGAACCTCATATCACCCTGTACCTACAGGAGGAACGACAGGCACTAGAAAGACTCCCAGTCATGCCCCCTCTCGTTATACACTGCATGTTGTGCGATGAATGTGGCCATGTCCTTAAAGAATGAGTAGCCCTAGAACTAATCCATAGATGGTATCCTGTAGAACGGGTTTACTACTTTGGATTGCGCGCAACACAATTGACATGTCCTTTGTGCGCCGACAATCACCTTATGGAAAATTGTCACTATATCCCCCAATTTCGGTTAGCCCTTGCTAGTTTTCACTCAGCGATAATCCACCTCTCCCAAGAAGATGACATGGAATCAGAATTCATCAATATTTTGACAACCCAAGAGGATGTGACGAGCAGATCCAACCTATTCTTGTCAATTGAAAAGCGACCAATCCGGGAACCCTTAGTTACCCCCAACTTCTCTCTACAAAGAATATCAATATGTGCATTATGAAAAATGCCCAATCATGTGGTTGTCACTTTCCCTGATTTAGCAGCATTATGATGCTGGTTCCCTACCAGACCACAAAATGAGCACGACGGGACACCCATATCTAGGCTATATTGCCTAGTATTTCAGGGCAATCACTATGAGCAGCACTTCACCTATATCTCGTGAGTTCGTCCTACCATTGATATGATTCATACCTATTGGCTTGAGGGGTCCTGACCCAAGTTCGAGGTTAAGGTTTGCCAACAAACCCCTATACTACTAGCCCTTTCGGAAATGACCTACTTGTGCAGGCCAAGGTCTCACCCGAAGCAGTATGGGAGGGTGCTGGAACCAGGTTTCCACACCCTGAGAGAGAGTAGGTAATTCGAGGCAAATCTATGTTATAACTTACTAGGTTCGCATAGAATGAGCCTATTCGCAGCCCTTTTAACAATGTAATTAGCATATAACTAGAACACAACTATCAGATCTAATTGATACATTCGCATCCACTTGCGTATTATCAATTACCATCACAGAGCACTATAATTGCAGCCAATATTAGATCACAGAGATACTTAAGCCAATTCCAGAAGACAGACATATTTGCAGCTTATTTAAATATCATAGATGCGCTTCAGTAGTTAACGTAACCAATTCGATAACACACAGATACTTTAACGATACTTCGCATTCATTAACATTCAAACCCACTTACAACCCGTGCACACAGCCTAGCGGGGTCTGCACATAGTAAGATTGAGGATCTCTGTGCACATAGAAAGCAAGAGTCCTTACCCAAAACAACCCAAAAAAAATCTAACAGGTCGCACATAGCATCAATCTATCGACCTTCTTACTTACTAGACCCAATTAACTAGCTATTTAGAACAAATTAGCCTTCGCTATCCTATGGTCTGAAAACCCTGGGTTGAGGACCCTAGAGCTACCCTTTAACCCATTACAAACATTAGGGTCTTTGACCCACCCAAAAACCCCTACCTAGGACCGATTTTAACAAAATTGTATAAAAAATGCAGGTTAGGGAACACTATTCCAACAGACCCCCAACACAATCTTGTGACTCGTCCTGAGTCACTATGGCCATGGGTTCTCCATCTTCGCCTGTAGCTGCTTGATCACCTCAACCAGTGGGGGCAACACTCCTTCACTCTGCGCAGTAGCATTCTGAGAAATCTCCACCAACTTCTGTGATGTTGGACCTTTTGTAGCAGTAGTGACACTCTCTAAAGTCTGGTTCAACTACTTTACTGTGATGTCGACTTCCTAAAAGAGCTTGAGGGCTTCATCGGCCCAAGGCTTAAGGTGGTCGCTGAGGACCTTATTTTTCTGGCAGAGATCTTCAACGTTGTCTCTTGGCGTGTGGCTGGTATGCAGTCATGCCAGGTGTTGAGCGGGTGTCAAAGTAGGCATAGTGGCTTCCAGCTGCTTGAAATCTTCTTCCTTTTGGCACAGTGTTTGAGTAAGTTCACGTAGGAGGATATCTCTTTGCACCTTAGTCCATAGCTGCATAGCTGTCTCCAACATTCCTGCACCCTGAGAAATCTGACCTATGATGACATTAGTGGCCTCTGTGACCAGTGCAGTTCACTGGGCCCTTACCTCAGGTGGCATTTCCAACTGTAATTTGGCATGCAAGGCCACAATTTGTTGTTCCATCTCTGTCTTGACCGCCTGGATCTCGGTCCTTGAAGCCTTGAGTGCTGTAACAAGCCCCTCAATCTTGGCCTAGGGGGTGGCAGAAGCCCGGATATCTTCAGTGACATATTCACAGAGCCTATTGATTAGTCGTTCCAGCTCTGTCTGTTCTGCAGTGGCAAGGGTACATACAGCTTGTGCCTGGGATACTTCAGCAATTTTTTCTTCTATCGTTTGCTCAGTTGTACTAAGATGCCGGTGTACTCGGCGATCCTGGTGTTGAATCTCTTCAAATAGGGATGTGTGGAGGACCTGTAATGGTTCATGCGGTAGGCGAGCTAGGTCCAATTGTACCTCTGCGCAGGCCTAGACTTGTTCTCCTAAGTTGGGTGGACTCAGCATGAGGGTTGTGCCTGGAAAAGGGAAAAGGCGGCTTTCCGTTGTACTAATAAATGCGTTGCTTGTTGCAGGGGCCGACCTTGCCTGGATCATAATTGTTTGCAAGGTGTTAATATTCAGTTGTAGAGCTTGGATCTCAGCCTGGAGGGTGTCGACTGTGGCCTTCTGCTGCTCTTCCAGAGCCAACCATTTATCTTCTACAGCAAGGGTGACTGCGTCCACGATTTTCTCCAGGTCCTTCTTTGTCAAAGTAACTCCTCTGTCTCATTCTGGCCATTAAGTGCATTTATTCTTCCTGGGTCCTTTAGTAGGGTCACCTATCCATTTCGCTCCTCGAGGGGGGTCAGTACCTCCTGCATCCAGACCCTCTATGCCCAGATCCTTCCGTGAGTCCTTCTGTGAATCCTTCTGTGAACCCTTCTATGAACCATTTTGTGCTTCCCAGTCCACTTCCTTCCTAGTACTCTTACCCTGTCCTCCGATCTCCCTGGAAATGGTGGGCGGGGTGACCTTTGTGGTGCTTGTATCTACAGTGTCCTTCATTCTTGACTTGAAGCCGAGCTTCCAGTGCAGAGGCCAACCAAAAATAATGTGGTCAATCTCGTCATCTGTGACCATGTATGGGAGTGATACCCATGCTGGGTCCTTGTGGTCCCTGATATGCACATTGTGCATTGTTACCTAAAAGGCTGCGATGCTCAGGCTAGGAACAATATAATCCATGGGAATAATGGCCTCCTTGACATCCTAAATGGTGTCTTCCCAGTAACCTTCTTGCAGGTAGTTCAATAGGCCCAAAAAACTGACAGGATGCGCATGTCCCAGTGATTGCGATCGGCATTACATAAATTGGTCAGTGCCTACTCCAAGATCTTATTAAAAGCTTCCACATCTCCATTTTCGTGTGGATGATACGGGGTGATGCATGGTGGATCCAGAATTCTTCAATCAAGGCCTGTATTGTTTCATTAACAAAATGCATACCTCTATCGCTCATTAAGATCTTCATACATCCAAACCTAGTTAGAATCTGCTCCAAATTTAAGTGTGCAGCGGTATTTGTAGTGCAATCCTTCACAGCTTGTGCTTCAGCCCATCTAGTTACACAACCAGTTGCAGTGATGATGTAGCATGCACCTGTCTTCTTTCCTGGCGAGTTGATGGGCCCAACGAAGTCAATGGCCGATTTTTCAAATGCTTGCAGGGCCATTTGTGGTTGCAGGGGAATTTCATCTTTGCGCGATGGCCTTCCTGTCCTTTGGCACATATCGCAGTCTTTGCAATAGTTGTGAGAATCACTATGCAATGTGGGCCACCATAGCCTAGCTCTCAAGATCTTCTGCGTCGTCGCCTTTCCTACATAGTGGCCTCCAGCTACACCCCCATGGGCTTCTGCTAATATGGCATGCCTCTCATGCTCCAAAACATATCTTCGCAGCACCTCATTAGCTTCCAGTTTATACAGATGGCCTGCAATGATGGTAAAATCTGTTATGCGGGTTACCAACTCTTTCTTCTATTGTACCGAATACTTTGCGGGTGCCATCCCTGTAGTCAAGAAGTGAATGATGTCGGCAAAGTGCACATCAACTACCTTAATAGTGAACACCTATGCATCAGGAAATCCTTCTCTAGGTTGGTCGGATCTTCACCACTTTCAATTTGAGCTAAGTGGTCCAGCCCAGCATTCAACTTCCCTGGTTTCACGATGATCTCAAAGTCATATTCTTGAAACAACAGTAGCCATCCACAGATTTTCCCCCCCAACAAAGTCTTATTGACTAGGTACTTCAAATATGAGCAATCTGTAAACATCTTGAAGTGCCCTCCTAACAGATAATTTTGGTATTTTTGTAGGGCGTATACCACGACGAACCCCTCACACTCCATAGTGGAATGGTCACTCTCTACACCAGAAATTTTCCTACTAGCAAATGCAACTCGATGATCAATGTCTCCCTCTCCAGGCTATGTAAGGATAGCTCCCAGGGAGATCGCCGATGCATCTACGTGAACATGGAAAACCTTCGCCCAGTCAGGAAAGATGAGAATAGGCATAGAGACCATCTTCTCCTTGAGTATCCCGAAGCTCTTTTGACACTCCTCGTCCCAAAAAAATGAAACATCCCTTTTTAGAAATTTTTCCATAGGTGTTGTGATCAGCGCGTACCCTTGAATGAACTTTCTATAGTAGCATGTGTGTTCGACGATAGAGCGCAGCTGTTTCTCAGTTTTAAGTATTGCCAAGTTTAAGATAACTGCTAATTTGGTGGGGTGAACCATCAATCATTGAAACAAACTATGTGACTATGCAAGATCCCAAAGGGTACACAGAATATGTACTTTTTGATATTCAGAGAAATTTGGTGCTTTCTATAGGCATACAACATCATGCGCAAGTTTGAGACGTGCTTCTTTAACAACCCGAAGACAGTCTAGTCATCAAAATATACCTCCAAAAATTTGTGGATGAATTCCTTGAATACTATGACCACCACCCGCAAAAATATGGCAAGGGCATTCTTGAGCCCAAATGGCATGACAATATATTGAAAAGATCCCCATTCAGTGGCGAACGTAGTTTTGTTGTGATCTTCAGGTGCAATCCTCATCTGATGGTAGCCAAAAAATGGAATGGAGTAGTTTGAACAGTGGGTGTATGAATAACTGAAGTGCTTGGACCAGCAAAAGACCGTTGAGTAGATCTAGGATGAGAAAAACCAAAGTTATGAATAAAATGAAGGTCATGTGGGGTGGTTTCTCTACTACCAGGATGTTCACCACTATGTTAGGGTGATTGTAGAGGCTCAAAGTCTATATGATCTATATCACCAAGTGACTTAGTTCTGGATGGGTTTCTTAAGTCAACTTGTGAATCTTGTAGAGCTGAGAGGTTTACAGGGATAGAATTAGCTCTATGAATTGGTCTGACATCAGTTGAAGTGTTGGATTTAGGAGATTTCCTAAGGATAATTTTTGGATTGTCAACTATCTCAGGAGGATTTGGGTCTGGAAAGGCTCTAGTATGAACTCTTCTAGAAGCCACTATGAGGTGTTTTTAGACCAAATGATGAGAAGAGTTCAGCCAAGTATGACAATATTTTAAAGGCTAACTAATATTTTTAAAGAAAACTCAAACCTCAAAGTCTTGTTAACTAAGTTTCTATGATGTTATGATAAATGTTTTCCCAGTGGAGTCTTAGGAAAAACCAATGGGGTCAGCAGGCCTACTGAATACCAATGGAGTCGCCAGGTGAAGGATTTTTACTTGTTTTCAAGGTTTGGTTGTTGTTCACCACCAACAATCAATAATAACCAATCTTGGTGACACTTGTTTCATTTAGGAATAGGGGTTTGTTGAGTTGTGAAGTTATCTATTACTCATAATCTCCCCAGTATGGTCACCGGTATGTTAGGGTCTTTGTAATTTGCAAGATTGGAAAGAACAAATGCTGCAGAGCCTACATCAAAACCACTTTGGAATCCTAGGATCTAGCCCTCCTGGATTCAGATATGGATCTCTCTATATGAGTGTTTTCAAAGATATTTCTTCAAGGGCTAGTTTAAGACATTAGGCTAGTTATAAGGCACAAGGGTTTGTTTTGGTTTTGGTTGGATAGAATATCATCAAAATGAAGGAAGTCTTTTTGAGGGGTAAAGGTGTGAGCAGGTCAAGAGAATGGTTCTGTTGATAGGATAAGTAAGAAATAGTATCAATCCATTGGGCTATGGAGTCACAATAGGATTTAATTGCACAACACGTTTCAAGAGTGGTGCATGGGGCAAGTCATCTATGACAATGCATTCTTTAGATTGATTTGTGATATGGAAACATAAAAAGTGTTGTCAAAGAAACAAACACACAAGAAAAACAAAGGACAGTCTAAGATCAGGTAAGTACTTTTAAAATAGCCTGCTTTTGACATGCACTTAATGGAAAGACACAAAAGTAACCTAAGATCAGGTAAGTAATTTTAAACTAGCCTACTTTTGATATTCTTTTAAGGGAAAACATTAGAAACAAAGAATAGCTTAAGATCAAGTAAAGACTTTTAACTTAGCCTGCTTTCAACATATTCTCAAAGGAAAACAATTTAAGATGAACATAAAAAGTAGCCTAAGATCAGGTAAGTAATTTTAAACTAGCCTGCTTTTGACATACTCTTAAGCGAACTTTTCAAAGCAAATGTTGGAGATAAACTAGAGGACAAGGCTAACCATAGACTTCCCTAGTTCAACTTTGCTTAGCAGACTTTTCAAGAACATTCAAGGATAGATTTTCAAGTTTTACTCATCCATACATGGACTCACCAACATTCCTGGACTGATTACACTCTATTGAACTATCCCCAAATACACAATTAGAAGAAAACATAAAGATAAAGATTTATCAGTGAGATTTAGGGTACTTGATAGTAAATCCTAATCTATATTTGTTGTTCTTTATTAGAGAAAGTGGACAGTATGGAAAACATGAGAAAAATGACAATTAGAGTAAGAAAAACATCACCATTAACATAAACCAGGATCCCATAAATCAGCTTGTGTATTTGATGTTCAAACCAATTACAATCTTCAAGTCTAATGGGTCTTTTATAGCTTCAAACTTCTCATTTTAACCTATCTTCTTTCAATTACAAAACAGAGCTTCAACAGCCTCAATAGCTATTTACATTCAGTGAGTATTCAACCAACAATAATAATGAACTCCTCATATGATATTTATAGGTGAAATTGAGGAGGTGGAGTGAAAGGAGGTCTATTTGTGCAATTAATACAGAGTAATTGTTTCTCGGCCTTTGGGAGGCCTGATGGAGAAAATTTTAGATGTTTATCTCTATTTTAATCAATTTTACATTAAATTTCATCAACTTTAGTCACTTTTGTTGACTTTGGAGGCTTTTGGTAGGCTGGAAATTAATTCGGAGTTGTCTTTGGAAAATATCTCTGACTGTGCATTCATTTTTTATTATTTTTAGGTGAAATCAGCTGGCAGGTGGAATTTTGAGGATTAATTTCCTTACTGATGTGGATTTTGGAGGATTTCTTCGTTGATCTATCAGCTTTAGTGGATTTAAACACTGATTACGCCTTGATCTTTCTTTAAGGCCTTCTTTTCATCTTCAGGGTTTTTAAACCTTTTCATGCTGACTGTATTGACCTTTAAACTATGTTTTTAACCTTAAAACTGTAGGATTAAACCTTTAATCCTTCAATCTTATGAATTAACCCTTTTCACTTTGATTATTCGCTGACTTTCCCTTTAATCCTTTGTTTTAGCCTTTAACTCGTTGGTTAAGTCTTTAATCTTCATATTTTGACTTTAACCTTATATTTAAACTTTATCTTCACTGTTCTTTCTCTTTTTTTATGTACAGGAGATTTTTATTGAAGCGGGAGGGTCTTATAATATAACTAACACTCATGGAGCACTGGTCAAACTGTGAAAATAGACCCTGGAAACTCCCTTTTATGAAAATTTTGCCTCTGTTTGGACCACGAAGGTCGTTACTTTTTGGTCTTGTCCTTTTGTCGACTGTAGGAGGGCCTTTGGCCCCAAAACCACCATTGAACCTGCAACAAACCACAAAACACGTTATATAAAATCTTGTGGGGTCAGAAAGTACTTCTTAGGAGGCTAGCAAAGGCGGAGGAACATGACGTGCAGGCGGAAGAGGAGATTTCATGGGGGAAGGGTGAAAGCCTGTGAAAACAGGGTTCAAAACTGCATTTGGTGCGAAATTAGGGATTGGCGGCTTTGCTAAAACCATCGGTTGTTTTCTTGCGGTGATTGAGTGGTAAGTGGTTTTTTATAAAAAGAACGCGATTCAATCATTTCGCGACATGCATCCCTTGGAAAATCAGTGGTTTCACGTGAGTTTGGATCGTTAAACCCTGATAGAAAAAGTCACGCGACATGCGATATCAACCGTTGGATGAGGAGGGGCAGATCCAACGGTGGGGAGAGGAGCGCGATGGGAAAGATGCAAGGGCGGGAGTTTTGGTGGGAGCTAGGTGGCAAGCAATGATTGGATGGGAATTTTAATAGTGGGAGGTGGGTCTGGAGGGGTTGGGTGTCGGGTTTAAATGAGGTTCGTTGGATTAAATGAATCAATGACAGAGATATCTTTGTGAGGATGGATGGATAGAAGAGTTCGGGAGGATGAAGGGTAGGAGGGGAGGCATGGTGGCCGTTGACCTTTGAAGATCAAGAGTTGGGATTGATTGGTGGATTTGTGGAGTGATAAGGCGGGAATAAGAAATATAATGGGATGGGGTTTAAAGAAGAAGGAAAGGCAGGATATGATGGAGGGATAAGGTGACCTGAGGCGGAGAAAAAGGGCTAAGGAAATGGTGGAGATGGGGCAATCGATGGGTTAAATGAGGGCCGTCGAGTCCTATGGATATATGGTGTAGATCTCATCGGGGTATTTTTATCAGGGTGGGAAGTTTATAAAGAAAATTCAGGTTTTGAAATGGAAATGCCGATGCGATGGGGGACTTGGGATAAGGAAAAAGTGTGATTTTATGGGAGACCGAAGAACCGAGGCTAAGGGAAGAGGGGTTGAGAGCGAAAGGTTTAAGCATCTAGTTGTAGGGCTTGGTCACATGACGGATAAAAAGCTAGGGGATAAGCCGGAAGGGGCTAAGAACCCAAAACTTTAATATGAGCGAAAAAGGCCTATAATGAGGCTTTTTTAGGTGTTTTTAAGGTTCCGATAAGGAAAAATGGGGTGTTTTAAATCATAAAAAAGGATTTTTTTATGAGTTTTGAAAGGAATTTTTGAAGGTTTCTTAGGATAGTGAAGGGAAAATGAGAAGGAGAAAGGGGATTTTTTAGGGGAAAATGAAGGGTAAATATGGGCAAATAATGAGTGAAATAGGTTTAGAAAATAATGGAAAATAGCCTAAAAAGAAGTTTTTTGGATATCGACATGGTTTCTTGGTGGATTTTTTCAATGAAACAACAGTGAAGATTAATTTTAAGTTTAGGCAGCATCAAAAGGCTTCAAGAATGAGAAATTTTCTATGAAAATAATCTCTTGAAGGCTCAAGACTTGTTTTAGCCATCATTTTCCATGACAAAAAATCACTGATGGCTAACAATGGCTCCACTTGGGGATGGCAGCTCCTTGGAGGTGTCAAGAACTTCAGAAATTGATCTCTAGGATGTAGACCTATGCCTTATTCATTGACAACCTTTCTTCTCTGATCATGCTTCTTAGAAAAGATGATCAATATTTCATATCAGCAAACAAATTACTCCCAAACATTCTACCTACACAACCTACTTTTCCTAACATTTTTTCTTCATAAGGTGCTCTTGGACTTGCAAACCTTTGTCATGAACATTTTATTCTTTTATTGAAAGAAAAAAACTAATATAAATCTATCCTTATTTCTTACATGAGTTCAGATTAGACAGTTGAACTCATAAATTCTCTACCTAAGCTACTATCTGGCGGGATTAAACTGTCTGTCAGATTTTATTCTCTATATTCTAAAACAGAAAATTTAAAACACAGCCAAGTCAGGATTAAACTGTCTGGCCTACTATGATGTTTATGGTTGTATACAAGCTACACATAGAATTTATTTGAAGAAAATTTAAAACAAAACTTGAAGGCTTAAGATCTGAAAAATGAAAACATCCTTCAATCTTTCTTTCAGCTCTGGTTTTGATCTTTTAGAGCTGTTATTTTCTATTCTTTCTTGGTTCAGATTTTGGGCATGTTTGAACCATTCTTTATTTTTCTTTGGCTCATATTTTGGTATGATTAGAGCCATTTATTTCTATCCTAATCTAATCTATTGAGAAGCCAAGATTAGACATTTTGGCAAATCTGATTCACTAACCTATCAGCAATAAATTGAAATCTATATAGTCATGATTAGGTTATATGACTAAATAGCAGTGTTCTTTTTAGTAGTGGCATTTAAACTTGCACACTTTCAGATTTCTCTTTTTTTGGTATGGGGTTGTACCTTTCTTCTTTTATCTCTGCCCTCTTTTTCTATTTTCTATTGTTTTTTGTATTTCTCTTTTTTCAAATTCAAAGTAGTGTTATATATAATGAATAAAAAAGCTCTGGAATTAAAATATCAGTTAACAGAAGTAATGTTTGAGCATCCCGCCATTGACAGGACCTCCAAAAAATTCAACTCCATCCAACTCTTGTAAAAATAATGTATTATTTCCAACAACAGATTGAATAATATAAGGGCCTTGCCATAAATTATCAAACTTTCCATGTTTGCCCTTATCTTCTCTCCTTGAATCCCATTTTAAAACTTTATCGCCAATTTTAAAACCACTTGCCTTGGTTCTTTTGTCAAACAACTTCTTGATGTTTTCTTGTAGTTGTTGTGCTCTGATGTATACTTCCTCTCTGGTTTGTTGTAGATGTATAGTCTGGTTTATTCTTCTTGTCATATTATCATCTTCAGACTATACTTCTTGGACCAACTTCATGATTGGCACTCCTAGACTGGTTGGAAATATTACATCAGTTCCATAAACTAGCTGGTAAGGAGACATTCTAATTGACGTTTTAACTGTCAATCTGTCTGCCCATAATGCATGTACTAGCTTACTGTGCCATGACTTCTTGTTGTCTTCTAGCAACTTCTTGATAATTTTTACCAAACTTTTATTTGATGATTCTGCTAACCCATTACCTTGGGGGTAATATGCTGTAGAATGAACCAATATACTCTGATATTTATGACAGAATTTTACCATCTTTTGAGACCCAAATGCAACAGCATTATCAGTTATGATCTTCCTAGGACATCCAAATCTAGACAGTATATGGTTTTCAAGAAATGAAATAATGACTGAATCTGTGGCATTCCTAGATGGGATGGCTTCTATCCACTTGGTAAAATAGTCTGTTGCTATAAGAATCCATTTATGTTGGGAAGATGAGGTAGGATGGATTTCCCCAATGAAGTCTAGACCCCACTGCTGAAAAGGAGCTTCAACAGTGACTGGTTGCAGAGGTAAGGGAAGAAATTTTCTTTTGCCTTCAAAAGTTTGGCATTTGTGACAGGAAGTAATCATTTTGTGGACATCTTGAAAGAGGGTGGGCCAGTAATAGCCAGCTCTGAGGATTTTGTTAGCAGTTGACTTCCAATAGAGGTGGCCTCCACATTCTCCTTCATGAAACTCATGCTTGATCTTATCTGCATCATTCTCAGGAAAACATTTAAGCAATAATCCACTAGCATTTTTCCAATATAAACATTTATCTAAAATGTAGTAATTTACAGCCTTTAACTTTAAAAATATTACCTTTGTTTTTGACAAACAAGGAGGGACATTAAGATTGAGAAAAAATACAAAATATCAGCATAACAAGATGAATTCAAAAAATGATCTTCAATAATTGGAGCTGTTAAATCTTCTTGTTCATCTAATACATTAAACATGTTTATATCAAGAGCTTGAAAGTTGGATTCAGCCATAAGTTTTGCTAGACCTTGACCTTTTATGAGCTTAGTGGGCTTGATTTCCAAGTCATATTCTAAAATTACATAAATCCACTTTCCTCTTTTGCCATCTAGATCTTGGGTCAATATGTCTTTTACAACTGAATGAGGCACAAATTCTATAATGTGGGAATGTAAAATGCAAACTCTGAAGTCTTTTAAGGCTTTGATGATCCGGATTTATGCAGGAACGCAACAGAATAAACACATAACCATAAATACAGAGATGCAGCGGAAATAACACTTCATTTCATTAATATCAAATCACAGAAAGATGCTTACAGACATAATGGAAATAAAATAGCTAGGGTGCTGGTAGCGAATCTCTGAGAAGAGATGTGGTGGCTACATACCTCTGAACTGTGTTACAATGAGGCTCGAGGGCCTATTTATTATCGAGAAACAATGGAGAACTCTAAACATCCAAAAACCTAACCCTAGGAGATGAAGCGCCAAAACTATGGGCCCCGTTTGGGTAAATTGGTGTTTCAACTTCCTGGGGATGTAACTTCAGCATACTATCTCCGTTTGACGCATATGATACATCATTAGAAAGCCTCATCCGAGGACCACAGCTACTGTGACGAATTTTATCAAAATTTGGCCGCGATTTCGTACTCAAAAACGCCACTAGGGCCTCAAAACGGCTCCGGAAGTTCGGGACCCGAAAAACTGCTAAAAATAGTAAGTTATGCCAAAACTGAAAAACTGAAAGAGATAATGGTGGGGGCCCAAGTGGAATAGGTGGGTGGCCACCAATATCCACCTGGATCATTCCTCCCCCCTTAGGAAGCAATGGTCCCCATTGCGTTAAGTTCCTCCATGAGATGAGGAAATTTCTGCTGAACTTGGTCCCCGGTGAACCACTTTTCCTTGGTGCAGAGTTGGCCACCTTTGACAACCCGACACGCTGGATCTCGTCGTTGACGAGTGTTCTTGATTTGCATGTCCATGATACTAATCTGTGGTGGCTCCCGTTCCATGCGAAATCCGGGTTTAACTCTCGATGGTGTGAGTTGTTCCGCAATGTCCGAGGTGTCCGAGCGAAGAGGTGGAAAGTAAGGACGAAGGCGATCCACATTGAAGACTGGGTGCAGACCAAGGAATGGTGGAATACTAAGCTCAAAGGCATTGTTACCTATAGCCTTGGTGATGGTGTACAGCCCGTATCGGAGCGGGCGAAGCTTGCGGTGAGGTCCAGTGAGGCGCTCCTTCTGCAAATGTAGCCATACTTTGTCGCCCACCTGGAAGTGGTGTGGCACCTGGTGTTGATCATGGCGCTGCTTGTACTTCGCATTGGCTCTGTCCAAGATATCATGAACCTGTTGGCGGATGTGTTGAATGCGCTCGATGAAGCTACTTGCTTTGTCAACTTCAGACTGGACATGAGCTGAATCGGCCTGAGCAGCTGCAAACGGTATGGCTATGTCAATGGGACATAGTGGCTGGAATCCCAAGCCCACCTGAAATGGGCTATGGCCAATTGAACTGTGGAGAGCCCGGTTATAACTGTGTTGTACATAGGGGAGGCTCTCGTCCCATGTGCGTGGATGCTTTGAGTTGTACATGCGCAGAATGTGTGCAATCATTCTGTTGACGACCTCTGTCTGGCCATCTGTTTGGGGATGGAAAGCTGTGGACTTGGTGAGCTTTGTGTCCAACATTGACCAGAGGCTGGACCAAAATGTGCTGAGGAACCTGCTATCTCGATCTGATATGATAGACTGTGGGATCCCAAAGTGCACTCACACTCGTTCAAAGAAGAGTTTAGCAGTGGCTTCTGCTGTGATATTCTTCTTACAGGCCGCCATGATGGCCATCTTCGAGAATCTGTCAACGACCACGAAAACACAGTCATTTCAATTCTTAGTAGAAGGCAGGCCCGACATGTAATCCATGGAGATGGATTCCCACGGTCGACTAGGGGTAGGTAGTGGAGTATATAGGCCTTGCTTCTTGATGGTCGGTTTGGCAATGGCACAAGCAGTGCAGGATCTGATGTGCTTTTCGACATCCTTTCGAAGGTTCGGCCAATAGAAATACTTCTGTAGTATTGCTACTGTTTTCTCGACCCCGAAATGCCCAGCGACTCGACTGTAGTGTGCTTCCCATATCATCTTGGCACGCTCGCTTGAAGGAACACAAAGGTGTCCCAGGTGACATAAAAGTGCGTCTTGGAGGTGAAAATTTGGAACTTGCGTGCCCCCCAAGAGTGCCTTGTAAGTGTGGCCGAATTCTGGGTCACTCTCATAGAGAAGCGGCCAATCAGAAGTCTCGTGCCCATAAGAGTTGACCACGGTGGTGAGCGCCACGATCGGTGGTCGGCTGAGGCAGTCTGCAACATTATTGGTGCTATCCTTCTTGTACTTGATGTTCAAATGAAACTGTTGCAGATATGTGGACCACTTCTGATGGCGATCATTCTGCAACTTCCCTTGTGTCTGTATGAACTGCAGGGGCCGGTGGTCCGTGTGGATGATTGTTTCCTTCCCCAAAATGTAATGCTTCCATTTTCGAAAAGCTTGCACAATGGAATACATTTCTTTGTCATAAGTGGGATACTTGTGAACTGTGTCAGACAATGTCTCACTGTGATATGCCACTGGATGTCCCTGTTGAGTAAGAACTGCCCCAATAGCATAGTCAGAGGCATCTGTCTCGATCTCAAACGGCTGCTGCAAGTCTGGTAAGGTGAGCACTGGGGCAGAACAGAGGCGATTTTTCAATTTTTTGAACGCCTTCTGTTGAGGTTCCGACCAAAAGAATTTTGCTCTCGCTCCTCCTTTGGTGACTTGACTCAAGGGCCAAGTGATATGAGAGAATCCCAACACGAATCTACGGTAGAAATTAGCAAGACCCAGAAAGCTGCGAAGCTCTGTTATAGTAGTCGGGGCTTGCCAATCCCGAATGACTTGGATCTTGGCTGGATCCACATGCACCCCCCTTTCATCAATAATGTATCCCAGATATTGAACCTGGGTCATGCCAAACGTGCACTTCTCCAAATGGGCACACAACTTGTGTTGCCGCAGTGTTTGGAGGACTTGTCGGATGTGATGAAGGTGCTCTTCCCAAGTCTTGCTGAAGATCAGAATGTCATCCAAGTACACCACTACGAATGAGTTGGTGAATGGCCGCAAGATGTCGTTCATCATCCTCATGAAGGTTGCGGGAGCATTCGTCAACCCGAAAGGCATGACCAGCCATTCAAAAAGGCCTTCCTTAGCTTTGAAGGCAGTCTTCCACACATCAGAGGGTTCAATTGGTACCTGGTGATACCCAGACTTCAGGTCGATCTTACTGAAATATTTTGCACCTTGGAGTTGGTCCAGAAGGTCATAAATCCGTGGGATTGGGTACCTATTCCAGAAAATGATCTTGTTCAGCGCCCGATAGTCAATACAGAGTCTCCACGTCCCATCCTTCTTCTGTACCAACACGATCGGGCTCCCACAGGGCGATGAACTTGGTCCGATGTGACCTTTCTGCAACAGCTCCTGAATCTGCCTCTTGATTTCATCATTTTCCAGAACAGAGCGTCGATAGATCGGTCCATTGGGTAGTGGCGCACCTGGGGTCAGATCAATCGGGTGCTTGACCTGGCAGTGCAGAGGAACCCCCGTGGGTGAGGTGAAGATGTCCCCGTACTCCTCCACGACCTTATCCATTTGTTGTCGTCGTGCAGAGGGGCCCTGTCTGGAGGTCGTGGCCACAGTCTTCTTCTTGCCCTGGGGGCGGATCATCAGGAAAACGAATTTCCTGGTTTGGGAAATGAGCTTACTACATTGTTTTGCAGTAACCAAAGAGACAGTCGTAGGAGGTGGTACCTCTGGTATCCTGTACAACTTATTTCCCAAAGTAATAATAACAGCACGAGGTCGAGACTCATACACAGCATGACGCTTCCACAAGTATGGTTGTCCTAATAACACATCAGAAACATCAATAGGAGCAACATCACATAATACCTCATCCGTGAAGGGCTTGATGCTATAGGGAAGGCGACACTGCTGGCTGACGCGGAGATCTCGTCCTTGGTGAAGCCACCCGATGGTGTATGGATGTGGGTGAGCCGTGGTCGGCAAGCCCAACCGCTTCACGGCGTCTGCTGAAATGAGGTTCTTTTGGCTCCCATTGTCGACAATGAACTGTACAGGGGAGCCCTTTACCCACATCTGGGAGTGGAAGAGACGTTCCTCCTCCTCCGGATCTTCCGGTTCCTCCTTCTGGACCTTTGTAGTGGCAACAGTGGCGTTGGGCTCCGCATCAATAATCTGTTTCCCTTTTTCATTCCCCTTTTCAGGTTCTGATTCGGAGTTAGAGCATGCATCTGACTCAAAAGCCCTCATCTCGGCCACTAGCGACTGCTTGGCCCGACACTCACTTGTGTTGTGAGTGGAGCTCTTATGGAACTCACACCACTTTCCCGTGTCCTTCTTTGGCCTTACGGTGTTGTTCTTTTCTTGTGGCTTTGACGGGTTGTCTTTAGCCGCCATGCTCTGTCCTTTGTTATGCGGTTTGGAAGCACCTTTTCCTTGCTTTTGATTCAAAGATCCAAAGTCTCGCTTCTTCTGTTTGAATTTCTGCTCAATCTTGGCAGCATACCGGTATGCCGTACCAAGCGAGGAGATGTCGAGGAACTCCATTTCCTCCTGAATGTATCTGTGCAGACAACTGCGATATTTTAGCACCAAATGTTTCTCTGAATCTTTGATACCCAACTTTGTGCGCAGGGTATGGAACAGATTCGTCAGCTCGTGCACATCTTGATCCCTTTGTTGTCGCAGCGTGGTCCATCGTATGTACTTGTCCTCATAGCTCCCCACGGGATAGTACTGTTCCTTGACGGCGTCTCGGAAATAATTCCAAGTTGGTACGGCCGAGAACAGAGAGGGCTCTGTCTGGTCCTTGTTCTCACAGTAGGTTTCCCACCAGTCCTTAACATGGGGGGTAGCTTTGAGGAGTGCAAAAATAATCTTCTCCCGGTCTGAAAAGTCATGAACAGAGAAATATCTTTCTAATAGATTCAACCATCTATCTACGGCATCCGCATCTATTTGACCCTCAAATATGGGAATGCCAAAATTTACTTGTACCTTAAAGGGAGTCGCAACTCCAGAGTGGCTACTGGATGCAGATGCGCCGCCGGTGGGCAGCCGTTGAAGGATCTGAGCAAAGCTATCCATCATCGCGTTCCTTTGTTTTTCGAGGGCCTCCTCGAGCAATATTTTGATAGGATCTCCTGCTCCCTCATCTTTCTTTTCGTCCCCCATGGGCGTTCGTCGAGGTTTGCGAGGCTGATCTTGCAAAGGTTCCACCAGATCAAGCCCTAGCTCCTTATACCTCGACCTCGTTGGGGACATGCAAAGAAGGATCGAGAAAAAGTAGACCGCTCTGATACCACTGATCCGGATTTATGCAGGAACGCAATAGAATAAACATATAAACATAAATACAGAGATGCAGCGGAAATAACACTTCATTTCATTAATATCAAAGAACCGAAATTTGCTTACAGACAGAATGGAAATAAAACTAGCTAGGGCACTGGTAGCTATCTCTGAGAAGAGATGTGGCGGCTACAGGCCTCTGAACTGAGTTACAATGAGGCTCGAGGGCCTATTTATTATTGAGGAACAATGGAGAACCCTAAACATCCCAAAAACCTAACCCTAGGAGATGAAGCGCCAAAACTATGGGCCCCGTTTGGGTAAATTGGTGTTTCAACTTCCCAGGGACGTAACTTTGGCATACTATCTCCGTTTGACGCATATGATACATCATTAGAAAGCTCTATCTGAGGACTACAGCTGTCGGGACGAATTTTATCAAAAAATTCGCTGGCGCTTTCGTACCCAAAAAACGTCGTTTAGGGCCTCAAAACGGCTCCGGAAGTTCAGGACCCGAAAAACTGCTAAAAATAGTAAGTTATGCAAAAACGGAAAAACTGAAAGAGACAATGGTGGGGGCCCAAGTGGAATAGGCGGGTGGCCACCAATATCCACCTGGATCATTTGACTAAGGCAAAGGCTTGTTTTTCCATTATATTGTATTTCAGAGGTGCATCTCTTAATGCCTTCCTGAAAAATGAAATTGGCTGCTCTTGTCCATTCAAGTTTTTCTGTAGTAGAACAACAGCTACTGTGTGTTCTGATGCAAATGAAAAAATGAAGAAATATTTTGTAAAATTAGGACTAATGAGAACTGGTGTTTTGGTAAGGGTTTGTTTTACCAGCTCAAATGATTTCTTTGCTTCTAAGGTCCATTTAACTCTTTCTTCCCTTTTAAGCAAGTTTGTCATGCTTCTAAGGAGTTTAGCTAGATTGGGTATGAACCTTCTCAAGAAATTAATCTTTCCAATGAAACATTGAAGTTCCTTGATGTTTCTAGGATGGTTGATTTTCAATATACCATCAATCCTCTTTGGTTCTATCCTTATTCCCTCTTCAGATATGATATGTCCAAGAAGTTTACCTTCTTGAAGACCAAACAATGTTTTCTTTGGATTTAAGGATAACCCAAATTTTTTGCATTTCTCCAAGACTTTTCTCAAGTGTATTAGGTGTTCTTCATCTGTTTTAGAGTAGATAGTAATGTAATCTAAGTAAATCACTATGAAGTAACCCATTTCTTCTGAAAATGAAATATCCATGGCTCTCTGAAATGTGGCACCAACATTCATTAAACCAAAGGGCATTTTCAAATACATGAAAGTGCCCCAAGGAGTAGTAAAGGTTGTTTTAAGTTGATCATCAGGATGTACCAATATTTGATTATAACCTGAGAAACCATCTAGAAAATTCTTTTTGAACCAACTACCCTTTGTAAGATATGATCCATTTTGGGTAAGGGATAATTGTCCTTTAATGAGGCTTTGTTTAAGTTCCTAAAGTCAATGCAAAGCCTTATTTCTCTTGTTTTCTTCCTAACAGATACAAGATTAGACACCCACTCTGAGTATCTAACATGTACTATAATTCCAGCATCATACATTTTTCTAATTTCTTTCTCTACCAGAGGTAATTGAACAAGGTTAATTCTGCGCAATTTTTGTTTAAAAGGCTTCTGGTTTTCTTTGAGGGGTATCTTATGCTGGATTATTTTTGTATCATATGATTTCAGATCTTCATAACTCCATGCAAATACATCAGAAAATTATTTAAAAATCTCAATGTATTTCAGTTTAATGTGAGCTGGCAGTGTCGTGGATAATTTGATCATTTTGGGCTTTTCCTCACTGCCTATGTTGCATTCTTCCACTTTAGATTCAATAGGTTCTAGTTTTGGCTTTTTGGCAGCATCTTTCAAGTCCAACAATTCTTCTAATGGGACCAGTCCTTTTGGCAAGCTGTGATCTTTAAATTGCAGCATTTCTAAGTCTTAATTTTGTAAATCTGTGCTATTTTCTGTTGTAATCTTGGGTTCATGGCTTAACAGATTTATTTCAGTAATTTCAGAAGATTTTTCTTCTTTAGAAAGTGGATTTTCTTCAGTAGGACAGTCTTGTTCATAATGTAAATCTGAGTTTGGTATTTCAAATTCATTTTTGGACTGTAGGAAGTCTTCTATTTTTTTATCTCCATCAAAAACTTGCCAGTATCTTTCATTATTCGGGACAGTTGGTCTATATTTGACTTGGGTGGTACATTTCTTGGTTTCATAAGGTGTTAGACAAGTTCTAGTAGCAAAGGCTAATCCATTAACCATAATGTTTTGGTTCCTTGGGTCAAAGGTAAGTTTGAGTTCATCAAATGTTCTCAACAAGTCCATGGCATCATCTCCATAGGCGCTAAGTCTGGGATGTTTAGCAGTGTATTCCCCATTTACTTGCCTAATTATCAATTCTGAATCCCCATGAACTTTTATTCTTTTGGCCCCTAATTTCTTCAATAAATGCGGGCCTAAAAGGAGGGCTTCATACTCTGCTATGTTGTTTGTACATTGGAAGTTTAATCTATAGGAATGACCCTCAGCATGATTTTTTTCAGTGTTATAGACCCATATGCCTGCTCCTGCACCAGTTTTAGAGCATGACCCATCAAAACTCATACTCTAAAGAGGACTGTTTTCATATTTGTCATTTATTTCATTGTTGTCCTCTTTTCTTTGTGTGTCTAATCTATCACTGTGTTGTTCCTGTAGGTCTGTACTATGCTGAATTTCGTTTTGTTCCTCAAGATTTTCAATGTTCTGAGGTTTTACTCTTTGATTTTCATGATCTGTGTTATTTTTATGACTATTTTGGACCTTAAGACCCATGATCCTTTTGCTGTAAAACTGTCTTTTAGTTTTTTCCTTGTTTTCCTCTTCATCCATGGCTACCACTATGTTTGGATGTGGTGGGAACACTAGATTGGGTGATGTTTCATTGACTAACTCTTGATCATTAGGAATCTCATCATTGAAAAGAATGAATAAGTCAAGATTAGTATGTATAGAATAGAGAGGATAATTTTCTGGTTTTTCTTGGTTACTCACCGTGTATTTCATGTGTGTCTCCCTATAGAGTCTTCTAGGTTGACTAAAAATAGGGATAGTGGCATAATTCATATCCATCTGCATAGTACCTTGTAACTTAGCACCCCATGATCTTGAAAGAAGCATACCATATTTGGGGGGTATATCAGCCACTACAATGTCCATCACTAAGCTTTTGGCTGGAATTTGAGCTAAGTTAACACATAGATATTTTATTAGGCCTAGGCATCTCACTCTGCTTGAATCAAAGGAATATAAATCTTTATAAGGTCTAGTTACCTCAAGGCCTAGTTTTTCCATTATCACTTTAGGCATGAGATTATTTGATGCCCCTAAATCAAGCATGGCATTGTGCAAAATATTATCATGGATGTTCAAACTGATGTAGAATGGAGGGGTTGTTCCTTCTTGAAATTTTCCTTCAATTTTAGGGCCAAACAAGAGCTCTGGCTTATCATCGTTTAAGTTAAAAGTATCATGAATTTCTTCTATGTTTAGAGCTTTCAAAACTTGACATCTATATACATTATGAGAGACTAACTTAGTGAGTGGGACATAGATTTTAATTTTGGCAATTTCACTCTCTAGGCTAAAGGGAATCTGATTTTTCAAAATGTTTGATTCAGCCTTCTTAGTCACTGATTCATTAGCAAAATCAACTTGTTTATTTCTACTATTTACAGCAGTTAAAATGGTTTTTTCAGGAGCATTAGCTGAAATACTAGTGCTGCTAGGGTCACCACTATGTTTTCCGTTGGTTTGGGTGTTTTTCCCTTGTTTGGATCAGAACTTTCAGCCATTGTTTGATGATTTTCTAATGTCTTTTTAGAAGTATTTACATGGCTATTTTTGGCAGAATTTTCAGAGGTTTTCTTCTTGGGAATTTCTTGATTCGTTTTACTTCTTAGGTCATATTGTTTAGGTGATCCTATTATTGAATTTTCAAATTCTAGTTCATAGTATTCAGTTTCTGGTCTTCTATCATCATAGGGTGTATATAGACCTTGTTTTCTTTCATAAAAGAAATCAGAATCTTCATTGCTTACTCCCAACATGTTCATGTGCTCATCCTTTGCTTGTTCATTTGTTTGTTCATCCTCATTGACATAATTTTCTTGAAAAGGAGGTCTGATATGTTGATCACCATCTCTTTGTCTATTTTGAGGTTTATTTCTCCTAAAGTTCTAATTTTGGTTTTGGGATTGATTCCTGATTTGAGGAGCTGATTGATTTTCTCTAGATTGAGCTCTCTCATACATGTTCATTCTCTCCATCATCTTCTCCATCATTCTTTCCAATTTTGATTCAGCTGTGGAAGGTGCAGTTTCATCCCTATATGATACCCTCTTCCCAGTTCTCATTCTAGCTATTTTCTCAATCAGATTTGTTTCCACACTAAGAGCTCCTTTCTGCATATCTTATAAAGTTAAGGGATCCCTTTCTCTTAGTTGATAGGCCATTTCAGGGTCAAATCCTTCAGGGAATTTGGCCAAAGCTGATCCTTGTGGAGGTTTCAGATCTGGGGGTAGTGTGTTATAAACACTATTAAACCTAGTGAAATAATCTTGAACACTTTCCCCAATATTTCTTTTGAGGTTGTTGTAATCTGCAATTATTTGGAGAGGGTTCTTATTAACTTGCCATTTGTTTATGAATATTTGATGGAAAGGTTGGAGATCATTAATACTCTGAGGGTTTAAGCCTTTGAACCATTTTCTTTCTTCTCCCCCTAAACTTTGAGCAAATAGTCTAAGTTTAATGGTCTCATCATCTGTCTCATTTCTATCAAAATAGTCATTCATCTTGTCCACATGCATTTGAGCAGTAATAGTACCACCAGCATCATATAATGGAATCTTGGACTGATAGTCCTGTGGAAAATTGGCTAAAGGTAAAGGAAGGACTAGAGGGGCATACCATGCTACCATGATAGGAGGTTGTGGAAAAAATGGGGGGTTTACAAGTGGAGGGTTTATGAAAGGAAGGGGAGGATGGAATGGAGTATTTTGAACAATGGGTGTATGAATAACTGAAGTGCTTGGACCAGCAAAAGACTGTTGAGCAGATCTAGGATGAGAAAAACCAAAATTATGAATAAAATGAAGGTCAGGTGGGGTGGTTTCTCTACTACCAGGATGTTCACCACTATGTTGGGGTGAGTGTGGAGGCTCAAAGTATATCTGATCTATATCACCAAGTGACTTAGTTCTAGATGGGTTTCTTAAGTAAACTTATGAATCTTGTATATCTAAGAGGTTTATAGGGACAAAATTAGCTCTATGAATTGGTCTGACAACAGTTGAAGTGTTGGATTTAGAAGATTTCCTAAGGATACTTTCTGGATTGTAAAATATCTTAGGAGGATTTGGGTCTAGAAAGGCTCTAGTATAAACTCTTCTAGAAGCCACTATGAGGTGTTTTTAGACCAAATGATGAGAAGAGTTCAGCCAAGTACGACATTATTTTAAAGGCTAACTAATATTTTTAAAGAAAACTCAATCCTCAAAGTCTTCTTAACTGATTTTCTATGATGTTATGATAAATTTTTTCCCAGTGGAGTCTTAGGAAAAACCAATGGGGTCATCAGGCCTACTAAATACCAATGGAGTCACCAGGTGAAGGATTTTTACTTGTTTTCAAGGTTTGGTTGTTGTTCACCACCAACAATCAACAATAACTAGTCTTGGTGACACTTGTTTCATTTAGGAATAGGGGTTAGTTGAGTTGTGAAGTTATCTATTACTCAATAATCTCCCCAATATGGTCGCCAATATGTTAGGGTCTCTGTAATTTGTAAGATTGGAAAGAACAAATGCTACAGAGCCTACATAAAAACCACTTTGGAATCCTACGATCTAGCCCTCCTGGATTCAAAGAGGGATCTCTCTATATGAGTGTTTTCAAAGATATTTCTTCAAGGATTAGTTTAAGATATTAGGCTAGTTATAAGGCACAAGGGTTTGTTTTGGTTTTGGTTGGATAGAATATCATCAAAATGAAGGAAGTATTTTTGAGGGGTAAAGGTGTGAGCAGGTTGACAGAATGGTTCAGCTGATAGGATATGTAAGAAACAGTGTCAATCCATTGGGCTATGGAGTCATAAAAGGATTCTTTAGATTTATTTCTGATATGGAAACATAAAAAGTGTTGTGAAAGAAACAAACACACAAGAAAAACAAAGGACAGTCTAAGATCAGGTAAGAACTTTTAAACTAGCCTAATTTTGACATGCACTTAATGGAAACACACAAAGTAACCTAAGATCCGGTAAGTACTTTTAAACTAGCCTGCTTTTGATATAATTTTAAGGGAAAACATTAAAAACAAAGAATAGATTAAGATCAAGTAAAGACTTTTAACTTAGCCTGATTTTAGCATATTCTCAAGGAAAAATATTTTAAAACAAAGAATAGCTTAAGATCAAATAAGGACTTTTAACCTAGTCTACTTTCAACATATTCTCAAAGGAAATTAATTAAGATGAACATAAAAATTAGCCTAAGATTAGGTAAGTAATTTTAAACTAGCCTGCTTTTGACATACTCTTAAGGGAACTTTTCAAAGCAACTATTGGAGATAAACTAGAGGACAGGGCTAACCATAGACTTCCCTAGTTCAAATTTACTTAGCAGACTTTTCGAGAAAATTCAAGGACAGAATTTCAAGTTTTGCTCAGCCAAACAAGGACTCACCAACATTCTTAGACTGATTACACTCTATTAAATTGTCCCCAAATACACAATTAGCAGAAAACATAAATATAAAGATTTATCAGTGAGATTTAGGGTACATGACAGTAAATCCTAATCTATATTTCTTTTTTTTTATCAGAGAAAGTGGACAGTATGGAAAGCATGAGAAAAATGATAATTACAGTAAGAAAAACATCACCATTGACATAAACCAGGATCCCATAAATCAACTTGTGTATTTGATGTTCAAACCAGTTACAATCTTCAAGTCTATTGGGTCTTTTACAGCTTCAAACTTCTCATTTCAACCTATCTTCTTTCAATTACAAAACAGAGCTTCAACAGCCTCAATAGCTATTTACACTTGATAAGTATTCAACCAACACTAATAATGAAATCCTCATGTGATATTTATAGGTGAAATTGAGGAGGTGGAGTAAGAAGGAGGTCTATTTGTGCAATTAATACAGAGTAATGGTTTCTCGGCCTTTGGGAGGCAAAATGGAGAATTTTTCAAAATTTTTAACTCTTTTTTAATCAATTTTACATTAAATTTCATAAAATTTAGTCGCTTTTTTTACTTTGGAGGCTTTTGGTAGGCTGGCAATTAATTCTGAGCTATCTTTGACAAATATCTCTGACTGTGCATTCAATTTGTAGTCTTTTGAGGAAAATAAAACTATAGGTGGCATTTCTGATCTCTGGAGGAATAATTGTTTTGATGATTTGGAATTTAAGGCCTTCCTCTTGTTGATCTGTCATAATTTATCACTTTTAAACCATGATTAGGCCTTGATATTTCTTTTGGGCCTTTATAATCATCTTTGGGCCTCTAAAACCTTTCTGTTAAATGTATTCACCTTTGTAAATAATTTTTTGAGTCCTTTAATCCTCGGTCTTTTGACTTTAACTTTTAACTTCAACCTTCACTATTTTTTCCCTTTGCTGTGGACAGGAGGTTTTCATCAAAGCAAGAGGGTTTCTTAATATAACCAGCGCTCATGGAGCCCTGGTCAAAATATAAAAACAAACCCTGGTAACTCCCCTTTTGTGTGATTTTGCCTCTGTTTAAACCACAAAGGCTATTATTTTATGGCACTGTCCTTTTATGGACTGTAGGAGGGCTTTCGGCGCCAAAACCACCATAGAACCTGTAAGAAACCATAAATACGTTATATGAAATCCTGCGGGTGTTGGGAAAACTGATTTGAAGGCTAGCGAAGGGGGAAAGGAGCAGTGAGGAGGATTAAATAGCATGTGGAGGAGGTTTTAAAGAGAAAACCCACAAAAACCAGGTTTAAAAATGAATTTGGGCACGAAAACAAGAAGAGAGGTTTTGGAAATACCGCTGGCGGTTTTTGCATTTGATTCGGGAGGTAAGTGGTTTATTCCTAAACGAATGTGATTCAATCATTGCGCGACACGCGTCTTCCAGAAAACTGGAGGTTTCGCGTGAATTTTGGTGTTTAAACCTTGGACGGCAAAATTGCGGGAAACGCGATATCGACCGTTGGATGAGGAGGGGCAGATCCAACAGTGGGGAGAGGAGCACGATGGGAAAGATTTAAGGGCGGGAGTTTTGGTGGGACCCAGTTGGAAAGCAATGATTGGATGAGCATTTGAATAGTGGGAGGTGGGTCCGGAGGGGTTGGGTGTCGAGTTTAAACGAGAGTCGTTGGATTAAATGAATCAATGGCGGAGATATCTTTGTGAGGATGGATGTATAGAAGAGTTCGGGAGGATGAAGGGTAGGAGGGGAGGCGTGGTGGCCGTCGATCTTTGAAGACCAATGGTTGGGATTGATTTGTGGCTTTGTGGAGTGATAAGGTGGGGGGGGGGGGCGAAATATAACGAGACGAGGGCTTAAAGAAGAAGGAAAGGTAGAGTCAGATGGAGGGATAAGGTGACCTGAGGCAGAGAAGAAGGGTTAAGGAAATGGCGGAGATGGGGTGATCGACGGGTTAAATGAGGGTCGTCGGATCCTATGGATCTACGGTGTAGATCTCATCAGGGTATTGTTATCTGGGTAGGAAGTTTATAAAGAAAATTCGGGTTTTGAAATGGAAATGTCGATGCGATGGGGTCTTGGGATAAGGAAAAAGTGCGGTTCTATGGGAGAACGAAGAATCGGGGCTAAGGGGAGAGGGGTTGAGAGTGAAAGGTTTAAGCGCCCGGTTGTAGGGCTTGGTCACATGATGAAGAAAAAGCTGGGGGCTAAGCCGAAAGGGGCTAAAAACCCAAAACTTTAATATGAGTGAAAAAAGCCTAAAATGAGGCTTTTTTTAGGTGTTTTTAAGGTTCCGATAGGTAAAATGGGGGTTTTTAAACCATAAAAAAGGGTTTTTTATGAGTTTAAAAGGCATTTTTGAAGGTTTTTTTAGGATAATGAGGGTAAAATGAGAAGGAGGAAAGGGGATTTTTTAGAGGAAAATGAAGGATAATAAAATGGAAAAATGAGTGAAATAGGCTTAGAAAATGATGGGAAATGGCCTGAAAAACAGTCTCTTTGGATAACAACATGGTTTCTTGGTGGATTTTTTCAATGAAACAGCAATGAAGATTACTTTTTGTGTTTAGGCAGCATCAGAAGGCTTCAAGAATGAGCAGTTTTCTATGAAAATAATCTCTTGAAGGCTCAAGACCTGTTTTAGCCATCATTTGCTGAGAGAAAATTTACTGATGGCTAACAGAAAATACCTCCCATGTCTATTTCCCAATCCAATCCTAGGAGCACAGGATACGGGTCCGCATCTTCCACAATCTGAATGACCTCAAAGTCGGCGTGGACCTTAACTCCTGCGATATCCACCATATTTTTTACAGCATTCCCAATAGTATGATCTTCTGCTGGTTGGCCATGCGCAGCTGGATAGTGGACCATTACAACTTAGGCTCTCCCATATGCTGCCAAGTTTTCTTGGGCAGTACGTTCGCATCTAATCCCATATCCAAAATAACTTGATCTATTTTATAGCCACCAATCTGCGTTGTTAGCCGCATTTCCCAACCAGTGTGTTTCTTATGCTTGTAAAGTTTGTGCACATCCTTAACTTCCGGGGTCGGGTTAGTTCTCTCTGCACAGCTGTCTATTAGTTCTTGCAGATTTTCTACTGCCTTTTGGTTGCGTAGCAGCTTCATACATGCCTGTAGAAATGGTTTAACTTCATCATCTATTCTTAGGTTTGTTGGAGCTTTTGAAATATGCGCCACATCCTTAGTAAAGTCTTTGCGAGTTGCGACGAAAGTTTCCTTTTCCTTCTATAGGTCCAAGCTTTCATGTTTGACCACTACTTTCTGGATAAGAGGTTCAGCTTAGGCTTTCTCCTCAACTCCTCCAGTAGCCATGCCACTGCGCGTTATGACATTAATACTTGTTCCTTCATCACGTGGTTCCGCCTTAACCCTTTGTATATTCTATGTAGGTGTCTGTTGTTTTTACTCAATTTTTTCTATCGGAATTGGACAGTATTCAATAACATGGTCCAGTTATCTACAATAACGGCAAGATTATCTCGCAGGGTTCAGACAGTCCCTCACAAAGTGCCCTATCTCCCCACAGTTGTAGCAGATCAATTGTCCTCTTCCCCGACTTGCCTCCACCCCTTCCCCCTCCCCTTCCCCTGGCTGGGGAGCCTCCTCTACTTGAGGGAGATAGTGGTGAAGAAGGGTCATCCTATACCCTATATAGGTTTCCTCTATCTATCATCAAGTCATAGGTCTAGCAATTATGCTCGTCATGCCCCACAGAGGATCAGAATCGACACCATTGTTGCTTCAATTCCGGGACATAAGCACCAAGACAGGGATAGTGGTTAGTATCATGCAGCCCAGTGACACGATAATCAGCACACCATAACGTAAGGCCACTTGGCCCCACAGTGTCCTTAGGGCACAATGGGCTAGGTCCCCCAGCCTGCATGTAATCTTCCAGTATAGGAAACTGATCCTTAGTATGATCGGATACCATACATATTATGCACCATATGTTTGGACTAGCCTCTTTCCCAAGTTCTTTTCACAGATTTTGTATTTCAAGGTGCATTGCCTTCAGTTGTCCCTGGATCTGCTGTACTCCAAACTGGGCATCGCCTCTTTTTGCAGCCTCTAGTTTCATAGCAATTTCCAAGGCTTTTGCTTGCATTTCAATTGACTACTAACCCATAGGTCCGCCCAAGTGAGGCAGCATCATAGCGATAAACCATTCCTTGTGTTGTCTATCATCATATAGGAATTATCCATCTCTAATAACCTTCTTTAACCATTGATCAGCTTCCCATACTGATTCAGTGAGTCCCTATCTAAAGTCTTTCAATTCGACCACTATTTGAGAGTAGGACTTAGGCTTCCGAAACTATTTTTTTAACGTCGTCTTAATCTCTTGAATAGATGGATCCGTGTGCTGTCCTACGTACCCCATATACCAATCCAAGGCCCTTACTTCAAAGGCGAGTGATAGTTGTGCTCTCTTTACAACGTCGGTATCCACATTTTGCGTAGTCCATACTGATTCTACAACAAACCAAAATCAGTCTATATCTTCATCCCCTACACCCTTGAAAGTGGGCAGCTTCATGTGCCGACCATATCTTATTCTGGTGGCAGTGGAGGTGTGGGTAAGTTCTTACTCTTATGCGAACTTGAAGGTGGTTTAGTTGGAGGACTATTTCTTTCGTGCACAGCCGATTCTCTTGATCGAATGTAGACGGATTGACCTCCTTCTTGATTAGTTCGGTAGTACTTACCACTTCATGTTGTACTATCGCCTAGATCAGAGGTCATTCACTTGATGTGGCTGCACAGAAAACCCTTTTCACATAGTAAAATTTTGATTAACAATGGTAGTGTTTTCAAGAACTTACCCCAGAACCCTTTGAAGAACCTCCGCTCTGCCTCAGAATAGGATACAAACTAATCAACTGCGAATTTCGTCACAAATCCTCCCAGCACGCTATCCACCCAATGATCTACCATGCGGGTGATTGTATTGTAAGTCCTCTCTAGCTGTTGAATCAATTCTGGTGTCCGCTGCATAACCTGATCATCCTTCCAACACATTTGGAACTCTACGAGCCTTGCCAACCACTCCTGAAGCTCATGCGCAAAGGTTACAAATAAAATTTCATAAACTTCAGTAAATATGTACTTGTTCTTGTACTTCTCAGCTATCAGCTTCGTGCTAAAATTCTCCTTTACATCAAATTCCTAAATCTGTCTTTCAAACCAATCTTCAATTTCCACCCTCTTGGGTCTCCAAGGACCTCATGGCTTTACCCGATCTCTCTCTCAAAATGCTCCTGGTCCCAGAAACGGAACCATTTTTTGGCTGGAGGGGTCCTGATCTAGGTTCAGAGGTTAAGGTTTGCGAGCAAACCCCTATACTACTGGCCCTTTCGGCAAGGACCTACTTGCGCAGGCCAAGGTCTCACTTGAAGCAGTATGGGAGGGTGCTCGAACTAGATTTCTACACCCTAAGAGAAAGTAGGTAATTCGAGGAAAATTTGTGTTATAACTTACTAGGTTCACATAGAATGAGTCTATTCGTAACCCTTTTAACGATGTAATTAGCATATAGCCAGAACACAACTATCAAATCTAATGAATAAATTCGCATCCACGTGCGTATTATCAATTACCATCACAAAGCACTATAATTGCAACCAATATCAGATCATGTATATACTTAAGCCAATTCTAGAACAAAGACACATTTTTAGCTTACTTAAATATCATATATGTGCTTCAGCATTAAACATAACCAATTTAGATAATACATAGATACTTTAACAATACTTCACATTTATTAACATTCAGACCCACTTACAACCCAAACATAGCCCACGCACACAGCCTAGAGGGTTTCGCACAAAGCAAGACTGAGGATCTCCGTGCACAAATCTAGCAGGAGTCCTTACCAAAAGCAACCCAAAACAGATCTAACACTTCGCACGTAGCATCAATCTATCGACCTTATTACTTACTAGACCCAATTAAGTAGCTATTTATAACAATTTAGCCTTCATTATCCTATGGTCCGCAAACCATGGGTTGTGGACCCTAGAGCTACCCTTTAACCCATTACAAACATTAGGGGCTTTGACCCATACCAAAACCCCTAGGCAAGACTGACTTTAACAAAATTGTATCAAAAACGTAGGTTAGGGAACCCTGTTCCAACAATACCATAGAGAAGTAGTAGGATGATACCATTAGGAAATTTAGAAATTACATCACCCCTAGGCCAACGACCCCACACCCACACAGGCGTGATGGGAAAAATAGGACGACACATCAACCAAGAATGACCCAGGCCAAGCCTAGGATAACATGAAAACTATGCGACCTGAATGACCACCAGGTCAATCATTGTACAGAACTGAAGCCCCTTGAAAATAGTTTTCACACAGTCTCTTCACTCCCTCAAAAACTTCTCTCTAACTAAGAGAAGATCATGCATACCTATTGCCGGATTTTTTCACACTTTCACCATACGATTAAATGTGAGCATCTTGCCAAGATAAGAGTGGCAAAGGCAACGTTGAGTCTACACTCCCCCAAAGAGTTAGAAAGACGCAAGCCAACAACACGAAAGTGGAAGAAGAATACCACCTCTTCTACAATATATCCTTTCCAGGCATCCACTTCAGGAATGACGAGTAGCATTGATTCCCATACAATCTACTCCATTCGCACAATGGTACCATGCACCATCTACATTGGCTAGAACCACGAACCATTGGCATGCCTGCTAAGGGAAACATTTAGGTGCCTCTGTAGTAGGCACAATTTTTACCCACATGAAATTGACAATCCTAGCGGGGAACCCAAACTTGTGATTACGCAAACTCCCATCACAGAGATTCTTCCCCCACCCAACACCGATGAGACAATACACCACATATGATTTTTATCATCGCATATCGGAAATAGGATTGCATCTTCCCCCACGTCCCAGGATTTCAACCTTATTCCTATCACAAAAGGTCAAGCTCCTTTGTGATTTTTCATTTATTTCCGTGAGATCCCAAATTTTCATGCCGCTATCGAACTCCTCGATGATACCCAACCTCTAGAACAATGCCTAGTAAAACTAGAGCTCATTGAAGAAAGACAACGAGAGTCGCTACAACACAACGAGGCCCATAAGAAAAGGGTAAAAGCATCATTCGACTACCACATCAACCCTCTCTCATTCACTGAGGGAGAACTAGTCCTCCGCTATGATGTCGCAAAAGAAGCCCTAGGGCTAGGAAAGTTCAAAACCTTGTGGAAAGGACCCTACATCATCAAACATTGCCTCCGCCAGGGGGCATACATCTTGACAGAACTAGATGGGACATGCATTATCAACCCCGTCAATGGCCTTTACCTCAAGAAATTTTACCCATAAGGGCCAAGATGGCCCTTCCCTAGAGTGAACATACACAAACCCAACCACTGTAATTTTTTGACCAAAAGACTTATTACAAACCATGCTCAAAGTGTCTCCATGGATCACCAACCTGAACCTTACTTCGGATTTGCTCATGGAGCATCAAGAGTCTCAAATTTTAGCTGTAGCTGCCTAGGTCATTTATCACTATGACCGATCACCACTCTACACAAATGGTGTGTGCATCGGTTCAAAAACTGTAATATTCCTAAATTAGAATGCAGCTAATGGGAATATTAATTTTTCTCATAACATATAGTTAGATGAATAAATGGGTAGGGAGGCCCATAAATATTTTTATCAGCAATAAAATCCCTATTAATGTGAAAAGGGATCATATTCATAGCTGAATAAAACACCTTCATGTGTGAACAAGGGCTAATGCATGAAGACAAGGTCAAGTTTGACCAAGTCAACAGAGCTGAAATGGAGGGAGTGAATCATCAATAGAGGTAACCCAGTATGAATGTGAATTAGCTTAGATATTCATTTAAAGTTGGATTGAAGACCCTTAGGTGTGAAAAGGGGCTGGAGCAGATTGAAGAGGTCAACTTTGACCAAATAAAACAACACTATTATGGAGGAGTGGCAATAATGATGGGCCAGCGCAGTTTTGGAGGGAGATTGATTATGTGATGGTGGAAACCCTAATGAGCAGGAGCCAAGGTGAGAAGGCTTACATTTTTTATAAGGAAGAGGATGGCAGCCATATGATATTAGCTTAGGAATATTATTTTGATATGTCTGTTTAGACTTTTTCTCTCTTCAGTTGTTTAGCTAATATTGCTGGTGTTGTTTAGCACAGGATATTCCTGTTTAGGAATTCCACCTCTTTCCTTGAGAGGCCTCTTGGGAGAGTACTAATTTATCATTCCACATATATAGCATTCTGGCTAAGCTTCAGTCTTCAGCTACAGCACAGTTTCTGCAAAATATTGTGTTGTGTTGCAGGGTGGTATAGTGGAGGGTTGAGAAACCCACTTTCTGAGCTAGTTTTTCATAGGAGGAAGGATCCCTTCTCTTGGGAGATCCGTTTGGAGTGTTGTTGGGCACATTTTAGATATTTGGCATTAGGCCAACTTATCTCCATCATTTATAATGTAGTTTTAGTTGGGAATTGCATTATTTTGGAGGGAAGCTTCAAGAGAGGGTCTTGTGGCTCTTTTAGAGTGTTTTCTTGTGGTTGAAGGGTTCAACCTTTCATTGGAGGAGACCCTTTAGGAGATCTACATCAGATCTGCATTATTTCAGCCTTCTATTTCATGAGCTTCATTTTTTAGTGACTCTTCAGTCCTATGGCGGTAGATCACCATTTTTATTTGGGTGCATTTCTGGAAACCCTTCCCAGGTTCTCTTGGAATGGTGTAAAAGAGACTAGATCTCAGTTTTTGAGCATTATTGGTTAATATAATAGCATATCTACTTGTCTCTATCATTTCAAAGTATAAACCCTTATTATACTGTGTTTTCACTTGTTGCAGTATTTCTATGTTGCAATAGTTTTGGGGTTGCAGTGTTTTTGGGCTATTCTAGGTGTGGGAGGCTTGTTTATATCATCTATCATGGTTTGTTTCGGATATCATTTTGAATTTGGTTATTATAATGAATAAAAAAATGGATCCATGGGCTGTTATGAGTTATTATAACATATATTTCTAATAATTTCGTTTTCTGTGCTTATATTGTTGATTTCCCCATTTGGGAATATTACAGTGGTATCAGAGCATAATCTTGGCTCAGCCTGTGAGTTTCAGCCAATATGCTATAAGAAGAATAATAAAGGAAGAAGATATCTAAAATTATGTAAGGAGTGAGCTTTGTCTCATCACTTTTTAGATCTATGAAGAACCTCTCCAAGGAGGTTAAGCAGATGAAAGAGGAGAGATGCAATGAGACCTCTAGGGGGTTTCAAAAAGAGGAAGGCACATGTACTTCCTATCATCAGAAGAGAGAACTAGTATTGCATAGAAATCCAAAGAAATAGACTATCCCCTTCTCCTTTGACGATGTTGTGTAACCAACTCCAAAAATAGAAGAAAAGAGATGTAAACGCCTTAGAAATGAGCCACTTCGAGGGGGCAACCTCCAATACATTACATAAATGAACAATTCTTGGATGATACAATTCACAAAACCTCCTTTCTATATATAGGAGTCCATGGGGCCATAATGTAATCCTAGTGGGCTACAATGTAATCCTAGCCGACCTAACAATAATAATTTAAGGGCACAATAATAACAAAATGGGGGTTACAAGGGTACAATAATAACAATAAGGGGGTTACACTAACAATAATAAGGGACTATACTAGTGATATAGGGACCCAACATGCCCCTCTCCTTCAAAAAAGTGTTGTCCTCAACACTTGAGTAGCTCCGGGTGCTTCTGTATAAAATTCTCATCCTCCCATGTAGAATCTTCAGTGGGTAAGTTCTTCCACTTGATGAGATACTCTGAAATTGATCGATTCCGTAGTTGTCGAGTTCTTTTTCCATGACTGCTTCAGGTTCCAATATGATTTTCCCTTCCCCATCAAGTTCTGGCAATACTGTTTGAACTGGAAGATTTTCACCTATAACCTTCTTTAAGCATGAAACATGGAAAATCGGATGTACTCGCGAAGAAGAAGGAAGCTCCAATTTGTATGCCATAGTACCAATCTTTTGCAACACCTTGTAAGGACCATAGTACTTTGGCGATAATTTATTATCCTTCTTTGCTTGCTTGAGGGACATTTGTTTGTATGGTTGTAGCCGTAAAAATACCCAATTTCCTACATCAAAACTTCTCTCGCTACGATGTTGATCTGCCTGTTGTTTCATTCGATTTTGTGCCAAATTCAGGTTATCCTTTAAGAGTTGGAGAACTTCTTGCTGATGCTCGATGTGATCTTCCACTGCTTGAACCTTCGAATTTTTCCTTAAAGATGATGTGATGGATGGTGGATGATATCCATAAAGTGCCATAAATGGGGTCATTTTTGCTGCAGTATGGAAGGAAGTGTTATACCACCATTCACCAAGAGGTAACCACTTGACCCATTGTGTTTGTTTATCAGATACAAAACAATGAAGATATCCTTCCAAACATTTATTTACTATCTCAGTTTGACCATCAGATTGAGGATGATAAGATGAGCTATGAGCTAATTGAGTACTCAAACAAGAAAATAACTCTGTCCAAAAATTTCCAGTAAAAATGGGATCTTTGTCGCTCACAATAACTCTTGGGCTTCCATGTAGCTTTTGAATTCTGTCCATAAATGTAGTAGCAATTGTACTTGCTTTAAATGGATGAGATAATTCACAAAAGTGTGCATACTTGGTAAGTCTATCAACTACCACCATGATGACACTCTTCCTTCGGACTTAGGTAAACCTGTGATAAAATCCATTGAAATCTCCTCCCAACGTTGACTTGGAATGGATAAAGGTTGTAGAAGTCCCGGGGTCTTAATCGTTTCCACTTTATTCTGCTGGCAAACCAAACATTCCGCCACAAACTTTTGAATATCAGATTTAAGGCCATCCCAAAAAAAATCTTTCTTCACCCTGTGGTAAGTTTTTAAAAATCCTGAGTGTCCTCCTAAAGGAGAAGTGTGCAATTCCAAAAGAATCTTTTGTTTTAGTTGGGAATTCTTACAAAGACATAAGCGATCTTTGTACCATAAGGAATCATTTTTCCAACTAAATGTATCAGATGTACTAGGATCTTGCTGCAACTTTTGAATGAGTGTCCATACATCTTTGTCCTTCTTCCATTCATCTCTTGCTTCGGTTATCCAATCTGGTTGGATAATAGAAATGGCACAAAGAAATGCTTCCACGTCTTCATTCTTTCTTGAGAGTGCATCTGCAACAACATTAAGCTTTCCTTTTTTGTAGATTATTTCAAAGTCATAACCCAACATCTTTGTGACCCATTTTTGTTGTTCTTCCGACGATAGTCTTTGTTCCAAAAAGTGTTTAAGACTATCATGATCAGTTTTTACCTTGAAGTGTCTTCCCATTAGGTAAGTTCGCCATTTCTTTAGTGCATGTAGTATTGCTAATATTTCCTTCTCATAAATAGGTTTCTGTAAATACTTTCCTTTGATTGGACGACTTTCAAAAGCAATGGGTCTTCCTTCCTGCATTAAAACTGCACCAATTCCATTTCCTGAGGCATCACATTCCACAACAAAGGTTTTTGTGAAGTCTGGTGTAGCTAAGACCGGTGCTAGGCACATTGCCTCTTTAAGACGTTCAAAGGCCTTAGTTGCTTCAGGAGTCCATGAAAATGCATCTTTCTTCAATAATGTTGTTAGAGTTGCTGCTATTCTCCCATAATTCTTAACAAACTTGCGATAATACCCTGTTAACTCGAGAAATCCTCTCAACTGCTTTATGGTTGTGGGGACTTTCCATTCCTTAATGGCTTTAATTTTGTTAGGGTCTACTTTAACACCCTCGTGAGATACAATATGACCCAGATATTCCACTTCTTGTACTCCAAAGAAAAATTTGGATGTTTTTGCATATAATTGTTTCTCCTGCAATAGTTTGAGCACCCTGTCAACATGTTCAACATGATCCTTCCAAGACCTGTTGTAGATTAGCATATCATCAAAAAATACTAGCACAAATTTTCTAAGGAAGGGTTTGAAAATGGAATTCATCAACCCTTGAAATGTAGAAGGTGCATTGGTAAGGCCAAAGGCATGACCAAAAATTCATAATGACCCTCATGAGTTCGAAATGCTGTTTTTGGAATATCTTCAGTCTTCATTCTAATTTGATGATATCCTGAACGAAGATTCAACTTGGTAAAATAAATTGCTCCATGTAATTCATCCAATAATTCATCAATCACAGGAATGGGAAATTTGTCTTTAATGGTGAGCTTATTGAGCTCCCTATAATCCGGACATATTCGCCATGATCCATCCTCATTTGCAACCATCACTTGACATTCTGGTGCTGGGTATAGGAAACAATTTAATTCCTTGGCTACCTTATAATGAATAAAATTATGGGTGCTACCTGAATCAATCAACACTATTACCCTTTTCTTCTTTATATGTCCTTCTATCTTTAGAGTTTGAGGAGTGGTAATTCCTGCCAGCGCATTACATGATATGGTCGGATTCATTTCTTCTTCTTCTAGGGGTGGTTCTTGGTGTAGATCCTCTTCTTGTTCATTTTCTTCTTCTTCTTCACAATCTATGTAAAATAATTTCTTCTCAGCACACTTATGACCTTTAGTGTATTTGCTATCACAACCGTAGCAAAGCCCTTTTGCTCTTTTTTCTTCCAATTTTTGTGGTGTCAACCTTGTAGGTTGTGGAAATCTAGGCATAGAAACACTTCCTTCTTTATAGAATTGAGTGGTAGGCTTCTTTGTCGCCATAATTTTACATTCAACTTTTCTTGCCAACCTGAATGCCTTATCCAATGAATCAGGTTCCAAAACGCGAACTTCATGTTGGATGTTATCCTTTAAAGTGCCTATGAAGAGATCAATCCTGTGTTCCTCTGGAATATCAGTTACCCTTATATTCAATTTTTTGAAGTCCTCAATGTGTTGCCCCACTAAACCCTTTTGTTTGAGATTTATCAATTGGGTAAAGAAGGTGTTGCTCTTTGTATCCTCATAATGTGCTATCATTTCCTCCGTAAAAATTGACCAAGTGACAATTTTTTTACGGGAGCAAAGCCACCGATACCATACAAATGTATTTTGTTCTAAATGTAAAGTTGCAATGCGTACCTTTTGTGTGTTTTGCACGTTATGGAGATCAAAATATTGCTCCATCTGTAGTATCCATGTTACAGGATCCTTTCCATCAAACTTCCCCATATCCATTTTTGGAATATGGTGGTTCTTCCCGCCAACATTCGAGTTTATGGAATCATGATTAACATTTATTTTGTTCTCATCAGGAGGTTCTTCTCCTATATTTCCGCCATTAGGAATCATTTCCGGTTTTAAGCTTGTCATCAAGTCTTCCATGTATGCTTTTAGATCATTCTTCAGGTCATCCATGTTGTTCTCATGTCATCCATCTTAGTCGGTATGCTCTTTATTCAAAACTTCATTTCTATTTTTTTGTTGTTTTTTTAAGTAGAGTAGAAAACCGTCGTACAAGAGGTTGCACTTCGATAGATCATGGAGTGCATTTTCTTCATCTTCATGAGTCATAGTAGAGCCTTCGAAGGCTTGATGGGTGTTGAATTCTTTTTAGGGGCCATTTTAGAATCCAATATTGATATCTATTCTACAAGATGCCCTTGGAATCAATTCAACTTGATTCTTCAAACAAGACTTATGCAATTCGGAAAAAATACACACCTTTTACTAGCTTTTAGGAGCTCGATATTGAAATTGAATTATCTCTGTAGTTGAAAATCTTAGATATCTGAAATTCAGCCCTGTAGTAGATCTCTGAAGCTTCTTTCAAATGCCACAGGTCTGACCTGATTTGGATTCTCCAAGACAAAGTTGTGTCTAATCTCCCACAATGACCTAATTCTGGACTGGTTCAGTAGAGCGAACTTGTACGACTTGCCACGTGTCACTGTTTTGTCCTTTGTCTCTGAAATTGATAGCGAAGCAACTAAAGGCCGTGTACTTGCGACCACTTTTGACAGCACTCCAATCCAATATTCAGAGAGAGAGTTATTGAACTTTTCCCACGATCACCTCTTTGAGATGAAATTCAGGAGCCTGAAAAAGCACTACCTTCCACAGATCATATCTCCAAAAATATTGCGAACCAAGCTCTGAAATTTTTTTATGAATTTCTTCAGGATTTCAGCTTCGCACCATATGAATTTCAGATTCTGAACCTTCGTAGAAAAAAATTTATAGCGCAAATGCCACGATGACCTGTTTAGGAGCCTGAACAAATACCTGACTTCCACAGATCATATCTCCGAAATTATTGCGAACCAAACTTTGAAATTTTTATACAAGCTTCCTCAGGCTTGTTTCTTCGCACCATAAAAATGTCAGCTTCTGAAACTTCGTAGAAAAAAATTTATAGCGAAAATTCCACGATGACCTGTTTGGAGCAGCGAAACCCTAGAATCCAAAGCTCTGATACCAAATGTTGTGTAACCAGCTCCAAAAAGAGAAGAAAAGAGATATAAACGTCTTAGAAATGAGCCACTTCGAGGGGGCAACCTCCAATACATTACATAAATGAAAAATTCTTGGATGATACAATTTACAAAACCTCCTTTCTATATATAGGAGTCCATGGGGCCATAATGTAATCCTAGTGGGCCACAATGTAATCCTAGCCGACCTAACAATAATAATTTAAGGGCACAATAATAACAAAATGGGGGTTACAAGGGTACAATAATAACAATAAGGGGTTTACACTAACAATAATAAGGGGCTATACTAGTGATATAGGGACCTAACAGACGAAGAATACAAGAGTCATGGAGATGGATGGCACTTGGAACATGAGATCCTAAGTGGATACCTAGCAGAATATAAGTCTCAACCTAGAGCTTTCAAGGAAACTCTAACTCTTCCATAGTTCACTAAGCTTGAAGAAGAAAGGAGACCTTGCAGCAATAGGAAAATAAAGGGCAATAGATTTCTATTGTCTACCTTTGATGGGTCATCCACATGTACAACAAGGGCTTGGGGAATGAAGTTGGTGGCATTATTCCTACTACATCCATTGAGAGAAGGAGAAGTTGTTGAGATTGCAGCGCTGCACCTTGAGGGTGAAGAAAACATTTGGTGGTTCAGCCATTCGAGTCATGCAAGAGTGACTGCTTTTGCAAATTTTACTCAAAGGTTGATCAAAAAATTTGACAAGAATAAATCAGAGGAAGAGAAGCCTTCAACACCACTTGGGGAGACTTGTACCAGCGTGGATACAATTATGGGAGAATAACCATCATCATCAGCAGTTGGGGAATCCATTACACTAGAGGAAGGAACCCTTGTAGCAATACAAGATGTTCCCAAGCTTTACCAAGGTATGCATAAGTTTCCACTTTCTGTTATTTCAGCACATTCTATGGAGGGTTGTGGAAAAATTCCATTGCATGACCAAGGGTCAAAACATATTGTTGATTTGGAGTAGAAAAATTTCACTGTGCTATGCAACCTTGATTTTTTCAAGGAAAGGATAAACAATCCTCCTGACTATTCATTATTTAGATGCACACAACTCCTGGGGTTGGGGTGTGGATTTTTGGAGGATAAGATGAGCTTGTCCTAAAAAATCCACTACAGAACTATATGTTCAACATTGAGCTTGAGCAGGAGACATCAAATACATCATTATGGAGATCAACAACGATGTCATTGAGTAGCAGTAATGAGTTAGGGGCCCAAATATTACTAGAGCATTCCGATGAAAATTACACTTGTGTGACATTGAATGAGAAGATGATTGATGAGAGTCCTCTTATCTTCTAGCATTGTGATGGATCTTTCTTGATAAGCACTATACAAATCTATGGGGAGACTTTGCTTTCAGCATACTTGGATCCATATGGATTCAATTTGGTCATTGGTAAGGGGTCTTCACCGTGAGATCTCCAAGATATTTCATTTCAACATCCCATGAAATGCAAAGGTAGAGATCTGATTTGGGAGGTTGGTATTCTCCATTGGAGGTGTACCAAGATGGAGCATGGTCGGAGACACCCACATTTAGATGAATGGGTGTGGATGGTGAGCAAGAGGTTGGTGAGCCATTTTCATATCTATGACATAGGGCATCAGGAGGCATGGCTACGTTGGCTACTCTTGAAGGAGTTTGGCCATCATGTGATATATCCTTCTTAAAAGGGTATGTTAGTGTAGGAAACTTGGAAAGACACTTGCATCATTTGGTAACAAGCAATTTGGGTGCATTGTGTTGATATGACATTCTTCATGTCAATCATCATATCTTCACCTCATGATTTTTAAAATGATGGAGGTGTGAGGGGGAAACAAGAGTTATTGTTTCTTTGGCTACTCTTGAGAGAGTATGGGAAGATTTTTTCCCATACTTGGCATGATGTTTTAAGAGAAAGGGATGGCACAATCAAAGTGAAAAAAGGCTACCCTTCAACATTGGAGGATAAGGAGGTACTTCCACATAGGCAGGAGATCTCCACACATAGAAATATGATGGTGGATGACTTTGGCATATGTCATGTCAAAGAAAGGAGTCATGGAGTAAAAAGAGCCTTATCACTAAGACCAACAGCGCTGTCACTTGGGAGTATGCATTTATTGATGGAGTATTCCAAGAGGAGTATGCATTCCTTCATTTTTCAGATATTTATGAGGAGATTCTCTTGGGAGGGTTCATCTATGGACCTCACTTCCAGCCTACTCACTTCGCATGGTAATAAATGTATTTTTGTACTTATTGATCATTTCATGAAGTATTGGCATCTTCTCACCATCTATGTACAGTGCATTGCTCCACAAGAGGACAAGGTTATTTTTGGGTTTCATGGTCATTCTAGGAACAACATTTATGATGGAGATAACCCATCTTTGCATGACTTTGGGCAAGTGTGGTGTTATTCTTATTACACTCAGTTGATATATAATGCAATTTAATACCTCATAGTAGATGAGCAAACATGCACATCTAGTAACTTGTTGGAGGACAACTTGCCACATGATGTTCTAAAACAGCAGTTGGAAAGACTACACTGTATCCACTGGAGAAACCATTGGTATTATCCAAAATTTCACATAACCTTCAAAATTTTCCTGATTTGGATAACCTATGGTGATGATGTACCATTCAATTTTTATGGGATGGGTTGGGCCAGCATGATTCATGACTCCAGAGAGACGATCTTTGAAGATCCAATCTTCTTCTTGCCTCTTGATGACGACATTATTGCAGCCCAAAATCAGCAGCTACTCTACACTTATCATAAGTGGAGAGAGAGACAAAATGGGATAGGCTATTTTGTCTACCATGTTCAGTTATGCAGCCCACCTACATTGCAGGAGCCAAAGGTGGAGGAGATTTTTCATGAGTTACCATTTTGGAGGGTGACTCATTTTGTATGGATGACAATTGGGGATGGGAGATTCACATGGGGATGATAGTTCCCAACATATATAAGGTCTCATGCCTCTATAAGGCCTCTAGACAACACATTGTTGCCTCCATGGATGTTTTACTTCTACATGATGATAGCTATTAGGGATGGTCACCAAAAGCTAACTTGCATACTTGGGAGGGGAAACTCGGAGATGTATTGATGAGACATCATCTTGTTCCTTGGAGGAATTTATCATATGAGGATGCTACAGGAGGAGGAGAGGAGGCTCTTTAGTTTTATCCTTGCAATTGCTTGAGGGAAAGCAAAATTTTGGAGGGGAGGACTCTAATATTCTTAAATTAGCGTGCAACTAATGGGAATATTAATTTTTCTCTTAACATATAATTAGATGAATAAATCGGTAGGGAGGCCCATAAATATTTTTAGTAGCAATAAAATCCCTCTTAATGTGAAAAGGGATCATATTCATAGCTGGATAAAAGACCTTCATGTGTGAACAAGGGCTAATGCATGAAGACAAGGTCAAGTTTGACCAAGTCAACAGAGCTGAAATGGAGGGAGTGAATCATCAATAGAGACAACCCAGTATGAATGTCGATTAGCTTAGATAGTCATATAAAGTTGGATTGAAGACCCTTAGGTGTGAAAAGGGGCTAGAACAGGTTGAAGAGGTCAACTTTGACCAAATCAAACAACGTTGTTATGGAGGAGTGGGATTAATGATGGGACAACACAGTTTTCGAGGGAGATTGATTGTGTGATGGTGGAAACCCTAATGAGTGGGACCCAAGGTGAGAAGGCTCACATTTTTTATAAGGAAGAGGATGGCAGCCATATGAGGTTAGCTTAGGAATATTATTTCGATATTCCTTTTTAGACTTTTTCTCTCTTTAGCTGTTTAGCTAAGATTGTTGGTGTTGTTTAGCACAGGATATTCCTGTTTAGGAATTCCACCCCTTTCCTTGAGAAGCCTCTTGGGAGAGTACTGATTTATCATTCCACATATTCAAAATTCTATCCAAGCTTCATTCTTCAGCTACAAATCAGTTTCTGCAGAATCTTGTGTTGTGTTGTGTTGCAGGGTGTTGCAGTGGAGGGTTGAGAAACCCACTTTCTGAGCTAATTTTTCATAGGAGGAAGGATCCCTTCTCTGGGAGATCAGCTTGGAGGGTTCTTGGGAACATTTAAGATCTTTGGCATCAGGCCAAGTTATCCCCATCATTTACAACATAGTTTCAGCTGGGAATTGCATTATTTTTTAGGGCAGCTTCAAGAGAGGGTCTTATGGCTCTTTTAGAGTGTTTTCCTGTGGTTGAAGGGTTCAAACTTTCATTGGAGGAGACCCTTTAGGATATCTACATCAGATCTACATTATTTCAGCCTTCAATTTCATGAGCTTCATTTTGCAGTGACTCTTCAGTCCTAGGGTTGTAGATCACCATTTGTATTTGGGTGCATTTCCAGAAACCCTTCCCGGGTTCCCTTGGTATGGTGTAAAAGAGACTAGATCTCAGGTTTTGAGAATTATTGATTAATATAATAGCAGATATACTTGTCTCTATAATTTCAGAGTATAAACCCTTATTAGACTACGTTGTCACTTTTTGTATTATTTCTGTGTTGCATTAGTTTTAGGGTTGCAATGTTTTTGGGCTATTCTAGGTGTGGGAGGCTTGTTTATCTCATCTATCACGATTTTTTTCTAATATACTTTTGCATTTGGTTATTATAATGAATAAACCAATGGATCCATGCACTGATATGATTTATTATAGCATATATTTCTAAAAATTGCGTTTTTTGTGCTTATATTGTTGATTTCCCCATTTGGGGATATTACATCAACAAACAATCAAGAAGAATATGATGTTGTCATCGAATTTATGTGTGACACCCTCCATCAGGGCATACGCCATATGAATGTCTACCTCAATTCCCAGTTAGTAGTGTTGCAGTTAAACCAAGCATTTGAGACAAGAGATTCATATCTATTTAGAAAATATTTTCGTGCAAAATGATTAAGCAGACAATTTGACTATATTACATTTACACATGTACCAAGGAGTCAAAACCAAACAGTTGATCGCATAGTTAAAAAAATTCTAAACTAGAACGCATCTCAAATAAATCATCATACATAAAAAACCAAAAACATCGTGTTGGCATATGTTGTCCTTGATGGCAACCTACTTGATGAAGTTGATGGTAACCTACTTGATGAAATAATATTGTTGGCAATATGATGTAGAGTGTTGTCCTTGATGGAAACCTACTTGATAAAGTTGATGACAACCTACTTGATGAGTTAAAGGGGAGATTGTTGGCAATGTGATACAATGTGTTGACTTTGATGGAACCTGCTTAATGAAGTTGTTCTTGATGGAAACTGACTTGATGAGTTGTTAATAATGTAAATCTGATGTATCTACAGTAGCAGAAGAAAGGAATTCAGAAAGTGCTAGAATAATGATAAATAAGGTATGTTACAAAGCATATGCGGGTTTGTTAAGGTGAAGTAGCGTATGCACGTGGAAAAGTACGTGCCAAGTCGCGTATGCCAATTTGCGCTCTATTTTTATAAAACTAGGGGGCATTACCATGGTATTGACCCATTGTATTGAGTGTTGGATTATCTATTTGATCCCGTTCCGGAATACCATCAGAAGTGGTGTGGTTTTGACTCATGGTATTGAAAAAGAATAATTCTATTTAAGGAGAAGGAAATCATAGTGCAAGGTGGTGCAAGTGTCTGGGCTTTAATGAATACTTCACTCTGAAGTATATCTGCATGGTTGAACTCTGTTCTTAATTAATCTGAATCTATGATGCACCTATGAATATGATGAAGGTTCAAGATCTCTAGATCAAGAAATGATGAATCTCTAGGATGATCTGAAAAGAAGTGATGAAGACCTGGCGCAAATCTGATGAAGAAATTGAGAAATCTAGGTAATTTCATAGATCTGATCTGTTCTGCAAATTTTATCTTTTATAGATCTATACGCAGGTTCGTTTCACGAAAAGCGCATGTATATGTAGATCTGATGAAATAAAAGCGTGTATGGGAAGTTAGGGTTTTATGAGAAATGCACAGATGTATACGCGGGTTCGTTTCATGAAAATCGCGTGTATACGCGGGTCTGATTAAATAAAAGCACGTATGGTATCTAAACTAGTGATTGCTCAAGGTTGAATATGTTTCTGCATATCTATTCTAAAGTCTGGGTTATCTCTGATATTCTGGTTACAGTGGTTTCACTGTTCTGTTTGAAGCATTGGGCGAAGTATATTTGTTGATAAGTGAAGGGTTGTGTTGAAGCTGTTTGATCTAGTTGGCACTGATGGTGAAACGTGGTCTTAGCAGGCCGAGGGTCAGTTTTTCCTTCGTTGAGGGGTAGTAGCCCCTTCCCGTGGCAGGGGCCTGCAACCAGAGTAGGGGGTAGGCAGCTCCTTCCAGAGTGCCTGCAACGAGAGCAGGGGGGTTAGCCTTCTCAGGAAAGGATGGCAACCAGAGGCTGCCACCCTCTCCAGGTGGGTGCCTGCGTGCTGGTATGAGTCTGCGCCAGTACATGATTGTAAGAATTTTTCTTTATATAATAAATATTGAAGAGTGAGATGACAGCAGCAGTGGTTTTCTCTCGAATTGGGTTTCCACCTTAAATCCTGGTGTTCATGTGTGTTTCTTATGTGTGGTGATTTATTCTGTTCTTACTGCACCTTTTTACTGCTTACTAAACATCTGATGAATGAATGATGCAATGATCTAAGTTAAGAATTAAATGCATATTTAGATCTCTAAGCATACGCGAGTTGTGTTCATTAAAGTAGCGTATGGGTTTAAAAGCTAGAAAAAGTTTAAAAAAAATTCAGTCAGCACTAAATACTAATTCACCCCCCCTCTCAGTATTTTTCCCAACACATAGATATCCATCAATATAACATCATCCATAAACTGAAACAGGTGACACAACACGTAGAGCCACAAAAAATATCTCTTATATATACGTATATGTCTAAGTACAAAATATAGTGTTGTTGACCCATCAGCCAGCCCAAAGATACCCAAAAAGTCGTCAAAAATAGGGGAAACATCCTCATAATGGGTGCTTTCCTCATGTAAAAGTAAAATCTAGGGTGGTGCTCTCTCATGCGGGGCACCTAGACCCATAGTTGCTCCCGGTATCACTACTGGAGCTGCCATCAAAACTAAGACTGCCACCTGACATAAAATAGGCCGATAGTCCCTCTCTCAGGCCATCACCATCTCTAGCCATATCTCCTCGAGGTTATCCAAAAAACCTAGAGAAGGCTTCCCTTGGGTCAAGCGGTCCACTTAACCCCAGGAATCCTCTAGAATTGACACCCGAGTAGTTAGCTCAACATTTCGAGCCTCCGCCACATCTGCGCGTGTTGCCTCTTCATCGGCATGAGCTCACTCGACTGCAGCCTCGGCTGCAACCGAGCTGCTACCCTCCCCCAAAGGGCCACCACCACCACCAGGTCCACCGCTAGGTCCTCCAATAACATCTCCTCCCGGCCCTCCAAGAACACCCCGAGGTCTCCGAATAGGACCATGGTCAACCAATCGAGCCACGGGGAAACTTACCTTGCTAGCATCTTTAAAGATTAACCAAAACTATGTTAGTGTCACCATCAAAACACATAAGCACATATATACCCAAATAAATGCATAAAACATAAAAAACATACCTTTTGGCCCCAAAGCATAACCAAGAGGGAGACCCATCTCTAGATCCCCTCGGAAGTCCATCCTTGCATATGGGAATGGCAGAAACATTTGGGGGTTCACCTCGAACCAGGCCTTCGTCGTGTCGTTCTAGTAATGCCCCACCATGCCCCCACCACCTCGTGGCATCACCGGAGCCCACATCCTTATGCGAGGCTCCCATGACCCCCCTGGAGACACCGCCACCACTGGTCTCAACAACACTTCCCTCTCGTACATAATTCCGCATAGAATGTTGGCGTATGCAAACAACTTCGATCCATTGCGAACCTTGTTGAGTTGCGTCACCATCCCATCGTAGAAAAAATGGGAAAAATCAAAGAAGTGTCTGGACCTCAGCTGACGCGAGACTCCAACCTGAGGGCCAGATGCTCGATGCGGAGTCGACGACCCTGCAAGTCGTATAGTCACTACCAGAGCACACCACTCATCCAAATCTCCCACTGATGCAATGTTGATGCACCCCTCCATAAGGGGCACCCAGCAACAATGAATCCCTGAAGGGAGAGGATATCGTAATGCATTTCCATGAGGCAGTAACCTGGTCATAAAGTATACATCCATCTCAGGACGGATGGCAAGGTTTCTCCCATGCAACACAAACATGTTTCACCTCCTGCACCAATGTTGGATCAAGTAACGAAGCAATCGGTCCTGTGACCGAAGAAGCTCGTTCTCCGCGAACTTCAGGAGCCCCCATTGTGCCAACCGATGGCGTGCCCCAGCATCAGCAGCCAATGCAGTATGAAGATTAGGCCAATCTTGCTTCCTCCACAACAACCTATCATCCAAACAGGAACCCATTAGCAACAGAAAAAACATCAAAAAATAGGCAAAAATCAACAAATTTCTTCCTCGACCTCTTTTGCGTCTGTCCCTCAGACATGCATGCTCAAGGCGCATCTGTATTTTCCATAGGTGCGCATAAGGCATGCCAAAACAGGGGAACAGAGAACTTAGAGTGCGCGAATCCCCCAGAAATGTGCACAAAGGGTGCACCCTTGCCTTGGTCACCTGCGCAATCTAGGGAAAAAAGTCACTCAGAATATGTACAAACCAAGTTTGTACAGACCCCGACACCATTAGACTGGAAAAATTAAAGTTCAGGACGTCATGGAGGTTACTTGGGCATTATATCACTAATCCCTGGTGCTCAGGCTGACTGCAATGGCAAGAACTGCTCCACAGAAGCCTCTAACCTCTCAAAAACTCAACAAGTACAAATGAATTTAATTAGGGCCATATTCACCTATATATCACCCTTTTCAAAAAAAATTGAGGACCATAACAAGAGATCAGAAGGTCTATTCTCTGAAATGTAAGCAGCACTGTGATCAGCACTCCATAATGAACAAAGGCGATGCCACACATTCACACTCCCAAAAAAATAAAATTTCAGCGTCGGCAGGTATGCCCTCTCTCATCTTCCTTTTTAAAGCTCATGACTTTCATATATTTGATAAATAAGGTGCTTTCACTTGAGGTAGTTTTTTTTGCAGGAAAACTCACAAACCATCCACAAATCCATCCATTGAAAGTTCTAGAAAAGGTATCATTCTACCCCCAGCATGATAGAGTCCCAGAAAACTCTGCATATCCTGACATCATTTCTCCATCAGAAACCAACCATAGGCTCCACATATCTGACTGTTTTTATCATCACCTCACCCTGCACATGATAAACATCCTTGTTTTTAGGTAGAGCCTCCCCTCCATGGTGGTGGTCACCCATACTAGACCACATATCACAGCAAAAGTGACGCCATGGCCATACCACTTTAGTCCGGGAAGTACCTCATGCCCATCCATCCACCATGCATAAGGTCAAGTTTTACCATAAAAAATAAAACCCCTTTCCCGAATGATCAGGTTGTACAAGCAGATCAAATGCGCACTACCTCGCCTCTCATTTGAACCACCATACCTCCACCAGCATAATCCCTTCTGCGATACTTTTTCATATGCTTTATCAACTTCACACATGAGACCAACCAATGGGGCCCCTGTTGATCAACGATTGTCATTGATGTCAACCCAAGCAGCACCAGGGGCTAACCCAATATTGCATGGGAATTTTTACCTACCAAATTAATATGTTCTATGTCAATAATTCTTTTTATGGTTTCTACTTGTCGAGATGTTTTCATTGATATATGGCACGCCATGTTTGAGAGATATTCATGTTTGAATTTTGTACCCCCAGTTAGTGGGCTAAAAACCCATGGGGTTGGGGCATGGGTAATTGAAAATTCATAATTAATATTTTTTAAGCTCCTAAAATCCCTCCCACTTTCACTTGTTGAAGCCCCTCTCAACCTAAGAATTTATATAAATTGTGATCTTCATTTCCTCCTTAGGCAAGGGATTTCACTATCTAAAACATGTCATCGTGGAATTTTGGCTCTAAATTTTTTTCTACGAAGGTTCAGAAGCTGAAATATCTATGAGGCGAAGCCTAAATCCTGAGGAAGCTACTGTAAAAAATTTAGATCAAGATGCACAATATTTTTGGAGATATGATCTACGGAAGTCAGGGTTTTTGCAGGCTCCTGAAATTCATCTCAAAGAAGTGACCTTGGTAAAATCGTCATAACTCTCTCTCTGAGTATTGGATTGGAATTCTGTAAAAATTTATAGATAGTGCACATTCTTTAGTTTTCTCTCTATCAATTTTAGATCCAAATGAAGAAATAGTGACACGTGGCATTCCGTACAAGTGTGCTCTACTGAAATAGTCCATAATTAGGGCATTGTGAGAGATTGGGTATAACTCTCTCTTGAAGAATCTATATTGGGTCAGACCTATGGAATTTGAAAGATGACTAAGAGGACTACTACATGACCGAAAATCAGATATTGAGGATCTTAAATAATAGAGATACACCAGATTCAATATCAAGCTCCTAGAAGGCAAGAAAAATCTAGATCGTGTGTTGTCAAGGGTTGCAAAGGACTAGACTTTGTACGACAGAAAAGCAAAGCAAGGTGCAGCAGAGGGTAGCATGACAAGAGTAGCAACCAAGGTGCATAACATCAACAAGAAGTTCATCATATGACGTCTTCAAGTGGGTAGCACTGCATACAATCATTGTAAAGTTATCTTTGTACTAAGTCATTGTAAATACATTATTGTAAAAATTGTACTAGTGTCTATCTGCCAAGGGTTGAAGAGGCAATGTTGGGAGGTTTGGGATCATAATTAGGTGGTTGTGTCAAAGTTGGGTTTATTGTCTAGTATATCTTCTTCTTCTACATCATTCTATATCATTGTAAAGTGGACCATTTTCCCTGGTACGGGAGTCCATTCTTCTTTTATTATTCTATAGGGTGGTAGGGTGGTGCTAGGGTGAGTTGTAGCTCATTGGGTGTCGGGGCATTCGTTCAATTGACTACTGAATAATCTTGGGCGTTGGAGCGTCCATCCAGTGGGAGATGGAAAAGAATGATTTTCTAGATTCTAAGAAGTTGGAGCTTTATTTTCAATTGGAGTTGAATATTAAATAATTACTAGAAAATCATTAGGTGGTTTTTGTCCCAAAGTGGGTTTCCACCTTAAAAATTGTGTGCATTTTTGTTCCTCTTGTTTGCTGCTATCATTGTACAAACACTGATAATAATTGAAGATTAACTAATGCTCTAATTGAAAGGAATACTGATTCACCCCCCCTCTCAAGATTTAATAAATTGTACGTAGGCTGTTCCTTCAATAGCAAGCACTGAAGGAGGTCATGGAGCATACCAAGAATGGTGGTACCTCTATTCAATGAAAATAAATTATGCAAATTCTCGAAATGTGAAGAATGGAGGTCTATCTCTTGGCACAAGGTTACGAAGTATGGGACACTGCTCAAAATGGATTTACATCAACTACGGATGAACAAGGTAAGAAGAATTTGGTAAATGATGCAAAAGAAAAGAATATTATTATCAGTGGACTTATTGAATCTTCTTATCATAAGGTGTTGGGTTGTAAAACTGCCAAAAATGTATAGGACAAGCTTGAGAATATATATGCAGGTGTCTCAAATGTCAAAGAAGCAAAGCTTCAAATCTATAGAGCAAAATTTGAGCAACTCAGAATGAAAGAAGATTGCAACATTGCTGCATACTTCCAATACATTGATGAAATAACCAATACTTTGTAAGGATTGGGAGAGCCAGTTGACGAGAAGACTATTATACGGAAGATTCTTAGAATGTTACGAGGGAGATTCAACCCAAAGGTATCAGTCTTAGAATACAGTGCAAATCTGGAAAAACTCAGAAAAGAGGAATTACATGGAGTTCTCATAGCATATGAAATGAGACTTGATGAAGAAGAGGGTACTTTGCATCTAGAAACTGCGTTCGTTGCATCTGTTAGGATGAATCTTTAGTGTAAGTGTACGAAAAAAGACCCTTTTCATTGTGCATAACAAACAACCCTAACAACAAAATATTGCTTCTAATATCTTTAGATCTGCAGTTAGTTCATCAAGACAAATGCTGCAAAAATCCAGATCTATGCATAGAAAGACATTAAGCAGTAAAAATAACGTTTTGCTCCATGCATCCAATAGACAAGACAAGAACAATATTTTTTGAATAATTTTATATTAATGGCACCTGGGAGGAAAACAAGAAAGGTGTTTCCAATTCTCCTCAATGGGATGGGCTCTTGGAAGTCCTCAACACTTCAGATCTAGAATTTCTCTCTCTTGTTGGTGTAGAAAATCTAGACAAACATAGAACTCAAAGGGAGCTCAAAAATAAAATAACAGAAAATATGACAATGATAATGGTTCAAAAACAAATAGTATATATCCAGAGTGATCTAAGAGGCAACAAAAGGTGATGAATGGTAGGAAAAACCCTTCTATTTACAACAAAATATTAGGTCATTCTAGATCTTGGTGCGTGATTAAAATAATATTAACCAAATCTAGATCCACCTTTTATGGAATATTTTATTATATTTGTTGGAGGGGAAAGGAATTTGACTTGGGTAAAATCCCTTTATTTGTAAATAATAAATAAATAAATGATTTATTTATCAATTTAAGGAAGTGGTTGAATGATAATTAAATAAATAATGATTTATTTAATTATTTATAAATGATTTAGTCATATTTAATAAGGAATATTATTTAAATAAGATTTAAATAATTATTCCTAGAAAATAATAAGATAAACAAGGATTTATCTAATTAATTTCCTTGTTTTGGGTTAAATATGACCAGGAATAATAATTAAATTACTGTTTAATTAATTATTCCATGAGGAAAACCAAACAAATATAGATTTGTTTAATATTTCCCCTTGGGGTTTCCTGTTTAGACCATAAACAACTTAATAAATGTGTTTTATTAAGTTATTTTACATAGTGAAAGCAATTTTACGGGTAAAATTGGTCTTACATGGTGTACTTGGGTCCATCTAATGATAATAGGTTAGATGACCAAAAAATGGTGTAACAAAAACTAAGAAAACCAATAAGGATAAACAACCTTCAATTGAAAAGACATGCACCTGTAAGTGTGAATAAAAGGGAGATGATGAAGAAGGTCTTTCAGATGAAGAATATGCTTACTTCACGAGAAAACTGAAAATTGGTAAGGGAAAAATCAAAGGTAAACTTCCATTGATATGTTTCAGCTGTAATGAGGTTGGCATTTTGCAGCAAAATGTCCAAACAGAAGTGATGGAAACTCAAAAGGAAAGAAAGGCTTTAAGAAATTCAACAAGCAAGGATCCAAAAGGAACTTTCTCTCTAAAGAAGATAGCTCATCATCCGATGAAGAAAGTGATAGCAAAGAAGAAGCCAATGAGATAGCATTGTTTATGGCCAAGCACAATAAACCCAAGAAAAATAAACAAGAGGTATCAAACAGCGAAGAAGAAGGATGGACCATAGAAGAATTTTATGAGGAAGCAATCAAGCTTATAAAAGATATCAAGGTGGAGAAGATTCGTTCCAATACTCTTGAAGAACAAGTTCAAGGTCTCAAAATTGAAGTTGAAGAACACAAATGCATTGAAGAGTCATTTCAAAATAAATTGGAGGAAAGCAACCAAGAAATGGAAGAATTAGAAGCCGAAGTAGTCTCGCTGCATGAGGAACCGAAGAAAGGAAAAACTATCCAAAACTATGCCAACAACTCAAGGGAATTGGAAGATCTCATAAAAAATCAACTATCTTATAATGACAGAACTGGAATTGGTTACAAAGAAGAAGAAGCAGGACCTTCTACAACAAAATACAATGAACCTATGAGATCTGACATGCATGTAGACTTCACTGGACAAGATTCACAAGAATAGCCTTGGAAGACAACTGCTCGATGAAAATTTCCATCCAGGTACCAACATATTTTTTGTGGCTACTGTTATTCATGTGGAAAATTTGGTCATAAAGCTGTGGAATCTCGCACGTACCCTACGAATGAATCCAATTCCAAGAGATCTGTCAAATATGAACCTCCTAGGGCTCAGCGAAACATAAATAGATTTGAAAATTTAAGAAATAATACTGAATGTTAAAAATGTTGAAACTTTGGACACAAAAGAACAAAGATATGTGGTATGTTGACAGTGGTTGCTCAACGCATATGACTGGAGATAGAAAGAAATTTGTATCTCTGAAAGAGAAGAAGGATGGAACCGTGTCCTTTGGAAATGATGGATCTTCAAATGTTATAGGATCAAGTACTATCACTCTCGGAAGCAAAGATGCTCTAGCCAAGAATGTTCTATTGGTTGAAAACATGAATCACAATCTGCTCAGTGTTGGACAAATGTGTGATCAAGGACACACAATACTATTCAACTCCACGAAATGTGAAATCAGGAAAGGCGTGTATGGTGAAATTGTGGCTACAGCAAGTCGAGCTCCAAACTACATATATGTTCCAGATGAAGAAACTAGAGCATGTCTAATAGCTAAAGAGGATGATACAATAATTGGTAAGCAATGATGATCGACTAAGTAAGAAGTTTTCTACAAAAGTGCAAAGTGATTTCAAGATGTCTTTACTTGGTGAGATGACATACTTCTTAGGGCTTCAAATATATCAGCAAGAGAAAGGAATATTTATATGTCAAGCCAAGTACATCAAAGAAATGCTTAAGAAATTTAAAATGGAAGATTGCAAACCCATCCTTACTCCAATGGTAACAGGTTGCAAATTGAGCATAGACGACTCATCTAAGGATGTGGATTAAAGGTTGTACAGATCTATGATTAGTAGTATTCTATATGTAATAGCCTCCCGACCAGATGTTATGCAAGCATTTGGACAAGTAGAAAGATTCCAAGCAGCACCAAAAGAATCACATATTAAATATTTTCTAGCATTGAAATATCTTTGCCAGAAGCTTGGGATTCTCCTAAGTTCTCATTAGATTTTCCTTTTTCAGAATATAAAGGGGGAGTGGAAGTATATTACAGGTTTGCAGGAAGGTTGTGTGTCAGGGGGAGTAGAAGTGTGTACAGGTCCGCAGGATGGTTGTGTTTCAGGGGGACTTACCCTTTGCCATTGATGTCAAAGGGGGAGAGAATGTTGTAGGAAGAGGTGTCATGATTGTAGGGGGAGTACTTGTGTTTCCATCAATGCCAAAGGGGGAGATTGTTGATCAACGGTTGTCATTGGTGTCAACCCAAGCAGCACCAGGGGCTAACCTAATATTGCATGGGAATTTTGACCTACCAAATTAATATATTCTGGGTCAATAATGCTTTTGATGGTTTCTACTTGTCGAGATGTGATGCAGGGGCATTAGAAACTAGCCAGCAATGTAGGAGTTTTTTCCACATGTTGTGGCTAGGAGGGTTCGAAACATGTGAATTTTAACAGCTAGGTGTCAATACCTCAGCTGAATGTTTCATTTAGATCAGTTAGAATCGTAGAAGTCGAATAGTTTAGTTAGTCTATCTATCATATTTCGGTTAGTTGAATTATTTTAATTAGGCTGTTGATTTTCTAAAACAGTCCTCACAGAGGAGCCGAACAGACAAATATTCAATTATATAAATATAATCGCTCGGATGTATATAGGAGGGAAGGCAGAGAGAAGAGTTTCTGTAATAAAACCTTTGTGTTAACAATTGTTTCCAGTTAAATAAATTCTATGCTTGTTGGCCATTGTATTTCCTCGAACCGTTAGTTGTGAAGAAATTGTTTGATTGTGAGACGATTGTACGTTGGTTCCATGTGGAATTGTTGAATGTGGTGGTTGTATAAGTCCACACTTCTCTGCCAATTTCCCTGTAATTTTTTGGATAAACCCTGTGAAGAAATCCCGCGTGTAGGCGAAGTCTGTATAGAAAAGCATGGTCATTGAACTCTGTTTAATGGTAATAGAAATCCCACTTAATAAAGAAAATTATGGTTGTTCGTTGTTAAGTGGAAATTCCTAACCGGAGTCAGACCCTGAGTTAAAGAGTCAAAGAATAGCGCAATCCAAATTAAACCTTGGTCAAGCACTGTTTCAAAACCGCGAGTGGAGTTGTTAAACCCCCCTGCCCATATCACACCGCTTTTGCGGTTTGAGTGGTATTTCTTGGTCGGGGAGCGATTCCATTGAATGGTGGACACGTAGCGCATGGTGGGACCCCGAAAACCGCCTTTTCGTATTGTCATCGCACGTTAACGTTCGACTGGAGATGCCACGCGATATCGTTGACCGCCGTCGATCTGAAAGGAAGCCATCGGACGGTGGGCATGCTCGGGAGATGCACGGAGGTTAAACAAGGTATGATGCGAGCATTTGATTGGACAATCGATTATATATGTGGGACCAACCCAAAAGTCCATTATAAGTCAATTGTTTAAGAAGCGTCGGTTATTTGTATAAAGTCTCGAAGGTAGAAACGTTGGTTATAAGGCATGGCGAACATAAATAATTTGAATTCCTGCGATTGAACGTGTATGAGTGCGAAGTGTGTAACCTTAGTCCTAAGGTCTAGTTGGTGGAATGTATTTATTTGTCAATTTCTTTGAAATTGATAAATAAATTAAAAAGAAGATTAAAGAGCCACGTGGGGTAAACCAAAGGGAAATGCTGACAGAGCCACGCTACAGTTGACCAACTCCCCTCAGGGAGATTTTCAGTTTTCGTGGTTGCCGTCATTTGTGGTATCAAAGCTGTTGTTTTCGAGTTGTTTTTGCAGAGAGCTGACATGGCAATCCGAGTTGGTAGAGGTGCTGGAAGAAGGAGACCTGTTGCCAATGCAGAGGTGGTGGGGATGTTGCAAAGGGTCGAGGCCAGAATGGATGCCATGGAGCGAAGATAGCCCAGAGATCCTGAAGACATCAGTGAACTTGAAACAGAAGAAGCCAAAGAAAATGTTGAGATTCCTCCTGACTTGAGGCTCCTCAGAACTATTCTGGGGTCTGCAGTTAAGCCCAGAATTGAAGTGTCGAGTTATGCAGGGGGACTGAATCCAAAAGAACTAGTAGACTGGATTAATGAAATGAACAAGTGCTTCGATTATGAAGAAATAAGTGAAGATAAAAAGGTCAAGTTTGCAGTGACAAAGCTGAAAGGACATGATGCACTTTGGTGGGATGGAGTGCAGGCAGAAAGGAGGAGAGTTGGCAAGCAACCTATCAAGAGCTGGACCAGAATGATGGCTAAGTTAAAAGGTAAATTCTTACCCAGTGATTATCAGCTGATATTGTATAGGCAAATGCAGAACTTGAGATAGAGGTTGCTGACAGTAAAAGAATACACGGAGGAATTCTACAGAGTGAGCATAAGAGCTGGGCAATTTCAAGACACACCAGATAAGATTGCCAGATATGTAAATGGTCTCAGACTTGATATCCAAGATGAGATAGGTCTTCTGTCTTCTAAGACAGTGGAAGAGGCCTACCAGATGGCCTTGAAAGTAGAGGAGAAACTCCTGAGGAAATAGTCTGCCAAGAAGATAGATACTTTACATGGGAAGGGAAGTTAGAGTGGTAGAGGAAAGCCTACTACACCCAGAGATGGAGCTAATAGTAGCTCACCTCAGAATGCATCTACAGAGGATGATGCAAGGGGCAGAAGGGGTTCTTACAGAGGAAAAGGAAGAGGAGATAGAGGCAGAGGTAGAGAATTGAGGTGCTATAGATGTCAGCAAGTGGGACATAAGCACTATGAGTGTCCAGAGAATGTGGGTGCTGGTCCAAGAAATGTTGTTGTTGCCCAGGCTGGAGAAGAGGTATAAATTGAATAAGAAATTATTCTAGAGAGGGGAGAGTCCTTGGTGGTTAATAAGGTCATGTTGAAGCAAGCCAAAGAGGTCACTGAGCCTGCACAAAGGAAGACTTTGTTTAGGAGCATATGCAAAGTCCAAGGGAAATGCTTCCAGCTAGTCATTGATAGTGGCAGCACAGATAATCTGGTTTCCACTGAGGTGATAGAAAATTTGAAGTTGAAGACAAGGGAGCATCCAACTCCCTACAGGGTGTCCTAGCTGCATAAAGGGCACCAGCTGGTTGTGAAAGAATAGTGTGAGATAGAGCTGCAAATGGGAAAATACAAGGACAAATTTTTGTGTGATGTAATGCCCATGGATGTGTGTCATATACTGCTGGGTAGACCTTGGAAGTTTGACAGAGCAGCAGTTCATGATGGCAAGAAGAACACTTACAAGTTCTTCAAAGATGGGGTACATCATACATTGATACCCATGGAAGAAGGAGAGCCATCCAATAGAGTGATTGATCCAAAGACCTTGTTACTGAGCAGGAAGGAATATCTACCGCAGATAGAAGAGGAAGAGGTAATTTTTTATTTAGTTTGAAAGCCTAAGGTAGTTCTTACTTCTACAAAGATTTTTGATTTGCCAATAGAAATCCAAGAGATGTTAGACAATTATTGTGACATTTTTGTGGATGATTTACCTGATGAGCTGCCACCTGTGAGAAAGATCAGCCATTAGATATATTTTATCCCTGTTTCAAATCTGCCAAATAAGGCAGCCTAAAGAATGACCCCTAAAGAAAATGAGGAAATCAGGAGACAAGTACAGGAATTGGTGGACAAGGGACTGAACAGAGAAAGTTTGAGTCCATGTGCAGTACCATCAGTATTGAGCCCAAAGAAAGATGGAGGCTAGAGGATGTGTAATGATTCCAGAGAAATCAATAAGATCACAATCAAGTACAGATTCCCTTTGCCTAGAATTGAGGATTTGATGGACTGTTTGAGTGGTGCTAAATATTTTTCAAAGATAGATTTGAAAAGTGGATACCATCATATTATAATAAGAGAGGGTGATGAGTGGAAAACTGCCTTTAAAACAAATGAAGGACTGTATGAATGGATGGTAATGCCTTTTGGGTTGTCAAATGCACCTAGCACTTTCATGAGACTTATGAATGAAGTATTGAAAGAATTCATTGGGAAATTTGTGATAGTATATTTGGATGATATATTAGTTTTCAGCAGAACTAAAGAAGAACATTTAAGGCATCTTAATCATGTCTTGAAGAAGCTGCACCAAGAGAAACTGCTGATAAATTTAAAGAAATGCTCATTCATGAAAGAAGAGTTGGTGTATTTGGGTTTTGTTGTTTCTGCAGAAGGATTGAAGATGGACCCAGAAAAGGTTAAGGCAATTGTGGAGTGGCCTTCACCCAGGAATGTTTTTGAGGTAAGAATTTTCCATGGACTTGCTATTTTTTACAGGAAGTTTATAAGAAACTTTAGTAAGATCAATGCACCCATAATCGAGACAATAAAGAAGAGAAAACAACCATTTAAGTGGACTGCTAAAGCAGAAATAAACTTTCAAGTTTTGAAGCAAAAGATAACGGAGAAGCCTGTTTTGATCCTGCCCGATTTCACAAAACCATTTCAAGTAAAGTGTGATGCCAGTGGAGAGGCCATTGGAGCTGTGTTGAGTCAGGATGATAGGCCTGTGGCATATTTCAGTGAAAAGCTGAATGACACCAGAAGAAAGTATTCCTCTTATGAGAAGGAATTATATGCAATTGTTTAGGCACTGAAGAAGTGGAGACATTATTTGATGTCCAGGGAATTTGTATTGTATTCTGACAATCATGCTTTGCAGTATATTGTACAGCAGCCCAAGTTGAAGCATAAGCATGCCAAATGGGTTGAGTATCTCCAAGGTTTTAATTTTGTTTTGAAACATATAAGTGGCCAAGCCAATAAAGTAGCTGATGCTTTGAGTAGGAGGCACATGCTTGTTCAAGAAACAAATTTTGAAGTTGTAGGGTTTGATTTTCTCAAGGAATTGTATAAAACAGATCCAGATTTTAAGGAAGCATTTGAGGCATGTAGTAACCCTGTTTTAACAGATAGAAGCCAGTGGCTAGATTATTTCCTGCAGGAGGACTTACTATTCAGAAGAAACCAACTGTGTGTACCAAAATGTTCCATGAGAGAAAATTTGGTCAAAGAGAAGCATAGTGGTGGACTTGCTGGACACTTTGGTACTGATAAGACTTATGAGCAGCTGAGTCACTTCTATTACTGGACCAAGATGAGAGTAGAAGTGGACAAGTTTGTGAAGAATTGCAAAATTTGTCAGTATGCTAAATGAAGGAGCCAGAATGCAGGATTGTACACTCCCTTGCCTATTCCAGATAGGCCTTGGGACATGGTGAGTATGAATTTTGTTCTAGGATTGTCCAATAATCCGAGAGGGAATGATGTAGTCTTTGTTGTGGTGGAAAGATTCTCCAAAATGGCACATTTTATTCCATGCTATAAAACTAGTGATGCCACCCATGTTGCTAACTTGTTTTTCAAAGAAGTTGTTAGATTGCATGGGTTGCCCAAGAGTATTGTTTCAGACAGAGACACCAGATTTGTACGTCATTTTTGGAGGACACTGTGGAAGAAGCTTGGTACCAAACTGAGTTTCAGCTCATCTTATCATCCTCAGACTGATGGACAAACCGAGGTAGTAAATAGAAGTCTGGGAAATTTGTTGATAAGTCTTGTAGGAGAGCATCCCAAGCAGTGGGATCATATTTTTCCCCAAGAAGAATATGCATATAATGACTCACCAAACAGGAGCACAGGGCAGATTCCATTCCATATTGTTTATGGAATGCACCCCAGAGGAATATCAGAGTTAAGAAATCTGGGAAAGGTAGAGCTAAGGAGCACAAATGGTGAGGAATTTGCTTCAGAGATCTAGGCCATACATGAACAAGTGAAACAACAAATACAAGGCAGCAGAATCAGATACAAAAGTAGGGCAGAATTGAGCAGAAAAGAAGTTCATTTTGAAGTAGGAGATTTGGTTTTGGCACACTTGAGAAAGGAGAGATTCCCAAAGAAGCAATATAACAAATTGAAGTTCAAAAAGATTGGGCCGTGCAAGATACTTAGAAATTTTTCTGCAAATGCTTATGAGATTGGATTGCCGCTTGATGTTGGAATATCTCCCATTTTTAATGTTGCAGATTTGTACAAGTATGAAGATGATGGTGAAGAAGAAAGATCAACAGACAAGGAACAGATTGAGTGGAAAGAGCAGCTACCTCCAGCACAGCCATTGCAACCAGAGAAGGTATTGGACAGAAGAGTGTTCAAGAGGACCAGAGGACAAGAGTACTTTCAGTACTTAATCAAATGGAAGGACAAACCAAAGGAAGATGCCACTTGGATGACTGAAGGAATGTTGCAGAAGATGGGAAGATCAGTGGAAGAGGTCATGGACAGGAGCCCATGAAGAAAATTTCCCTCGGGAGTCTGATGCAGGGGCATTAGACACTAGCCAGCAATGTAGGAATTTTGTCCACATGTTGTGGCTAGGAGGGTTCGAAACATGTGAATTGTAACAGCTAGGTGTCAATACCTCAGCTGACTGTTTCATTTAGATCAGTTAGAGTCGTAGAAGTCGAATAGTTTAGTTAGTATATCTGTCATATTTTGGTTAGTTGAATTATTTTAATTAGGCTGCTGATTTTCTAAAACGGTCCTCACAGACGAGCCAAACAGACAAATATTCATGTATATAAATATAATCCCTTGGATGTATATAGGAGGGAAGGCAGAGAGAAGAGTTTCTGTAATAAAACCTCTGTGTTAATAATTGTTTCCAGTTAAATAAATTATGTGCTCGTTGGCAATTATATTTCCTCGAACCGTTAGTTGTGAATAAATTGTTTGATTGTGAGACGATTTTACGTTGGTTCCGTGTGGAATCGTTGAATGTGGTGGTTGTATAAGTCCACACTTCTCAGTGGATTTCCCTGTAATTGTTTGGATAAACCCTGTGAAGAAATCCTGCGTGTAGGCGAAGTCTGTATAGAAAAGCATGGTCGTTGAACTCTGTTTAATGGTAATAGAAATCCCACTTAATAAAGAAAATTACGGTTGTTCGTTGTTAAGTGGAAATTCCTAACCAGAGTCAGACCCCGAGTTAAAGAGTCAAATAATAGCGCAGCCCGACTTAAACCTTGGTCAAGCACTGTTTCAAAACCGCGAGTGGAGTTGTTAAACCCCCCCTTCCCATATCGCACCGCTTTTGCAGGTTGAGTGGTATTTCATGGTCGGGGAGCGATTCCATTTAATGGTGGACACGTAGCGCACGGTGGGACCCCAAAAACCGCCTTTCCGTATTTTCATCGCACGTTAAGGTTCGACTGGAGACGCCACGCGATATCATTGACCGCCGTCGATCTGAAAGGAAGCCATCGGATGGTGGGCATGCTCGGGAGATGCACGGAGGTTAAACAAGGTATGATGTGAGCATTTGATTGGACAATCGATTATATATATGGGACCAACCCAAAAGTCCATTATAAGTCAATTTTTTAAGAAGCGTCGGTTATTTTTATAAAGTCTCGAAGGTAGAAACATTGGTTATAAGGCATGGCGCACATAAATAATTTTAATTCCCGTGATTGAACGTGTATGAGTGCGAAGTGTGTAACCTTAGTCCTAAGTTCCAGTTGGTGGAATGTATTTATTTGTCAATTTCTTTGAAATTGATAAATAAATTAAAAAGAAGATTAAAGAGCCACATGGGGTAAACCAAAGGGAAATTATGACAAAGCCACGCTACAGTTGACCAACTCCCCTCAGGGAGACTTTCATTTTTCATGGTTGCCTTCAAGATGTTTCCATTGATATATGGCACGCCATGTAATTCTTCATGGTTTGAGAGATATTCATGTTTGAAGTTTGTACCCCCAGTTAGTGGGCTAAAACCCCATGGGGTTGGGGCATGGGTCATTGAAAAGTCATAATTAATATTTTTTAAGCTCCTAAAATCCCTCCCACGTTCACTTGTTGCAGCCCCTCTCAACTTAAGCATTTATATAAATTGTGATCTTCATTTCCTCCTTAGGCAAGGGATTTCGCCATATGAAACAGGTCATCGTGGAATTTGCGCTCTAACTTTTTTCTACGAAGGTCGTGCGCTGAAATTTTTGAAGATGCAGTTTCAAATCCCAGAAAGCTAAGCAAAATTTATATGTCTAGGTGTGCATATTTATAGATACATCTGTGGAAGTTAGGGTTTTTGCAGGCTCTTGAAATTGATCTCAAAGAAGTGATCTTGGTACAATTGTCATAACTCTCTCTCTGAGTATCAAATTGCAATTCCATAAAAAGTGGCAGATATTGAATAGTTGCGCTTCTCTCTTTCTCTATCAATTTTAGATCCAAATGAAGGAAAAATGACACGTGGCATGTCGTAGAAGTGCGCTAATGAACACCCATAATTAGGGCATTGTGAGAGATTGGGTGGATAACTCTCTCTTGAAGAATCCAAATTGGCCGACTCAAGGAATTAGAGATAAGACTCAGAGGAATACTAAAGGAATGAAAATTAGATATTGAGGATATGAAATAGCAGAGATACACCAGATTCAATGTCGAGCTCCTAGAAGGAAAAGAAAAAGATAGATCATGTGTTGTCAAGGGTTGCCTTGGACCACTTTCTACGTACCAAAAGAAAAGCAAGGTGCAACAAAGGGTAGCATGAAAAGAGAAGCAACCAAGATGCATAAAAGTAGCAAGAAGTTCATCATATGAAGTCTTCAAGTGGGCAACACTACATACAATCATTGTAAAGGTATATTTGTACTAAGTCATTGTAAATACATTATTGTAAAAATTGTACTAATGTCTATTTGCCAAGGGTTGAAGAGGCAATGTTGGGAGGTCTAGGATCATAATTAGGTGGTTGTGTCAAATTTGGGGTTATTGATCCAGATTTATGCAGGAAAAAAACAGAATAAACACATAACCATAAATATAGAGATGAAGTGGAAATAACACTTCATTTCATTAATATCAAAGAACTAAAATTTGCTTACAGACGGAATGGACATAAAACTAGCTAGTGCGTTGGTAGCTATCTATGAGAAGAGATGTGGTAGCTACAGGCCTTTGAAATGAGTTAAAATGAGGCTCAAGGGCCTATTTATTATTTATAAACAATGGGAAATCCTAAACAGCCAAAACCCTAACCCTATAAGATGAAGTGCCAAAACTATGGGCCCCGTTTGGGTAAATTGGTGTTTCAACTTCCCAGGGGCATAACATTGGCATACGATCTCCATTTGACACATACCATACCTCGTTAGAAATATCTGTCATAGGAATACAAGTTTTGAATGAGAAACATTGATCCACACTCCCATGTTTTCCTTTTCCTGCAAAACCTTTAGGGGACTCAAACGGTTCCCGGTTCAGACTCAAAACCTGCTAAAATAGTAAGTTGTGCTGAATGTGAAAAGCTGCAAGAATTGATGGTGCTGGTCCAAATGGAATAGGTGGGTGGCCACCGATATCCACCTGGATCATTCCTCCCTCTTTAGGAAGCAATGGTCCCCATTGCGTTGAGATCCTCCATGAGATGAGTGGTACCTCACTAATCCTGGTTCCGGTGAACCACTTTCCTTGGTGCAGGAGTTGGCCAGCTTTGACAACCCGATACAGTTGGATCTTCTGTTGGCGAGTGTTCTTGATTTGCATGCCCATGATACAATCTATGGTGGCCTATTCCATGCAGTTTGGGTTTAACTCTGTTGGTGTGAGTTGTTCTGCAATGTCCAAGGTGTCCAGTAGAGGTGAGAAGTAAGGACGAAGGCGATCCACATTGAAGACTGGGTGCAGACCAAGGAATGGTGGAATAATGATCTCGAAGGCATTGTTCCCTACAGCCTTGGTGATGGTGTACGGCCCGTATCGTAGTGGGCGAAGATTGCGGTGGGGTCCAATGAGGCGCTCCTTCTGCAAATGTAGCCATACTTTGTCGCACACCTCGAAGTTGTGTGGCACCTGGTGTTGATCATGGCGTTGCTTGTACTTGGCATTGGCTCTGTACAATATATCATGAACCTGTTGGCGGATGTGTTGAATGCACTCGATGAAGCTACTTGCTTTGTCAACTTCATATTGGACATGAGCTGAATCAGCCTGAGCAGCTGCAAATGGCATGGCTACGTCAATGGACATAGTGGTTGGAATCCCAAGCCCACCTAAAAGGGGCTATGGCCAATTGGACTGTGGAGAGCCTGATTATAACTATGTTGTACATAGGGGAGGCTCTCATCCCATGTGTGTGGATGCTTTGAATTGTGCATGCACATAATGTGTACAATCATTCTGTTGATGACCTCTGTCTGGCGATCTGTTTGGGGATGGAAAGTTGTGGACTTGGTGAGCTTGGTATCCAACATTGACCAGAGGCTGGACCAAAATGTGCTGAGGAACCTGCTATCCCAATCTGATATGATAGACCGTGGGATCCCAAAGTGCACCCACACTCGTTCAAAGAAGAGTTTAGCAGTGGCTTCTGCTGTGATATTCTTCTTACACTTGATGTTCAAATGAAACTGTTGCAGATATGTGGACCACTTCTGATGGCGATCATTCTACAACTTCCCTTATGTTTGTATGAACTGCAGGGGCCGGTGGTCTGTGTGGATGATTTTTTCCTTCCCCAAATTGTAATGCTTCCATTTTCGACAAGCTTGCACAATGGAATACATTTCTTTGTCATAAGTGGGATACTTGCAAACTGTGTCAGAAAATGTCTCACTGTGATATGCCACTGGATGTCCCTGTTGAGTAATAACTACCCCAATAGCATATTCAGAGGCATCTGTCTCGATCTCAAATGGCTATTGCAATTCAGGTAAAGTGAGCACTGGGGCAGAACAGAGGAGATTTTTCAATTCTGTGAATGCCTTCTGTTGAGGTTCTGACCAAAAGAATTTTGCTCTCGCTCCTCCCTTGGTGACTTGACTCAAGGGCCAAGTGATATGAGAAAATCCCAACATCAACCTCCAGTAGAAATTAGCAAGACCTAGAAAGCTGCAAAGCTCTGTTATAGTGGTTGGGGCTGGCCAATCCTGAATGACTTGGATCTTGGCTGGATCCACATGCACCCTAATTTCATCAATAATGTATCCCAGATATTGAACCTGGGTCATGCCAAAAGTGCACTTCTCCAAATTGGCAGACAAATTGTGTTGCCGCAGTGTTTGGAGGACTTGTCGGATGTGGTGAAGGTGCTCTTCCCAAATCCGGCTGAAGATCAGAATGTCATCCAAGTACACCACTACAAATGAGTTGGTGAATGGCCACAAGATGTTGTCCATCATCCTCATGAAGGTTGCGGAGCATTCGTCAACCCGAAAGGCATGACCAGCCATTCGAAAAGGCCTTCATTGGCTTTGAAGGCAATCTTCCACACATCGGAGGGTTCAATCGGTACCTGGTGATACCCCTACTTCAAGTCAATCTTGCTGAAATATTTTGCACCTTTGAGTTGGTCCAGAAGGTCATCAATCCATGGGATCGAGTACCTATTCCAGACAGTGATCTTGTTCAGCGCCCGATAGTCAATACAGAGTCTCCACATCCCATCCTTCTTCTTTACCAACATGATCGAGCTCCCACAGGGCGATGAAATTGGTCAGATGTGATGTTTCTACAGCAACTCCTGAATCTGCCTCTTGATTTCATCATTCTCCAGAACAGAGCGCTGATATATCGGTCCATTGGGTAGCAGCGCACCTGGGGTCAGATCAATCGGGTGCTTGACCTAACAGTGCAGAGGAACCCCTATGGGTGAGGTGAAGATGTCCCCGTACTCCTCCACAACCTTATCCATTTGTTGTTGTCATGTAGAGGAGCCCTGTCTGGAGGTCGTGGCCACAGTCTTCTTCTTGCCCTGGGGCCGGATCATCAGGAAAACGAATTTCTTGGTTGTGGAAATGAGCTTACTGCATTTTTTTGCAGTAACCAAAGAGATAGCGGCAAGAGGTGGTACCTCTGGTATCCTGTACAATTTATTTCCCAAATTAACAATAAAAACGCAAGGCCGGGACTCATACATAGCATGACGCTTCCACAAGTATGGTTTTCCTAATAATACATCAGAAACATTAATAGGAGCAACATCACATAATACCTCATCCATGAAGGGCTTGATGCTATAGGGAAGGCGACACTGCTGGCTGACGCAGAGATCTCATCCCTTGTGAAGCCACCCGATGGTGTATGGATGTGGGTGAGCTGTGGTCGGCAAGCCCATCCGCTTCATGGCGTCTGCTGAAATGAGGTTATTTTGGCTCCCATTGTCGACAATGAACTGTACCGGGGAGCCCTTTACCCACATCTGGGAGTGGAAGAGACATTCCTCCTCCTCTGGATCTTCCGGTTCCTCCTTCTGGATCTTCGTAGTGGCAACAGTGGCATTGGGCTCCGCATCAATAATCTATTTGCCTTTGTCATTCCCCTTGTCAAATTCTGATTCAGAGTCAGAGCATGCATCTGACTCAAAAGCCCGCATCTCGGCCACCAGCTACTGCTTGGCCCGACACTCACTTGTGTTGTGAGTGGAGCTCCTATGGAACTCACACCACTTTCCCGTGTCCTTCTTTGGCTTTGCGGTGTTGTTCTTTGCTTGTGGCTTTGACAGGTTGTCTTGAGTCGCCATGCCTTGGCTCTGTCCTTTTTTCTACATTTTGGGAGCACCTTTCCCTTACTTTTGATTCGCAGATCCAAAGTCTCACTTCTTCTGTTTGAATTTCTGCTCAATCTTGGTAGCATACCGGTAGGCCATACCAAGCGAGGAGATGTCGAGGAACTCCATTTCCTCCTGAATGTATCTGTGCATACAACTGCGATACTTTAGCACCAGATGTTTCTCTGAATCTTTGATACCCAACTTGGTTGCAAGGGTATGAAACAGATTCATCAGCTCATGCACATCTTGATCCCTTTGTTGTCGTAGCGTGGTTCATTGTATGTAGTTGTCCTCATAGCTCCCCATGGGATAGTATTGTTCCTTGATGGCGTCTCGGAAATAATTCCAAGTGGGTACGGCCGAAAATAGAGAGGGTTCTGTCTCGTCCTTTTTCTCACAGTGGGTTTCCCACCAGTCCTTGACATGGGGGGCAACTTTGAGGAGTGCAAAAATAATCTTCTCCCTATCAGAAAAGTCATGAACCGAGAAATATCCTTCTAATAGATTCAACCATCTATCTACGGCATCTGCATCTATTTGACCCTCAAGTATGGGAATGTCAAAATTTACTTGTACCTTAAAATGAGTCGCACCTCCAAAGTGGCTGCTGGATGCAGATGCGCTACCGGTGGGCAGCCGTTGAAGGATCTGGGCAAACTTATCCATCATCGCGTTCCTTTGTTTTTTGAGGGCCTCCTCGAGCAATATTTTGATAGGATCTCCTGCTCCCTGCGCGGCTAATCTTGCAAAGGTTCCACCAGATCGAGCCCTAACGCCTTATACCCCGACCTTGTTGGGGACATGCAAAGAAGGATTGAGAAAAACCAGACCGCTCTGATACCACTGATCCGGATTTATGCAGGAATGCAACAGAATAAACACATAACCATAAATATAGAGATGTAGCGGAAATAACACTTCATTTCATTAATATCAAAGAGCTGAAATTTGCTTACAGACATAATGGAAATAAAACTAGCTAGGGCACTGGTAGCTATCTCTGAGAAGAGAAGTGGCGGCTACAGGCCTCTGAACTGAGTTACAATGAGGCTCGAGGGCCTATTTATTATTTAGAAAGAATGGGAAATCCTAAACACCCAAAACCCTAACCCTAGGAGATGAAGCACCAAAACTATGGGCCCCGTTTGGGTAAATTGGTGTTTCAACTTCTCAGGGGCGTAACTTTGGCATACGATCTCTGTTTGACGCGTGCCATACCTTGTTAGAAATATCTATCCGAGGACTACAAATTTGGAATGAGCAACATGGGTCTATGGACCCATGTTGCTCTCTATTTTCCCAAAAAACGTCATTTAGGGCCTCAAAATGGCTCCGGAAGTTCAAGACTTGAAAAAATGCTAAAAATAGTAAGTTGTGCCGAAACTAAAAAACTGAAAGAGACAATGGTGGGGCCCCAAGTGGAATAGGCGGGTGACCACCAATATCCACCTAGATCATTTATGGTCTAGTATATCTTCTTCTTATACATCATTCTATATCATTGTAAAGTGGACCATTTTCCCTGGTACAGGAGTCCATTCTTCTTTTATTCTTCTATAGGGTGGTAGGGTGGTGCTAGGGTGAGTTGTAGCTCATTGGGTGTTGGGGCATTCGTTCAGTTGACTACTGAAGAATCTCGGGCGTTGGAGAGTCCATCCAGTGGGAGCTGGAGAAGAATGATTTTCTAGATTCTAAGAAGTTGGAGCTTTATTTTCAATTGGAGTTGAATATTAAAGAATTATTAGAAAAGCATTAGGTGGTTTTTGTCCCGAAGTGGGTTTCCACCTTAAAAACTGTTTGCATTTTTGTTCCTCTTGTTTGCTGCTATCATTGTACAAACACTAATAATAATTGAAGATTAACTAATTCTCTAATTGAAATGAATACCGATTCACCCCCCCTCTCAGTATTTCCAACAATTGGTATCAGAGCTTGGTTCCTTCAATAGCAGTTTAACAACTGGAAGGAGGTCATGGTGCATACCAAGAATGGTGTACCTCTATTCAATGAAAATAATTATGCACTCTAGAAAGGAAGAATGGAGGTCTATCTCTTGGCGCAAGGTTACGAATTATGGGACATTGTTCAAAATGGATTTACATCAACTACGGATGAACAAGGTAAGAAGAATTTGGTAAATGATGCAAAAGAAAAGAATATTATTATCAGTGGACTTATTGAATATGCTTATCATAAGGTGTTAGGTTCTAAAAATGCCAAAAATGTATGGGACAAGCTTGAGAATATATATGCAGGTGTCTCAAATTTCAAAGAAGCAAAGCTTCAAATCTATAGAGAAAAATTTGAGCAACTCAGAATGAAAGAAGATTGCAACATTTTTGCACACTTCCAATATGTAGATGAAATAACCAATACTCTGGAAGGATTGGGAGAGCCAGTTGATGAGAAGACTATTATACAGAATATTCTTAGAATGTTACCAGGGAGATTCAACCCAAATTTATCAGTCTTAGAATACAGTGCAAATGTGGACAAACTCAACAAAGAGGAATTACATGGAATTCTCATAGCATATGAAATGAGACTTGATGAAGAAGAGGGTACTTCACATCTAGAAAGCAAATTCATTGCATTTAAGAAAACCAATAAGGATAAACAACCTTCAATTGAAAAGACATGCGTCTGTAAGTGTGAAGAAAATGGAGATGATGAAGAAGGTCTTTTAGATGAAGAATATGCTTACTTCACGAGAAAACTGAAAATTGGTAAGGGAAAATTCAAAGGTAAACTTCCATTGATATGTTTCAGCTGTAATGAGGTTGGGAATTTTGCAAAAAAATGTCCAAACAGAAGTGATGGAAACTCAAAAGGAAAGAAAGGCTTTAAGAAATTCAACAAGCAAGGATCCAAAAGGAACTTTCTCTCTAAAGAAGATAGCTCATCATCCGATGAAGAAAGTGACATCAAAGAAGAAGCCAATGAGAGAGTATTGTTTATGGCCAAGCACAATAAACCCAAGAAAAATAAACAAGAGGTATCAAACAATGAAGAAGAAGGATGGACCACAGAAGAATTTTATGAGGAAGCAATCAAGCTTATAAAAGATCTCAAGGCGGAGAAGATCCATTCCAATACTCTTGAAGAACAAGTTCAAGGTCTCAAAATTGAAGTTTAAGAACACAAATTCATTGAAGAGTCACTTCAAAATATTTTGGAAGAAAGCAACCAAGAAAGGGAAGAATTAGAAGCCGAAGTAGTCTCGCTGCGTGAGGAAGTGAAGAAAGGAAAAACTATCCAAAACTATGCCAACAGCTCAAGGGCATTGGAAGAACTCATCAACAATCAAAGATATTACAAGGACAGAACTGGAATTGGTTACAAAGAAGAAGAAGAAGCAGGACCTTCTACAACAAAATACAATGAACCTATGAGATCTGGCATGCATGTAGACTTCACTGGACAAAATTCACAAGAAAAACCTTGGAAGACAATTCTTCGACGAAAATTTCCATCCAGGTACCAATATATTTTTTATGGCTACTGTTATTCATGTGGAAAATTTGGTCATAAAGCTATAGAATGTCGCATGTACCCTAGGAACGAATACAATTCCAGGAGATCTATCAAATATGAACCTCCCAGGGCTCAGCGAAACATCAATAGATTTGAACATTTAAGAAATAATATTGAATGTTACAAATGTCGAAACTTTGGACACAGCCAAAGAATGCAGACTTGAAAATCCTCCAGAAGAATATTCAAAGCCATAGAACGAAAGAACATGGAAGAAGAAGAAGAATGATAATTGTGCTCTGGCTTTCAAGGCTCAAAAGAAAAAATATGTGTGGCATGTTGATAGTGGTTTCTCAACACATATGACTGGAGATAGAAAGAAATTTGTATCTCTGAAAGAGAAGAAGGATGGAACTGTGTCCTTTGGAAATGATGGATATTCAAATGTTATAGGATCAGGTACTGTCACTCTCGGAAGCAAATATTATCTAGCCAAGAATGTTCTATTGGTTGAAAACATGAATCACAATCTGCTCAGTATTGGACAAATGTGTGATCAAGGACACACAATAATATTCAACTCCACAAAATGTGAAATCAGGAAAGGCGTGTTTGGTGAAATTGTGGCTACAGCAAGTCAAGATCCAAACTACATATATGTTCTAGATGAAGCAACTAAAGCATGTCTAATAGCTAAAGACGATGATACAATAATTGGTAGCAATGATGATCGACTAAGTAAGAAGTTTTCTACAAAGGTGCAAAGTGATTTTGAGATGTCTTTACTTGGTGAGCTGACATACTTCTTAGGGCTTCAAATATCTTAGCAAGAGAAAGGAATATTTATATGTCAAACCAAGTACATCAAGGAAATGCTCAAGAAATTTAAAATGGAAGATTGAAAACCCATCCTTACTCCAATGGTAACAGGTTGCAAATTGAGCATAGACGACTCATCTAAGGATGTGGATCAAATGTTGTACAAATCTATGATTAGTAGTCTTCTATATGTAACATCCTCCCAACCAGATGTTATGCAAGCAGTTGGACAAGTAGAAAGATTCCAAGCAGCACCAAAAGAATCACATATTAAATATTTACCAGCATTGGAATATCTTCGCCAGAAGCTTGGGATTCTCCCAAGTTCTCATTAGATTTTCCTTTTTCAGAATATAAAGGGAGAGTGGAAGTAGATTACAGGTCTGCAGGATGGTTATGTGTCAGGGGGAGTGGAAGTATGTATAGGTCCGCAGGATGGTTGTGTTTCAAGGGGAGTTACCCTTTGCCATTGATGTCAAAGGGGGAGAGAATGTTGTAGGAATATGTGTCATGATCGCAGGGGAAGTACTTTTGTTGCCATCAATTCCAAAGGGGGAGATTGTTGATCAGCGGTTGTCATTGATGTCAACCCAAGCAGCACCAGGGGCTAACCCAATATTGCATGGGAATTTTGACCTACCAAATTAATATATTCTTGGTCAATAATTCTTTTGATGGTTTCTACTTGTCGAGATGTTTCTGTTGATATATGGCACATCATGTAATTCTTCACGGTTTGAGAGATATTCATGTTTGAAGTTTGTACCCCCAGTTAGTGGGCTAAAACCCCATGAGGTTGGGGCATGGGTCATTGAAAATTCATAATTAATATTTTTTAAGCTCCTAAAATTCCTCCCACGTTCACTTGTTGAAGCCCCTCTCAACCTAAGAATTTATATAAATTGTGATCTTCATTTCCTCCTTAGGCAAGGGGTTTCACTATCTGAAACAGGTCATCGTGGCATTTTTGCTCTAAATTGTTTTCTACGAAGGTTCAAAAGCTGAAAATTTTATGAGGAGAAGCCGAAATCTGGAAGAAGTGGCTGTAACAATTTCAGATCAAGATGCCCAATATTTTTGGAGATATGATCTATGGAATTTAGGGTTTTTGCAGGCTCCTGAAATTCATCTCAAAGAAGTGACCTTGGTAAAATCGTCATAACTCTCTCTCTAATTATCTGATTGGAATTTCGTAAAAATTGGTAGATATTTCATAGTCTTTTGTTTTCTCTCTATCAAATTCAGAGCCAAATGAAGAAACAGTGACACGTGGCATGCCATACAAGTGCGCTCTGCTGAAACAGTCCATAATTAGGGCATTGTGAGAGATTGGGTTTAACTCTCTCTTGAAGAATCCAAATTGTGTCAGACCTATGGCATTGGAAAGAAAACTCAGAGGAATACTATAGGACCGAAAATTAGATATTGCGGATCTGAAATAACAGAGATACACCAGATTCAATATCGAGCTCCTAGAAGGAAAGAAAAAGCTAGATCATGTGTTGTCAAGGGTTGCAAAGGATTAAAATTTCTATGGTAGAAAAGCAAAGCAAGGTGCAGCAGAGGGTAGCATGACAAGAGCAGAAACCAAGGTGCATAACAACAACAAGAAGTTCATCATATGAATTCTTCAAGTGGGCAGCACTGCATACAATCATTGCAAAGGTATCTTTGTACTAAGTCATTGTAAATACATTATTGTAAAAATTGTACTAGTGTCTATCTGCCAAGGGTTGAAGAGGCAATGTTGGGAGGTCTAGGATCATAATTAGGTGGTTGTGTCAAAGTTTGGGTTATGGTCTAGTATATCTTCTTCCTCTACATCATTCTATATCATTGTAAAGTGGACCATTTTCCATGGTACGGGAGTCCATTCTTCTTTTATTCTCTTATAGTGTGGTAGGGTGGTGCTAGGGTGAGTTGTAGCTCATTGGGTGTTGGGGCATCCGTTCAGTTGACTACTGAAGAATCTCAGGCATTGGAGCGTCCATCCAGTGGGAGATGGAGAAGAATGCTTTTCTAGATTCTAGGAAGTTGGAGCTTTATTTTCAATTGGAGTTGAATATTAAAGAATTCTTAGAAAAGAATTAGGTGGTTTTTGTCCCGGAGTGGGTTTCCACCTTAAAAACTGTGTGCATTTGTGTTCCTCTTGTTTGTTTCTATCATTGTACGAACACTGATAATAATGGAAGATTAACTAATTCTCTAATTGAAATGAATACAGATTCACCCTCCCCCCCCCTCCCTCTCAGTATTTCCAACAGCCCCCACCCTCAACAAAACACCTTCCTCACAGCCAGCACCTATTACGAGCATAGGGCATGTCAATATGGTATCGTACCATACAACCATTGCACTTTGATCAAATTCATCCAAGACTCGTGCCTTCATAAGCGTCTCTTTCAGCAATGCTTACACGGGAAGGTCCCAACCAACACCTATGTGTACAATGTGCAGTTATATGCCATATGAATTTTACACATATGGGTACCATATTCCACCTATCGTCAAAGAAAAAATGCCCCTGAGAGCATCACCAGTCGTCATCATCAACCAAAAAGACCACTACCATATCAGTGATAGAGACAGAACATGTATATGTCAAATAGATTTGTTGAACTAGCCACATAATTACGAGCATAGGGCATGCCTGCCTTATAGAAATTTTTTATATATTGTATTATATTTTCTTATAGGGGTCCCATAGGACATGGTAATTCTTCGAACCGGTGTAGGGTGTCTCTAATTCTGAGCTTCACGCAGTTCTCTCTGTCTCTACATACATTATACATAAAATAAATTATAATGTATTTCCGCTATACTGTTCTTCCTAGACCTCACACATTAGGGGTCAACTGTTAATACTGGAAAATCATACAAGCAAATATGACATTATTTAATGTCAACCAGAAGGATTTATAGGGCTGAGAAACATTAGAGAATTTGGAAAGTATTTAAAAAATCTCTAAGGTTTGAGAAAAAATCAAATTTGAGCAAGTCATAAATGATTTTGCACGCATAATCCTTCGATAAGAGCACCTTTGTGCACCTTTTGACCTGAAATACGCGCAATCCTAGGAGTGGCGAAAGTCACTTTCCAAGACCATGAAAAGCACACTCCAGGACAGTGATTTCACACTTGAAGCTACCTAAGGACAGCCACCAAATCCTCCTTAGACATCAAGGGAGCACACAATGGAATATTTTTGGCACACAACGGAATCATCCCCCTCTCTTGGGTCACCATCCACAATGTACCAAGAGAGGGAAGGAGGATTTGAATTCTCCTATATAAGGCCACCAAGAGATGAAGAACTTGAGAGCACATTGTTATGATATCCAGAATTGCCCCAAGCAATACCAACAGTGTGTGACTCGGAGCTGAGATAGAGGGGACTCAATTGTTGGCCATCCAACAAGTTCAGTCTACCATAGTAGAGAGAGGGAGATTTTGCACCGAGGCAAGCTTGGAAGTAAAGACATCCTTGCATCGGGACTTAGAACCAAAGTTCTAAGGGCCCTTTAGCAAGAGGGTTAAAATTTCATCCTCATTTCCTACTAGTACTCAATAAGAGGGGCTAAAAGAGCCACTGTTTGGATTAGTGCAGTTGTTTGACTCTATTCAGAGCTTTTGTTTTATTTGTTTTAGTTTTAGTTCAATTTTAGTTTGTATATGCATGCTATTTCTCTATCTAGTATGTTTATGATTCTAGCATGTTCCACTAACTTGCTTGACTCCACTTATTTTTCTGCCTGTGACCAATAACATAAGAGGGTTTACCACACCCCTTAATTTGGTGTGATTTCGTACATGCGTGCACCAAACACACTTACACACTTACTTTTATCACTTTCATTGTCGCGCTTTGATCATTCCCATTGCTACAACTATTTTCTTTGCTTCTTGAGCTCCCATAGTGTTCAACACATTTTGGGTTTTCTGTGCCATTGAGAGAGAGAAACTTCTGGATCTGAAGAGTTGAGGACAACCAAGAATCCATCCAATTGACGGGGACTGGTAACACTATTATTTTTTCCCTTCCCAGGTGTTATAATATATTCAAAATTATTTAAATATTGTCATGTCTATTGGATTCATGGAGCAATTCTTATTTATTTTTACTGTTTAACACCTTTTACTGCATAGAAATGTTTTTTTTCACCATTTGTTTTAACTATCAATTGCTGATCAAAAGAAGTTAAGAAGCCATCTTTGTTGATAGGGTCGTTTGTCACACACAGCTACAGTGAGCTCTTTTCGTACACTTGCGTTAAGAATTTATGCTAACAAATGGCGACTCGACTCACTTTATAATTACACATTTTCATCAACAAATGGCGACTCCACTGTTGTATTTCATATTCTTGCGTGACCAGCAACTTCAGTAACTAGGGTTTTTATTCAACTATTTTCAGTAATTTTTTGTTGGTTTTAACTTTTATGCCCTAAATCAGTAAAAATTCTAACTTTTGGTTGTATTTAGGTGTTTTCTGCAGGTAACAAGTATCACCACGCTAGAGACGACCACTTTTATGCAACTTGACACCCGATGATTTAGGAATAGGAACTCCCACTTTTTGAGCCAAAACCTGCGATTTCTGCCAGAACTCAAACTTGTTAGCCCAGAAACTATGATTTCCACAGCCTAAAGGTCGGTACCTACAAGCTGCAACTTTTTTCTGAATTTTTTTTGTGTCTTCCAGGGTTTTCCGAGAGCATTGTTTTCGATTGTCTGACCTTTGTCTTAGCCTGTCTTAGGCTTGGATATGCTCAATTTGTCTCCTTGAAGTAGAACCAAGACCCCTAGGGTTTCAGTATACTTCCACTTTTCTAGGAGGGGTTAAGCTGAGTAGGTAGTCTAATATTTACAACGCTTTTAGCCATTATTTTAGGTTCTGATCTATCCTTCCTTCAGGTCCTTTTTGATAGGTTATTATTCCATCCAAAACACCCTCTTGATTTTATTTGGTATTTTCATTAGGGTACCCTTGTTCCACCTAGTGTTTTAACCTGTTGCCTCCAATTTTACTGCAATTTTCCCCTCCAGTATCTTGTTGTTTTCTGCATCATTTCTTGCAGATCTGAGTCATTAGATCCCTGACCCTTAGACCTTAGATATTTTGGCTATCTTGTGTGTTTTGAGTCAATTTCGCCCGCCTTTTAGACTAGTTGTTTGTGAAGCCTTCTTTTGGGTTTAATTTATGCATGTGTAGCTATTTATTTTACTGTCTTTTCAGTTTTATTTATAATACTTCAACATTTTTTCTTTTTCTTTATACAACCATCTGAACTTAATTAAAATTAACACATGTCTTGCACACACTCACACCTCAAGCGAAGAGTGCTTGGTTTACACTACCAATCCAAGATATAAACATTGTAATTAATTAGTCTGCCTCACAAAGCCTTTGTTTATCAATCTTCAACCTTTTGGTGTCATTTTTTACATACCATCATTGCACCCCTAAGGTGTTTATTTCAGAGAATCCAAGGCCTTCACCATTATTTTCTGTTAGGAAGACTAACTCCACCAATTAGGGTCTGAGTTAGTCCTCTATTGAGTCCCTATATTGACTGTGATTTTGGTTCATTGGGTTCTTCCTCTGATTCCAAACTTGGTTCCCCTCCCCCTCATACCATCATCATGTCAAGCACTAATGGAGGTGCAATTCCTCAAGCTAGTGGTGCCCCCAGCCCCAATTTTGGAGCCGCTGGAACCGCTACTAGAACCATTCCAACTACTCCTTTTCTACCTTTCATGGCAGGTTTAAGCCTTTTCGATTTCAGCTAGTTAATTAATGACCCTATACTCCACAATCTTGGTTGGCCTTCTATGCCAACTAAGCTTCCTTTCGACATCCCTAAGCTTGAAGGAAACACTAGATATGACCTTACAAATAATGTCTGCTCCTTTCACATGTGGTGGTCGTCCAATTCCATTACCGGTGAATCCATCCACCTTCGGTTGTTCCAACGTATGCTCAAAGGAGAAGCTACGAAGTGGTATGTTGACCATACTTCACCATGTCATTCCACTTTTGTGACTCTTGCTAAATAATTTCTGTCTTACTTCCAGCTACCTCTTGACTATGATACCACTACCAAGTTTTTGACCGCATTCTGCCAAAATTCTGCCACTCGCCTCTCTAACCATGTCTAAGAATGGCGTAGAGGGAGGAGGTTGTGTCAACCTCCGACATTCAACGACCATGTCTATATGGTTTGGTTTATCATAAATCTTTTGCCTTCCATTGGTAAAGATATCGCCTCTCATTTTATTCATAAAGAGGAAGAAGCTCTCTAAGTCAAGTTAAAATATGACTTGATTTATGCCCAGTCTGGTTATGTTTATACCATTTTACTAGATCTTCATAGGCCTGGTGGTGCCAATGCACCGGGGGAATATCATGCCCTCGATGGTATCATTATATCTCTTTCACATCTGTACACTCATCCCTCCATGGGTTATGGTTACCCCCAAGGGGGGACCAGCTCCTCCAACACTTATCCCCCTCTCGGCAACATGTATCCAGGTCAAAGCATGCGTTATGCATTTTCCCAACTGCATCAACCGATGCCAGGGCTAGCTGTTTCTCAACCTATTTACCTTATTTTTTCCAAACCTCCTTGTTAACACTGGAAAATCGTACAAGCAGAAGACGACATTAATTAATGTCAAGCAGAAGGATTTTCATTGTTGAAAGACATTAGAGAATCTAGAAAGTATTTAAAAATCTCTAAGATTTGAGGAAAAAACAAATTTGAGCAAGTCATAAATTCTTTTGCACACATAATCCTTTGTGAAAATCACCTTTACATGCCTTATGACCCGAAATGCACACAATCCTGGGTGTGGCGAAAGTCACTTTCCAGGACCACAAAAATCACACTCCAAGATAGTGATTCCTCACTTGAAGCTGCCTAAGGACAACCACCAAAGCCTCCTTAGACATCAAGTGAGCACACAATTGAATATTTGTGGCACACAAAGGAATCATCTCCCTCTCTTGGGTCACCATCCACAATGTAAAAAGAGAGGGAAGGAGGATTTGAATTCTCCTATATAAGGCCACCATGAGATGAAGAATTTGAGAACACATTGTTATGATGGCCAGAATTGCCCAAGCAATACCAGCAGTGTGTGATCCCGAACTGAAGATAGAGGGGACTCAATTGTTGGCCATCCAAAAATTTCATTCCACCACAGTATAGAGAGGGAGACTTTTCACCGAAGCAAGCTTGGAAGTAAAAACATCCTTGCATCAGGACTTAGAACCCATGTTCTATGGGCCCTTTGGCAATAGGGTTAAAGTTTCATCCTCATTTCCTACTAGCACTCAATAAGAGGGTCCGAAGAGCCACCGTTTGGATTATTGCAGTTGTTTGACTCTATTCAGAGCTTTTGTTTATTTGTTTTAGTTTTAGTTTAGTTTTATTTTATATATGCATGCTATTTCTCTATCTAGTATGTTTATGATTATAGTTTGTTCCACTAACTTGCTTGACTCCACTTCTTTTTTATGCCTGTAACCAATAACTTAAGTGGGTAAACCACATCCCTTAAGTTGGTGTGATTTCATACATACATGAACCAAACACACTAAAACTGGATTGGTGACTCCACTAACATTTATTACCAATTTTATGTGGTTGTGCTTTTTTTTTGCAGAGACCCGTGTCTATCCTGTGGAGTGGAGCTGAATTTCCCTCTTTTTCTCTTGCAGTCCCTAGTTCATCCCAAGTTCTATACTGAATAAAAAAAACTCCAGAAATTAATTTTGTAGGAATTTGCTTGCTTTTCCCTCCCATAGACGCGCCCAGTGCACGCGTTTAGAGCTAACTCACGTAGACATCGCGCATGTTTCAGCCTTTTGTGTGCAAAAGACAAAAAGATAAATTTCTCCCACATTTCTATCTTTTCCTGCTTGTAAAGTGATTGGTAGCCCATAATACATCTTCCAGCACTAGTTGAGGTACCCCGCAGCTTGCTAAAGCGCACTCTTAGTTGCTTTTTGTAGGCTTAGTGTCAGTTTTATTTCAAGTTGATTTTTGCAAAGTTCACACATAGTTTAAGTTGGGGGGGGGGAATAACTTGCATTCCGAAAGAATTTCATGTTTTGAAAATTTAGGTACCAACACACCTAGATAACTAGCCAAAGTAAGTGGCCCAATTCCACACATGCTTAGTTAGTTTCTTTTTTCTAGTGTAAAAGTTATTAGTTTTTGCACTAGGAGTTCAGGACTAGGATTGAATTGTCAATAGAAGAGCAAGTAATCTCTATTGCCTTTGCACCCTCCGGGGATCCTAGGCAAGCATATGAACACTGTCTATTCACAACTCGTCATCTCCCTTTAGTTGATCACATAGATTAACTAGGAAAAACATAAATCGGCCCATATCCGCACATGTTTTTCTTTTGAGCAAGGAACAAGACAACATAGTTTAATAAGGGATTTTGAAAAGGATCATCGCATATTCACACGTTTAAACTATGTGCTTTTCCACTTTTTTCTCACACACATTCACCCACTAAGAAAATCAAAGACACTAGATTCTCCAACTAACTTAACCAAACTCACTAGATTCTCCCCACAGGGGCCACAAAAGAGTTTATATTTTAAGTTAGGATTAAGGGGGTACGCATCCAATAAGCCGCCTTGATCATTATTCATCTTGAAACATATAATTTGACTATTTAGGGAGCTTTAAATCCACCTATCAGCCCACGGAAAAGAAAACTCGAGCGCGACAGAGACCTGTTTTAGAGGCAGTTAGGCTTAGGCACAGTGCGGGCGGGTATTAGTGAGGGCTACCTAACTTGGTTGATACTCGGTATTGTTACCTGACTTACCAAGAAGCCAAATACTTGAAATCTCACGTGGGATGGTGGTACTTAGTGGCAAAATCTAGGGCATCGTTTCCCTATAGGTGACGGTGCAGGCAAGCGCCAAAACCTCTACCTTACCTTGGTGGATTTTCTTTGGCTGACTGGGGGTGTCGCCAGCTCATATGGGAAATTGTGCCAGCACTCACAAGATATCTTATCAAGGCACAATTACATTTGAGTGTATGAGGACGAATAGGTCTTTTAGGATTTTGAGTATCATACGCAAACAAACAAAAACCATTTTTTTGGTCGCTTGATTACATAGGATTAATTTAAAGGGAAAATTTATTTTATTTTCACTTTATTTTATGTATGTGACCAGAATTTTTCTTTGATCATAGACTCCATCCTCTCAAATTTTTCCAAAACCAAACCTAGACAACACCAGAAAGGACCCAACAGGACCTCGTCGATATAGGCATCTTTTGGACCTCCCCCCATTACTGGGAGGGGTTCCAAGTCTTTCTCCATTTAAGCATCAAAGATGGAATGCTACCACCATTATTGGTTCATCCTTTATTGGGGCATCCTTAGTTGGGAACCCTGGTCGGTCTCCCAACACCACACTGCATACCACTCCTCCCACAACCCCTAAGGGGTAGAGGAGTGTGACCCATTCGAGAATTCAGTCAAATACACAATAGGGTACAACACAGAATGACCCTCTTCTTAACCAGAACTTTGTGTTTTTTCATATTGCAATGGCGTCAACCTCCCATTCACCTTTCCTAGCTTCGTTAAATCTACCCGATTTAACCAAGATGACAAATGAATCCATTGCACACAACCCTACATGGCCTCCCATGCCCACAAAGCTCCCTTTAGATATTCTAAAGTCAGAAGGAAAGCAAGTGGAAGACCCAGGTAATCATGTCATCACCTTCCACCTATGGTTCTCATCGAACAATATCATTGACGACACTATTTTATTGAGGCTATTTCAGCGCACTCTAACAATAGTAGCTACGAAATGGTACGTGGAACAACCCTCTGCTTCACATGGAACCTTTAGTTCCCTCGCTACCACATTCCTAATATATTTCAGTATCCATTCACCATGATTCTAGAATGGAATTACGAACACATTTCATACAAACCCCCACCGTCCATATCACGGACCATCTCCATGAATGGAGGCGGCGTCATAGTTTATGTAAATCAAAACTCGATGACCAGTTTATTTTAGATTTGTTCCTGAAAACTCTCACGACAGATATTTCAAAGGATGTGGTGCAACAAAGGCCCACAACCAAAGAGGATGCCATCAGCAAAGCCCATCAGCTCGAGCTGATTTATATGCAGTCATGATACATTTACAATATCCTGCCCAATGCCTCGCACCTGCAAACTTATCAAGAATTTCTAGGTGCGTCGAACTCTGCAGACGAACTAATTGGGTCATTGACCCAAGGATACCTAGGTAGCAGCATTCAAAACCCCGGTTACACATACAGTTCTACCCAGAACATACCTTAACCCGGTTTTCAAAGTACTCATATACCTCAGCAAAATTTGACTAATAGGGCACCAGCGTAGCACCAAGGAGGACCCTATCCTCTGGATCAGTGGACCCAGTACGCAGAGAGAAACACTAACAGAAGAGCTCCCCTTCAATAGCTAGGTGCAAACCAAGGACCATGTTATGCTCAGTCCCCAGGACAAGACCTGACTATGCAGACCAATGCATAGGTGAAATTTGTGTAGCCTTCCCAAAACCAACCTCACCAATATCACCAAGAGAACTACACTCCTAACATGGTGAATAAAAAAGAAAAAAATAAGCCAAAAGGGAATCGTGGACAGAGGGAAACAACCAGCAACGCCCGCCACGATCCTAGGTTGGAGGCAACTCCAACCGGAATCAGAGCCAAGAGCCAAGAAATGCCCAACGGTAGAGAAAAATGCAACCTCTTCGAACAAACCATTCTTGTTCGATATGTGGTGAGTACAATCATTATACTCACCACTATCCCGATCTCCCTGAGCTAAAGAATCTATCGAGTAACCGAGGATAAGGAGGATATTTCCAGCAATCAGCTGTGATGCAGGAACCTTTCCCCCATCACGGGACGGTAAGCACTCAGAAAAAAAATCCAGACGACTCCGGGAAAAGTAGCCATGAAATCTACATGACTGGCGAAGAGCTTTTCTTCCAAACACGGAATCACAATTACGACACCCCACCAAACACCAATGCATCAGGGGAAAGTACCAGTGAACCGAATGCACCTTTAACCATTTCAAAGATGCCTATCGAACCATTGCCAAAGATGGCAAAGGGACCCAATAGTCGAGCAGGAAACTACTCCAAAGTGGCCCATAATTATAGTATCGTGGATGATTTAGCACAATCTCCCGTTGTTATGTCAGCTTTGGAAGTATTGCAGTCATGCCCAAAACAATAGAAAGCCTTACTTTCCGCATTAGGTGCTATTGACCCTTCTGATACACGCCTAATGGCTTTTGACTTAGACAAAGCCACCCCCAGGCTTCCTTCAATGGTCCCCTTCTAGATACCAGTGTCGGTCCAGAATATCACAACTCATCAATGTGTCATTGACGAGGGTGCATCCACATGCATCATGTCAAAAAATGTTTGGCAGAATTTAGGGTATCTTGAACTAAAACCCTCAGTCATCACGCTTAGAGCATACGACAGTTGTCCTTCGACCCCCATCGACCTCTACCAAAACATCCTGGCCTGCTTAGCCGGAAAGATGGTCCACATAGACATTGAAGTCTTGGATGCTCACTTGGATTATAATATACTCCTTGGGCGGAGTTATATGTATGCCATGTCATCCATAGCCTCCTCCGTCTTCTGCATTATGATGTTTCCCCACAAGGACCGCATCATTATTGTAGAACAATTGATGCATAGCAAGAAGCGACCCTTAACAAACACTAATGTAATTCTACCCTACGTAGATACATCATCAGATGCGCTTTCACAATACCAATAATATGGCCCCAGCCAGTTCAAACCATCCTCCATTCTAGGATCATTCCTAGGATATCCCCCCATTGTCCCTGATTCATCACCTAATGCCACATGGGCTCTGATGTGCATGATGTATACATAAAGAGCCGAAGCTAGTCAGGACATGAACACGAGCAATAATGACACCGAGTCTTCAGCCACGGCAGCCTCTCTAGCCTACACTGCTTCCCAAACCCCTTTCCTCTACCCCCAGTTGGTTTCGTCTCCCAGCAGGTTTTGGCAACACTGGTGTTACCAAAAATATCATTGGAAATACCAATTTGGTACCTCATTCCCCCTATGGGAACAGGAGTCACTCACATCACTGCCATAGGATTGAAGCCCCTCAGTCCCGAAGAGGACCCACCCATCCAAGAAACTATCAAAACGAACCCTACAAAGGAAATTTCCATTGAAAAACCGGTGATTACGACTAAGAAAATTGAGAGAAGAGGAAATAAGATAGATAATCCCACCATACAATGGGAATCACCAGTTTGTGCCATATGCAACGTAATAGGTCACCCTACCCATATCTGCCTAGAGCTGGATGAATTAAAACCACTCCTTGGCTCTAAGACAGGCATCGCAACACCACATTCCCGTAAAAAGGAACCTACCACCAAAGGTAAATGCAAAGCATTGCGTACCAATCATGCATGCACTATCTCCAACAACTATGGGCATGACACCCATTATTGCCTAGAAATCTAGTGATATAAGGATGCCTTACATACCATCGAGTGATCCTATCAAGAGGATCCCTCCACCCAGGCATTTGGAAATGAACCTCGTACCATCCTATACCTATAGAAAGACTGAAGGGCACCAGAAAGACCCCTACTCATACCCCCTCCTATGCAATGAACATCGTCACTTCCTCAAAGAATGCGCAACCCAAGAACTCATCCATAGATGGTATCCTATAGAATGGGTTTAATATGTTGGATTGAGGGAAACGCAATTCACATGTCCTTTGTGTGCCGACAATCACCTTCTGGAGAATTGTCACTATATCCCCTGATTCTGGATAGCCCTTGCTAGTTTGCGCTCAGCCATAGTCTACCTCTCCCAAGAAGATGACATGGACGCGAAATCCATGGACAGCTCCACAACCTAAGAGGATGTGACGAGTAGATCCATAATTTTCTTGTCAGCTAAAAAGTGACCAATCTGGAGACACCCTGTCATCACAAACCACTCTCTACAGAGAAGATCAACATGCGCGTTATGAAAAATTCCCAATCATGTGGTCGCCACTTCCCTGATTTAGTAGCGTTACAATGTTGGTTCCCTGGAAGACCAAAAACTAAGCACGACGGGACCCCCATATCTAGGCTATTTTTCCTTATATGTCAAGGAAACCATTATGAACAACACTGTACCTATATCCCTCAAGTTTTCCCTACCATTGATATGATTCATACCATAGAGAAGAAAGAGGATGTAATATTCCAAAATGGAAATAGCAGCAATATAAGACATAATAATGTAAAACAAAAAAACTATGAACATATCATAAGAGGGATTAATATGCAGCCATCATTTTATTCAAATATGAGCAACAATATACAAAATTATCTTTAGGTTCAAGCCACTCAAGCAATAAGAACAAGTCTCCCATGATCATATCAATAAGCATATGAGTTGCTACCACTGTATAGAAAACCAGAAAGCAGTGAAAACACTATCTATATTAGTGTCGTTGCTATTGTAAACATACATAGATGTAATATGGCTGATAAATACAGAATAAATTCCTAGCAACGATGATATGGGCTCTAATACATGATTTCTATCCAACCCAGAAAAGACTTCCAGAAATACCAACAAAAATATACAATGTGACAATAACCCTAGGGTTAATATGTCACTACAAACTAGAACTAAATAGAATGAGGCTATGACATATCTAAAATGATAATTTCCTCCTCCAATGGTATTTCTCAATATAAGGCGGATCCCTCTATTCAGAAATAGACCCTCCTGATGAGCTCAATGAACCCTATCAGCAACTGCCACTAAAAATAACGTAGATATGGACTGAAAATGCATTGTGAGGGATGGTAGATGGTTGGCCTAATGAAAAAAATATATAAATATGCCCAATATCCCTCCTTACTTATCCTCCAATGGATAGGCTACCTCTCCACTAAAAAACAAGCCCAGAATTGGCTCTATGTGATCCTCCTTTGATGCACCCTGCAACACAACCCAACTCTAAACAAAAAATGAATTGTAGCTGAAGGAGGTAGCTTGGCTAGAATGACAGAATGAGGAAATTCATCCCAATGAACCTCTCATTCCCTAAGGATGAGGTAGGGATTCCCAATCAGGAACACCCTTGTGCTAAACAACACAACAAACCCCGCTAAACATCTAAAGGATCCAACTTCTAAAGAGACCAATATCAAATAATAATCTCAAACATGAATAACAATGGCCACCATCCCCTCCATATATAGTGTGTGAGCCTTCTCACATTGGGTCCCATCCATAACTTCCACTAAGCTCATGCAAGTTGTCCTCCACTAAAATTTCGTTGTCTCATCATAAATGCCACTCCTCCATGACAACATTGTTGATTTGGTCAAAGTTGACCTATTCAACATGCATCCCCTCCAATTCACACCCAAAGGTGCTTAATCTAGTTGCGTATTCTTCCTCCTTTCACATTAGGAGTGTTATTATTCCTTCTAAGGGAAATTTATGGGCCTCCCTACCCACTTATTCACCTACCTAGTGATAAAACAAACTATAATATTCCATTTAGCTTAAGGCTAAATTTTTGGAATATTATAATCCTCCCCTCCAAAATGTTGTTTGTCCTCAAGAAACTGCAAGGATATGGAAAAATTATCCTCCCCTCCTCTTGTAGCCTCCTCATCAAATAGTCCCCACCACTGTTCAAAATAATCTGTAATGAATCTATCCCCTAATGGTTCCTTCCAAGTATGTAAAACCAAATGGCTCACATCATGAGAAAGTGGAAGGTGTAAGTGGAAACCTTCTTGCTGTCCAATGACCTTCTCAAGCTAGGAGTGATAAAAAACATAGGGGATCTCATTCCCAATTAGAGACTCCCATGCCCATGCTATCATCCAAATGAAATGAGCCATTATAGGTAGCTCATCAAATAAATCCTCAACCCCTGGTTCATGCAATGTATTGGGGTTGTATGGAGAGATTAGATTTTTCCACCCATGTTGTTTCTCTCTCCATTTATGATATGTATGGGGCTTTTGCTGATCTTGGGATGAAATATTATGTTCTCCAAGAATGTCCCAAGTTACCCCACCAATCATAACATCCATGTAGCGCCTCTCCCAAGAACTCAAGTTCTCCAAATGGCTCCTCCCACATGAAGACAAGAGATGTAATGTGGCAATCATGGCTTTCCCATTATTTCTCTGAAACATGCAACATATTAAGTATGGAGAATCATACTCCCAATGGGCACCTCCAACTCTGTGCCATCCTCCCAACAAAGCCTCCCATAATAATAAGAACATCATCAATATATGGAAGAAAAAAAAAAACAAGTTTCCATATGACAACCAGAAGGTGGATCATAGTCCCACATGTGGAACCAGCACAGTGCATTCCCTATCTGCCTAAAAAAAAAGTATTAAAAAGTGTCTTTTCAACCACTTTTTTTCTTCCACAATCATCCTACAATATGGGATCATAAAAGTAAAATTTGGTGCCAATGGTGCACACCAAGAATCATGTGACATCTCCCACAAACCACGAATAGAATGGCCAACATCTATGATGAAAATGGCCTCAAATACATCACAATACAGTATACAAGAAGGAATTATCCCCCTTGGTACAACATGCTGCTCATAGAAAGTAAAGAAGTGCAAATCAACATGCGTAAATGTACATCCTCTACTATGTAATTTGGTCATTGAGCTGAAATGGCTCAACTGAAAGTGTTCCCTCACTCTTAAGGAGTAGGGAAGTGGTTGTGAAAACCTCTCCATCATCATCTGGGCTATTCATCTCTTCATATGCTGATATACATCCTGCTGGATGCCCTCCCAAGTGAACTCCTCCATTAAGGAATGATCTGCATCAAAGTGCATGGAAAGAAAGTCCACATGTGCTACATGTAACAACGTCTCCTTGAGCTCAGAAGCTCTAGTAAATAAGACTCTTCCATAATAATAAATGACCCCATCATCCACCATGTATCTATCATCTCCCTCCTAGTCATCAAGAATCATGCAAGCACCAAGATCCTTGGAGTACTCTACCAAAAGTTGAGACCCCCAATATGGATCAACCCCCCTAAGAGACAACGCTGAAGATATAAAATGTGAAGCTCCCCACATGCTGTTGTCTTTTCCTATGACATCCCTCATGCCAAATTCATCCTCCAAAGTGCTGCCATGCCCATCATGTAGCTGCTCATGCTCAAGTAGAAGTGGTGGCCTTTGGAATTTGGCCTCCCATGAGAAGCTACCATCCAAAAAGAACCTCCTGATCTTGGCCAATCTAGGCATGAGTGGCCTCCATCTACTCCAATATGTGGAGTATTCCTTCCTCAAGGGAAGTACCCTCTATTTCTCCAAATCCATGGAGCAGCATCCTTGCACCATGGTGGTGCCATCCTCCATCACTGCAACAACTTTTGTCAGCGCAAAATATGTAGTGAGAGTGGGTAATGCTGAAAATGGGAGAGTATATCCCTCCTCCTTGAGTCTATCCCAGACTCTCTGCACTGTACTAGACCCCTCCAAGGTATTCACCCCTCCGGGATCTAAGAGTGGTGAACCAAATGGCAAGATGTATCTCACCAACTCTAGATCTGGTGGCCTCCCAAGTGGAATGCCTCCATGTAGTGAGAAATCAAGATCTAAAGCAGACTGTATATATGGGTGGACTGATTTGTCCCTCTTTTCACTGCGCAATACAGTCTCCTTCTTCTGTGCAGAAACCTCCTAAAATAGATAAGGGTGAATGATCATCATCCCTTGATGCTCATTCAGTACAATTGGCCAAACTGAGTACAATAGTTCCAATTTTAGCACATGTGGACTTTCTTTCCATGCACTTTGATGCAGATCATTCCTTAATGGAGGAGTTCACTTGGGAGTTCTTCTACTTCCATCTCACAATCCACAAAAATTGATACATGCTTCTCTGGAATTGTGCTTTGGTCCCCACATGTTAGATCATTTGTAATTCCTTGCAAAGACACAAGGCCTCCTCTAATGGAAGCAATGGCTCCCTTTCCCCCTGCATGTGGTGATGGATCTTCTCCTGATGGTACAACGATGTTAGCTCTTCTTTGCTCATCCTCTTCAACAATAGAAGAGGGCTCTTCAAGAAGTGGGGATCTTGCCCTTAGAAAGGTATTATGCATGTTTTTGTCCCCTGTAATAGAAATATAGAGTGGAGTTGGTAAAATAGATCCCTGCAACTCATGCAAAGGTTTTCAAATTTTTGGGTTCAACAAAAGATGTTTCACAATGTTTATTATCAAATCTTTTCACTAACTTCCTAGTGAACCTTGCATAAGTATTTACACTTGCATGATGAAATGAAGTAGAACTATAAAACCACCAATCATGGGCCATACCTTTAAGGTGCAGCGCTGCTACTCTAATGGCCTCCTTTTCTAAAACTTGGTGTAGCTGAAAATATGAATCTAGCTCCTTCACCCAAGCCTTAGCTATGCACTTTGATGATCCATCAAAGTTAGGCAGAAATATTCTACCTCTCTTGCTTCTATTATGGTTGTTGGATCTTCTGTCTTCCTTGAGTTGGCAAAACCCTTGGAATTCCAAGTTCTCTTTGAATCTCCAAGATTGAGACTCATACTCCTAAAGATAGTCACTCAAGATCTCCTACTTTGGTGCATCTTATTCCTCCATTTCTCTTGCATTGAATGTGGGAAATAAACTGCATTGTGGATCTGCATGTGTGGCTGAGTGCTCACACCAATTATGTGAATATTTAGGGCTTGCTTCACTTTCAAACCCTCTTGGAAATTTTCTACACCTCTCCCTTTTCATCTCCTTGATTTCTTTCTTGATATTTTTCACAGTTTGAAAAAGAAGCTGGGAGAGCCTCTCTTCCTTCTTTTCTCCAAATAATGGAGTCATGCCTTTGTTTCTTCTGTAAAAATTATCCTTTCTGTGAGAAGCTTCTCCTCCTAATGGCATAATTTCTTGAATGCACAGGCTGAGCCAAGATTATGCTCTGATACCACTGTAATATTCCGAAATGGAAATAGCAGCAATACAAGAAATAATAATGTAAAACACAACAACTATAAACATATCATAAGAGGGATCAATATGCAGCCATCATTTTATTCACATATTAGCAGTAATATACAAAAATATCTTGAGGTTCAAGCCACTTAGGCAATAAGAACAAGTATCCCATGATCATATCAATAAGCACATGAGTTGCTGCTACTATATAGAATGTCGGAAAGCAGTGACAGCACTATCTATATCACTGTAGCTACTTCTTTAAACATACATAGATGTAATATGGCTGATAGATACAAAATAAATTCACAGCAAATAATATATGGGCTCTAATACATGATTTCTAGCCAACCCAAAAAATATTGCTAGAAATACGAACAAAAATATACAATGTGACAATAACCCTAGGGTTGATATGTCACTGCAAACTGGAACTAAATAGAATGAGGCTATGACAAATTTGAAATGATAATGTCCTCCTCCAATGGTATTTATCAATAGAAGGCTGATCCCTCTATTCAGAAATAGACCCTCCTGATGAGCTCAATGATCCCTCTCAGAAACTGCCACTAAAAATAACGCAGATCTGGACTGAAACTTCCTTTGAGGGATGGTAGATGGTTGGAATGATTCCCAAAATATATAAATATTCCCAGGAGCCCTCCTTAATAATCCTCCAATGGATAGGCTACCTCTCCATTGAAAAACAAGCCCATAATTGGCTCTATGTGATCCTCCTTTGTTGCACCCTACAACACAACCTAGCTCTAAACAGAAACTACACTGTAGCTGAAGGAGGTAGCTTGGCCTGAATTCCAAAATGAGGAAATGCAGCCCAATGAACCTCTCCTTCCCTAAGGATGAGGTAGGGATTCCCATTCAGGAACACCCTTGTGCTAAACAACATAGCAAACCCCGCTAAACAACCAAAGGATGAAAAGTCTAAACAGACCAATATCAAATAATAATCTCAAACATGAATAACAATGGTCACCATCCCCTCCATATATAGTGTGTGAGCCTTCTCACATTGGGTCCCATCCATAGCTGCCACTAATATCATGCAAGTTTTCCTCCACTAAAACTGTGTTGTCTCATCATAAATGCCACTCCTCCATGACAACGTTGTTGATTTGGTCAAAGTTGACCTATTCAACATGCATCCCCTCCTATTCAAACAAAAAGGTGCTTAATCCAGCTACTTATTATTCCTCCGTTCACATTAGGAGTGTTATTATTCCTTCTAAGTGGAATTTATGGGCCTCCCTACCCACTTATTCACCTACCTAGTGACAAAACAAACTATAATATTCCATTTAGCTGAAGGCTAAATTTTTGGAATATTACAGAGGACGACCTCTGTGAGTGGTATAAAAGATACACCACCTCCAGGACAACAACCCCACACCCACACGAGCGTGATGGGAAAGCTAGGACAACACACAAACCAAGCATGACCCAGGGTAAGCCTAGGATAACATGCAGACTATGCGACCTGAATGACCACCGGGTCAATTAGTGCACAGAATTGAAGCCCCTTTGTTAGTATGAATCCTTTGTCGACGTGTACGAAAAAAGACCACTTTAGCTACGCATAACTAATAGCCCTAACATCAAAGATGGCTGCCAATATCTTCAGATCTGCAGTTAGTTGATCAAGACAAGAGCTGCAAAAAACAAGATCTATGCATAGAAAGACATTAAGAAGTAAAAAGAAGGGTTTGCTCCATATATCCAATAGACAAGACAAGAACAAATTTTGAAAGAATTTTTTGTATTAAGGGCACCTGGGAGGAAAACAAGAAGATTTTTCCAATTCTCCTCAATGGGATGGGTTCTTGGAAGTCTTCAGCACTTCAGATCTAGAATCTCTCTCTCTTGTTGGTGTAGAAAACCCAGACAAAGATAGAACTCAAAGGGAGCTCACACAACAAATAATGTAGAAAAATGGGACCAAGTGTATAGATCCAGAGTGATCTAATAGGCAACAAAAGGTGAAGAATGGTAGGAAAAACCCTCCTATTTATAACAAAATATTTGGTCATTCTAGATCTTGGTGCATGATTAAAATAATGTTAACCAAATCTAGATCCACCTTTTATGGAATATTTTATTATATTTGTTGGAGGGAAAAAGTATTTGACTGGGGTCAAATCCCTTTATTTGTCAAAAATAAATAAATAAATGATTTATTTATCTTTTTAAGGAAGCGGTTAGAAGATAATCAAATAAATAATGATTTATTTAATTATTTAAGGGTGATTTGGTCATATTTAACAAGGAATATTATCTAAATAAGATTTAAATAATTATTCCTAGAAAATAATAAGATAAATAAAGGTTTATCTAATTAATTTCTTTGTTTTGGGTTAAATATGATTAGGAATAATAATTAAATTATGGTTTAATTAATTATTCTATGAGGAAAATCAAACAAATATAGGTTTGTTTAATATTTCCTTTTGGGGTTTCCTATTTAGACCATAAACAACCTAATAAATGTGGTTTATTAAGTTATTTTACATAGTGAAAGAAATTTTAATTAGGGTAAAATTGGTCTTACATGGTGTACTTGGGTCCATCTAATGATAATAGGTTAGATGACCAAAAAATGGTGTAACAGATTGCCCCCCAGCGTGCGAGTGTTAGGAGCAAATCGTATGACCGAAGTACATTGTAAGAACTCAATCACCAGACATCAAGAGGGAAGTCAGAGAGAGAAATGTGAGGTAGACTAAGGTGCTGAAGAACTAGACCCTGAGGAGACGAGACTTACAGGTGCAACAAGTCTCTTTTTAGGAGAGGGTACCTGTGCTAAAGGTGGCGGGGGAGGCATACCTATGCCCGCCGAGACAAAGTACAAAAGAATAGTGTGTCCAGTAACCAAGGGATCGAACCATAAAGTACAGCCGGCATAATCATGAGCCAGATAAAAGTACAATGAAGAATCTCACATACATGTTGTGCCTGGGATAACAACCAGGACTTATACAATAATATCTGAGTACATGAGATACAAATACAACCCAAATGACCCCTGTAAATGGGGAAGGGCTCGCAAAATATGACTGATACATGAAAATCAAAGAGGCGCTGCAAGCGTCTAAGGACGACATCATCAAATATATGGAGCTACATCAAGGGCTGCAATGAAGAGGTCATCCGCGCATGTGGGGGGCTACTTGCAGGGCCACCCCCTTATGAGGGCTGAGACATCTCACACACACCCGGGAATCACCAAGAGCTACTACTGCATCACTGGACCATCAAGTATACGGATATCGATCATGCTGAAAGGAGCTGGAGTGGAGAAACAATCAAGTCAAAGGGAAATGAGAGATCCCTTTGCCTGATTCGAGGCACCGAAAAAGAGTGGAAGTTGGAACCAAGGTACACCGCCCTCTAGACCTGTCTTCTGGAATGAAGAAGCTGATGTCGACAGAAGGAGGTCCGCCATAGGTGAGGCAATGAGAGATCCTCAACTAAGGCACGAGATAAAATAGTAGAGCGACGGATAGACTAATACCAATGATGATGGTGGAATGGAGGGGACTGAGTAGCGAATGGACGACTTCCCTTGCTAGAGAATAAAGGGCATGAATGACATGGCAGCGACTGACACAATATCATCAGGGATAAGGGACAGTGGGACTGAAGGCCATAATGTGCGACAAAAGAGAGAAACCAGGCAATGAGGGATGGAGGACTATAGCAGGGTACAAAGGGACTCGGGATAGACTCCATGAATGCGATGATGACTCCACTTGGATGCTCTAAACAAGGGTGACTCGATGGTGCTTACACACAGTAAAGGTCCAATGGGGGACCATGAAAACATGAGTACAAGATGGTAACTCACGACGAAAATCAACACGAACAAAGATAAGTAAGGAGGCGTAGTGGTGCCCCAAGTACAAGTGTTGTAAGTGAAGAAATGAAATTTTAATGAGAGGGGAAGTGACCCGTCTTGGACAAAATGTGTCTTGGTGAAGTATCAAATCCCAAAAACGAAAAATATGTTGGCTATCTAAAAGAAAATAAAACATGCATTTCAGAAGGGAAATGCTAAGGGTAATATTTCTTAAGATAGAGTGTATTGCGAGGATTAGGAAGGGGATTGCCTTTGAAATCCTCTAAGAGGTATGCCCCCTTACCGAGATCCTTACTGATGATGTAAGGGCCTAGCCATAAGGAATTGAACTTCCCGTGACCAAGGAAATCATGGTCCTGGTCATAAACTAGAACAAGGTCACCTTCGTGAAAAGTACGAGGCTGGACTTTTCTGTCATACTGAGCTTTGGTGCGTTTCTTGGCCGCTTCCATGGTTTGCAAGGCAACACGACGGTCTTCGGAGGCGCGCTCAAGCATGATAAGTCATTGTTATAGAGGTTGGGTATCAGGGAGAAGTTCAACGGCCAGATGCAGGGAAGGGATTTCACACTCGATCGGTAAGACTGCCTCCTCTCCAAAAACGAGGTGGAAAGGAGTGAACCCGGTGGCAGTTTTAACAGAAGTTTGATAGGCCCACAAAGAAGAGAAGAGCATAAGATGCCAGTTGGTTTTGTGCTTATTCACCGTTCGTTGAAGCATAGTCTTGAGGATTTTGTTGACTGCTTCAACTTGGCCATTACCTTGGGGGTAATAGGAGGAGGAATATTGGTGCTCAAAACCCAACAGTGAGGATAGCTCACGCCATATCTCATCTTCAAAATGTCGGCTGTGGTCAGAGACCAGTTGTTTCGGAACCCTGAATCGAGCGATAACGTGGTTAAATAAAAAGAGGGCTGCGGTAGCTGCGGTGTTATTAAATGTTGGCATAGCCTTGGCCCATTTTGTGAAATAGTCGACTGCCACGATGATATATTTATGGTTACCAGCGGAGGGCGGGCGACACTCCATAAAGTCGATGGCCCATTTACAAAAGGGACCAGTTGAGATGACCGGATGGAGGGGAGCTGGGGGAGCTCGCGCCTTAGGGGCGAAATGTTGGCAATTGGAACAGTGTTTGACTGCTTCAATGCAATCGCTGAAGAGGGAAGGCCAGAAATACCCAGCGAGCATGACTTTTTGGGAAGTAGCAAGACCGGAGAGGTGGCCACCGCAAGCGCCGCTATGGCAGGCATTGAGGACTTGTTCAACTTCAGTGTGCATGAGACAACGACAAAGGACAGTATCTATACCGCGATGATAGAGGTCGTTACTGATAAGAAGGTAGCGAGGCGCCTGGTGTCGGATACGTTGTCGAGCATCACGATCAAGGTGAAGAGCGAAATTTTGGGTTCGCAAGTAAGTAAGGATATCGCCGTACCAAGGATCGTCCGAAGTAATGGCGAATAAGTGTTCATCATGGAAATCATCATTAACTGGAGGATCTTGTGTTTCGGTAGGTAATTCAGAAATGAGTTCAGCAAGGGCTAAACCTTTCTTACTTTTTGGTGTGACAAATTCGAGGTCGAATTCTTGAAGGATGACGACCCAACGGGCGTACTTCCCATTGAGGATGCGGCGACTCAATAGGAAAGCCATGGGGTTGGAATTAGTCACAACCTTGGTGGAAAGCATGAGGATGTAATGACGAAGTTTTTGGACTGAGAACACAATAGCCAACGCTAGTTTTTCTTCATGTGAGTAGGAAACAGGAGGACCTACTAGGTTCTTACTGACGTAATAGATCACATCCTCGATACCATTGTCATCTTCCTGGATAAGGACTCCAGCGACCGAATAGGTGGAAGCGGAGATGTACAGGATGAAGTCCCAATCAAAGTCGGGAGGGCGGATCAAGGGAGTGGATGTGAGAGCCTTCTTGAGAGCATCGAAAGACTCATGATCATAGGTATCCCAAACAAATGGGATATTGGATCGGAGGAGTCTAAGGAACCCATGTGCGGTGGTGGCATAGTCAGGGACGAACCGTCGAAGAAAATTAGCTTTGCCTTGGAGACTTTGGAGCTGGCGTAGGGTACGTGGAATGGGAAGTTCAAGAATGGCTTGAAATTTCAAAGGGTCAAGAGTGATACCATCCTTAGACACTATGAAGCCTACGAGACGGCTGGCGGGAACGCAAAAGACGCATTTCAATGGGTTAAGGCGGATATTATACTTGCGACATCGGAGAAAGACGGTATGCAGATTGTGGAGGTGCTGCGCCCGATGCTTAGAACGCGCAGTGAGGTCGTCTAAATAAGCAAGGATAATATGAGCTAATTCATGGAAACAATAAGACATGGCCCGTTGAAAAGTGGCGCTGGCGTTTTTAAGGCCAAATGGCATGACCTGGTAAGCAAAAGTTCCCCACGGACTGATGAACGCAGTTTTAAGTTGGTCAGAAGGACGGATAACGATTTGGTTGTATCCGGAGAAACCATCCATAAAGGATAGAACCTCATGCCCCGCACACTCATGAATGATTTGGTCAATAAATGGTGTGGGGAAGTTGTCTTTGGGACAAGATTTTTTCAAGTCGCGAAAGTCCGTGCAGACACAGATGGTGCCTTGTTTCTTGAGGACGGGAACCAGGTTGGACACCCAAGTGGTGTATTCAATGGGATAAATGAAACCAGCCTGCTTGAGCTTATCGATTTCGGCTTTGATAGCATCACGTCTGGAAGGATTAATGGGTCTCAACTTTTGTCGGACTAGGTTGGCCTTGGGCCACGTGTCGATATGATGCTCGACGATGGTGGGATCGATCCCAGGCATTTCGGAGTAGGACCAGGCGAAAATATCGCAGAATTCTTTGAAAAGCTTAGTGTAAGCTTCGATTTCTTTCGAGGTGCATTGGGCGCCCAAGGTGATATATTCTTTGATTCCTGGTTTGACCGAAATGTCAATTTTAATGGTCGGAGAGATGTTGGCCATGTTTCCTTCTTCGAAAGCATCAGGTGCAGGGATGGGATTTTTGAACCAATCGACTGCATTGGGAATGAAGTCTTTGGTTTCCACAGCATATTGGTCATGGGAATGCTGTGGGAGGAAGTATGTGCGATGGTGCATATCATCCCACGGAAATTCAGGGTTGGTCATGGCTTCCATAATGTCTTCATCGGACTGGAAGATGGGAATATTGGAGGAAGGAGGATCACCCGATGATGTAGTGTTGTGTGACTGGTCATGTTGTGGAGAAGGGCTCACATGAGCAACGTCAACAAATCCAAGGTCGACTGAGGGGGAATCGAGAGTGTCTGCAGGTCGAAGGTTAGGTGAATTATCTCTCAAGGATGACGATAGGTACAAAATGGTGATCGAAGGCTCCGTTGGTTCGATAGCGGGAGGAGGAATGTGAATGAGAGTAGGAATATCCTCTGGTCCTATCGAAGTAGAACTCGCAGACAAGTGAGAAGGTATCTTGTCGTGCGTAGCCTTGAATTGGAGGTACGTGTCTAAGGAGGAACGATACTCGTCAAGGCAGGGACAGAGGTGGGTGTAATGGCCATGGAAATCGCACAAAGCACAAGGGTGATTTGTGCACAAGGTTTTGAGTTTCGGGATAGAATCTGGGATAGTGACGTAGACTTCAGGGATATCAGAGTCAGGAAACGTCTCGTTGACCAGGATCTTGAGGTGTGGCAATTCAGGACATGTGTGGGTGGCGTGATCGACAATATCGCACAAAGCGCACTGGATAGCGGGCTTTGGCGGTCGAGGAGGGGTAGGGTTTGTCGGGGTGGCTTGGTCTTGATTGGTTGCCCCCTTAGGAGCTTTGCCTTTCTTTCCTGGGGCTGTCACCATGGGGGCAGGGTCCTAGGGAGGTGCGGGGGGCCTGGTAGTAACGGAGGAAGCGAGGGGGACCGGTTGAACCAGTGTCAAAGCAAGGTAGGGTTTGGGGTGACCAGGAGGGGTAGCGGCTAGAGGGTCAAGGTACCAGACATGTATACCTAGGGTTAGGTTAGGGAGAGAGAGGGTGTCCATGACGGGGACCGAATAGACTCTGGGAGGGGGAGCCAGGAACGGTATCTGACCAGTGGGATAATGACCAGGAGGAACGGCTCCTAGATGGTTAAGGCCTGGGGGAACCAATCCAGGGGGATAAAGGGGTGTAGGGATACCAACTGTAGGAGAAGGGCCAGAAGGAGGAGGTCCGGCTGGTGGAGATGAAGGGCTAGGAGCGGGTTGCGGTGGGCAAGGTTGAGTCTGAGGTTGCTGACTAGCCGAAGCGGGTCGCTTAAGGGCAGCCCGAGACGATTGCATCATGCAAACATTTGATAAGCTGGGATCAGAGATAGGAGGAGGGGGGAGACCAGGAAAAGTTCCAAGCAAGGAGGAATCTTTGTAGACGCCGGGGGAGACACTGGTCAAGGAATCGACGGTTTGCTTATTGGCTATAGAAGAGATGGTCATCTCAGGGGAGGTCTGAGACTTTGGCTCATGATAAGCCAATTGGTCGATGGTGACTATCTTCCCATTGTGAGGAAAAGACATCTTGTGAAAAACTGCGGATGGGACAGCAGACATGGCATAGGTGTAGCTTCGCCCCAATAGAATTTTGTAGTCTAGAAGGGTGTCGATGACTTCGACGTCAACGCAAACAGTCTTACTGGCAAGGGTGATAGGAAAATTACGAAAAAGGCCAATGGGCTGAGAGGTGTGGCCGTCCCACGCTCGAAGGGTGATCGTGGAAGGGGCCAAGTCAGGAGATTCGAGTTGCTTCCAAACCGAAGTGGACATCACATAGGTGGATGCCCCCTCATCAATTATACATCGAGAAACGTTGGCATTCCGGATTTTGACTGGGATTTGGAAGGCGACGGAAGCAGGAAGAGGAGGATGTTCTGATTGATGGGCATCGAAAACAATCATTTGGTCATCAGCAGGATCTACAGTGCCCACGGCAGATAGCAGAGCCTTCTTTTGGGAAGGGCATGATTGGAGGAGTTCCAATGTGGAAATGGCAGCAGGAGATTGCACCAAATCATCTACTATGCTATACGAATGAGCAGCTTGACCAGAAGTAGCATTTCGACGTAATGGTCCCTTAGGAATCTTGGTATGACCCTCTACTTTGGGTTGAGGGATATGTAAGGGGCCATTGGATGTCGAAAGAGGCTCTGTAGAACCTGAAGAAGGGGACTTGAGGGCAGACTGAGCGAGAGGCTTGGGGTACTGGCGAGACCGAGTTTGAAGGTGAAGGTCGACAGGAGGGGATGGATCAGAGTTCATCATGAGGATCTGGTAATCGGAGGAACCAGAAATGGAAGGTGGAGTGGCGACCTATCCGTCAGGTGGTTGGGTAGCCACGAATCCTTGCTAAGGGAAAGGATCAGTAAACACAGCTGGTTGAGTAGTGGCCACATTAGGGGGAGCATTAGGGGAGGCATGTTGTCCGCGCAATGTGTCTTGATACTCCCACATCTGCCGCATCTGTGGTAAGAGGGGAAAATCATGGGTGTAATGACCATAAACACCGCAACACGAACAAGGCTTATTTGTGTGAAGAGGCCTGTCCGGCTTGGGCTGAGTGCCCTGTTGCTGGTTAGCGGTGTTAGGGTCAATACCTTGAGGATTGGGCCCACGAGTACTAGGGGTAGATTGGTTTGGATTGCCTTTCCGCCTTCTTTGAGAAGGGGGATTAGTCGCGCCCTGCTGTGCAAATACTTGCCCTGGAGGGGGTTGTAGATTTTGTTGCTGGGGTTGAGGAGGCAAGGGAGGTGGAAGCGCATATGCTGGAGGAGCTGGCACACCAGGCTGTGGATAAGGGTAATGGTTAGGTTGGGCAACATTAAGGTAAGTAGGAGGTTGGGCAAAAGGATGAGGCGTGCCGTATCCTGGATACATGCTACCTGGAGGGGGAAAAGTGCTAGAGGTGCTGGCCCCTCCCTGAGGAAGACCATAGCCCATAGGAGGTTGAGCATATGGATGAGAAAGGGCTCCAATGATACCGTCGGCGGAATGAGATGCCCCCGGGGCATTAGCGCCTCCGGGCCTGGGGAGGTCAGGAAGGACGGTATAAACATAACCAGACTGAGCATAGATCAGGTCATATTTCAAGGCTATTTGGAGGGCGGCTTCTTCGGTCTGAGGGAAATGGGAGGTGACATCTTTGCCAATGGGAGATAAGAGAGTGCGAAGGAACCAGTCCATATAAACCTGATCTTCGAAGGGAGGAGCTCGACATAAGCTCCGTCTTCGTCGCCATTCCTAGACATGAGTGGAAAGGCGGGTCGAAGAGGTTTTCTTGAAAGAGGTCAAAAGCTCCGTACCAGTATCGTATCGGAGAGGGAGCTGGAAATAAGATAAAAAGGCTTGGGCAATGGTTGCAAAGGTGGTATGGGAAGAGGTGGCTTGGTCGACATACCATTTAGAAGCTTCGTCAGTAAGCGTGCGTTGGAACAATTGAAGACAGATGGAGTCATCAGTAATGGAATTGGAGGAACACCACATGTGGAAAGATCAGACATGGTTGGTTGGATCTTCTCCAGCAAGGCCTTCGAACTTAGGGATGTCGGAGGGGAGCTTGGTTGGCATAGTAGGCCAACCAACATCGTGGCGGATAGGGTCATTGATCAACTGATTGAAATCGGGGAGGCTGAGGCCTGCAATGTACGGCAGCAAGGGTATGGCCGAGGTAGTTCCTGTGGCGGTTCCGCTAGTAGTGGTTCCGGCATTAGGGCCTGGAGCACCGCTAACGTTAGGCCCTGGACCAGACATAGTGAAGGTGATAGGGGGAGAACCAGGAGGAGAAGGAGAACCCAATGAATCAGAAGAGGAGTCGGAGTGCGGACTCAGAGGAGGACTGGCTCGACGACGGCGGGACGGAGCAGGTCGATCGACCGGAAACTGAGGGTGAAGGCCAAGAAGTCTCCGGGAAGCGCGCCTTGGGGGCGCAATGATGGCAACACAAACACGGCACGAGGGGAAGAAGAACGACCGACAGAGGCAGGGAGGTGCAGAATCAAGTGATTACAATGTCGAAACAAGGGCAAAAAGGTGCAGTGTCAATTGATTTTAAAGTCTTTGCCTGGCAGTGTAAACCAGGCTCTTCTTCGCTTAGGGTGAGTGTGTGGCGTGCGTTAATTTTAATTTTTAAACCCTTTTCGTTTTGAGAGAAAGAGAAAAAGTGTGTTGTGTAACTGAAAATAAATCTGCAGAGAACAATATATAATGTTGAAATAATAGAAAATTAACAGCTACTATTGCATCGATTCAACCCAAAAATGCGGGTCTCTCAAAACTAATCTAAAAAAGGGAAAAAATCTCATCAAAACACACTAAAAAGAGGCCAATAGATCTACGGTCGAAAGGGACATGGATCTAAAGGAGAAAGCTGTTGCAAAGAGGTACAGATCACAGCCAAGAGGCAGAGGCAAGGTGGCTGGAAAAAAGGAGGAAATCAGCAAAAAGAAGAAGGGGCAAGGAGGAGGCCCTAAAAGTAGATCCAAACAAATCTTCAGGAGGTGATTTGAAAGGGAGAAGAGCTGATTAGAAGAGGTCTGAAAAGGAGGTATCAGATCTGGAAAAAGGGGGGCTGAAACTCTGAAAAAACAGACCTGAAACAGATAAAAACTCTTCCACCAAAAGTGGAGGGTACTGAAGCCCTAGGGGGCTATGTTCCCACTTAGATGAGCAAAACAGATCAGAAACAGGTCGAAACGGGCTGAGACAGAGGCTGGAAAACCCTGACAGAAGCTTCAGAAAAACCCAGAAAAATTGCAGAAAAACAGCAGAAAATTTGGCAGGTCGCAGGTTCTGACCTATTTTCAGTGCAAGTCGCAGAAAATGGGCTGAAAAGTGCGACCTGGAGGTCCAGGTCGTAGTTTATGGGCTGAAAAGTGCGACCTGAAGCTCCGGGTGTCCCGGCAGCAGATTTCCAGAAAAGTTGTCGTCTCAATTGCGGTTGAAGTCTGTCACCTGCGCAATAGGGCCAGAAACACGCGGAAGTTAGAAATTTTAATGTTTTAGGGTTTTATGGGGGAAAAACACCATGAAAATAGGAAAAACAAAAATCTGAAAAGAAACCCTAGGGTCTGAAGTAGCTGGATATGCAGGAATATGAAAAACGACAGCGGTCGTAATTGAAAACCCATGTGGAGTCGCCAATTGTTAGTATGAATCCTTTGTCGATGTGTACGAAAAAAGACCACTTTAGCTACGCATAACTAATAGCCCTAACATCAAAAGTGGCTGCCAATATCTTCAGATTTGCAGTTAGTTGATCAAGACAAGAGCTGCAAAAAACCAGATCTATGCATAGAAAGACATTAAGCAGTAAAAAGAAGGGTTTGCTCCATATATCCAATAGACAAGAAAAGAACAATTTTTGAAATAATTTTTTGTATTAAGGGCACCTGGGAGGAAAACAAGAAGATGTTTCCAATTCTCCTCAATGGGATGGGTTCTTGGAAGTCCTCAGCACTTCAGATCTAGCATTTCTCTCTCCTGTTGGTGTAGAAAACCCAGACAAAGATAGAACTCAAAGGGAGCTCACACAACAAATAATGTAGAAAAATGTGACCAAGTGTATAGATCCAGAGTGATCTAATAGGCAACAAAAGGTAAAGAATGGTAGGAAAAACCCTCCTATTTATAACAAAATATTGGGTCATTCTAGATCTTGGTGCATGATTAAAATAACATTAACCAAATCTAGATCCACCTTTTATGGAATATTTTATTATATTTCTTGGAGGGAAAAAGTATTTGACTTGGGTCAAATCCCTTTATTTGTTGATAATAAATAAATAAATGATTTATTTATCTTTTTAAGGAAGTGGTTGAAGGATAATTAAATAAATAATGATTTATTTAATTATTTGTGGGTGATTTGGTCATATTTAACAAGGAATATTATCTAAATAAGATTTAAATAATTATTCCTAGAAAATAATAAGATAAATAAATGTTTATCTAATTAATTTCTTTGTTTTGGGTTAAACATGATTAGGAATAATAATTAAATTATGGTTTAATTAATTATTCCATGAGGAAAATAAAAAAAATATAGGTTTGTTTAATATTTCCTTTTGGGGTTCCCTGTTTAGACCATAAACAACCTAATAAATGTGGTTTATTAAGTTATTTTACATAGTGAAAGCAATTTTACTTAGGGTAAAATTGGTCTTACATGGTGTACTTGGGTCCATCTAATGATAATAGGTTAGATGACCAAAAAATGGTGTAACACCCTTGCAAATAGTTTTTGCATAGTCTCTTCTATCCCTCAGAAACTTCTCTCTAACCAAGAGAAGATCACGTGTACCTACTAAGAGATTTGTTCACACTTTCACCATACGTTTAAATATGTGCACCGCCCCAAGCTAAGAGCAGCAAGAACAACGCTAAGTCTACACTCCCCCAAAGAGTCAGACACACCTAATCCAACAACATGGAAGTGGAAGAAAAATACCACCTCTTCTACAATAGATCCTTCCCAAGCATCCACACCAGGGACGTCGAGTAGTGTTGATTCCCATACAATCTACTTCATTGGCACAGTGATACCATGCACTATCTGCACTGGCCAAAATCACGCACCAGAGGTATACCTGCTAATGGAAACATTCAGGCACCTCTACAGCAGGCATAATTTCCACCCACAGGGAATTGACCATCCTAGCGAGGAACCAAACCTTGCGCTTACACAAAATCCCATCACAGATATTCTTCCCCCACCAAACGCTGATGACACGATTCACCATATACGATTCGTATCATTGCATATTGGAAATAGGATTGTAACCTCCCCCACGTCCCAAGATTTCCACCTTATTCCTATCGCAAAAGATCAAGGTACATTCCGTTTTTGCATTGATTTCTGCAAGATCACAAATTTTCATGCCACTATCGAACTTCTTGATGATACCCAACCTCTAGAACAACGCCTAGTACAACTAGAGCTCATTGACAAAAGCCGACGACAGACGTTGCAACACAATGAGGCCCACAAGAAATGGGTAAAAGTGTCATTTGACCGCCACATCAACCCTCGCTCATTCACTAAGGGAGAACTAGTCCTTCGTTATGATGTCGCAAAATAAGCCCTAGGGCCAGGAAAGTTAGAAACCTTGTGGAAAGGACCCTACATCATCAAAAATTGCCTCTGATAGGGGGCATACATCTTGACGGAACCAGACAGGACATGCCTCAACAACCCCGTCAATGGCCTTTACCTCAAGAAATTCTACCCATAAGGGCCAAGATGGCCCTTCCCTATAGTAAACATACACAAACCCAACCACATAAAATTTTTGACCAAAAGACTTATTAATCATGCTCAAAGTGCCACCATGGATCACCAACCTTACCCTTATTTCGGATTTGCTGATGGAGCACCAAGATGGTCTCAAAGTTTAGCCATAGCTTCCTAGGTCATCTACCACCCTGATCGATCACCACTCTACTCAAACGGTATGTGCATCGGTTCAAAAAAAAACAATCAGGCAGAATATGACGTTGTCATTGGACTTATGTGTGATGCCCTCCATCAGGGCATACTCCATATGCATGTCTACCTCAATTCCAAGTTAGTAGTGTCGCACTTAAACCAAAAATTTGAGACAAGAGATACACATCTATTTAGAAAATGTTTGCATGCAAAAAGATTAAGCAGAAAATTTGACTATATTACATTTACACATGTACCAAGGAGTCAAAACCAAGCAGTTGATCGCATAGCCAAAAATATCCTAAACTGGAATGTATCTTGGATAAACCATCATACATAAAAAACCAAAAATATAGATATCCACTAGCACATCATCATCCATAAACCAAAATAGGTGACACAACATGTAGAGCCAAAAAAAATAAATCTTATATATATATATATATATATATATATATATATATATATATATATATCGTGATGTATGTGTCTGAGTACAAAAAATGGTGTCGCTGACCCAACAACCAGCCCAAAGATACAAAAAATTCATAAAAAATAGGGGAAGCATCCTCATAATGGGTTTTTTGCTCATGTACAAGTATAATCTAGGGTGGTGCCCCCTCAAGAGGGGCACCTGGACCCACAACTGCTCCCGGTACCACCATCGGAGCCGCCGTCACAACTGAGAATGCCACCTGACGTAAAATAGGCTGATAGTACTGCTCCCGGGCCATCACCGTCTCTAGCCAGACCTCCTCATGATCATCCATAAAACCCTAAGAAGGCATTCCCTGGGTCAAGTGGTCCACTCGACCCCAGGCATTCTCTAAAACTGACACCTAAGCAGTCAGTTTCGCAATGTGAGCCTTCGTCGTATCTACATGTGCTGCCTCTGCATTAGCACAAGCTCGCTCGACCACAGCCTTGGCAGTGGCTGAGCTGTTGCCCTCCCCTGAAGGGCTAGCACCACCACCAAGTCCTCCAGCAGCATCTCCTCCCTGCCTGCCCCTATGTCTCCGAAGAGGACTGTGTTCGACTAATCGAGCCACTAGGCAACATACCTCACCAACATCTGAAAAGAGTAACCAAAACTATGTCAGTATGACCATCAAAACACATAAGAACATATATACTCAAATAAATGTAGAAAAATTAAAAAATATACCTGTTGGCCCCCAAACATAACCAGGAGGGAGACCCATATCTGGATTCCCCCGGAAGTCCATCCCCGCATATGGGAATGGCAAGAGCATCTAGGGGTTCACCTCAAACCAGACCTCCGTCGTGGCATTCCAGTAACACTCCACCATGCCCCCACCACCTCGTGGCATCACCAGAGCCCACCTCCTCATACGAGGCTCCCATCGTCCCCCAGGAGGCACAACCACCACTAGTCTCAACAGCACTACCCTCTCGTACAAAATGCTGCACAAAATGCTAACATACACAAATAAACTCAATCCACTGTGGACCTTGTTGAGCTGCGTCACCATCCTGTCATAGAAAAAATGGGAAAAATCATAGAAGTTCCTAGACCTCAACCAACGGAAGACTCCAACTTGTGGGCCTGATGCTCGATGCAGAGTCGATGACCCTGCAAGTCACACAATCACCCCCAGAGCACATCGCTCTGGCAGATCTGTCATTGATACAATGTTGATGCACCCCTCCGTAAGAGGCGCCCGACCCCAATGACATCTCTAGAACCTCTCCAAATTCATCCTCCTAGAAGGGAGTGGATACCTCAGTGCCTCACCATGAGGGAGTAACCCGGTCACAAAATATACATCCGTCTCATGATGGATGACTAGGTTCATCCCACGCAACACAAACATGTTGCGCCTCCTACTCCAATGTCGGATCAAGTAATGAAGTAATCAATCCTGCGACCAAAGAAGCTCGTTCTCTGCAAACTTTGGAAGCCCCCATTGTGCCAACTGATGGTGCCCCCTGGCATCAGCAGCCAATGCAGTTTCGAGCTCTGGCCAATCCTGCTCCCTCCATAACAACCTGTCATCCAAACAGGTACACATCAGCAACAGAAAAAACATCAAAAATAGGCAAAACTAAACAATTTTCTTGCCTTGGCCTTTTGTGCACCTGTCCCTAAGATAGGCGCAATTAAGGTGCACCAAAGAAGGGGAACAAAGCATTTAAAACACACTTATCCCTGGAAAATCTGCATAGAGGGTGTACTTTTTCCCTGATCGCCCACGCAGTCTACGACAAAAAACACTCAAAATCCATACAAACCAAGTCTGTATGGACCTCAACACCATCAAAGTAAAAAAATTAAAGTGCAGGATGTCATGGAGGTTACCTAGGCACGATATCAGTAATTCGTGGTGCTCAGGCTAATCGTAATAGCAAGAAATACTATGCAAAAGCCTCTCACCTCTCAAAAACTCAACAAGTACAAATGAATTAAAATAGGGCCATATGCACCTATATATCACCCTTTTCAAAAAAATTGGAGGACCATAACGAGAGATCAGAAGGTCCATTCTCTGAATTGTATGCTACACCGTGAACAACACTCCATAATGAACAGAGGCGATGCCACATAGTTGCACTCCCGAAAAAATAATTTTTCAGCACCGGCAGGTATGCCCTCTTTCATATTCTTTTTCAAAGCTCATGACTTTCAATAATATTTGATAAAGAAGATGTTTTCACTTGAGGTAGTTGTTTTTGCAGGAAAAGCATGCAAACCATTCACAACTCCATCTACTGAAAGTTCTAGAGCAGGTATCATTTTACCCCCAGCATGATAGAGTCCCAGTAAACTTTGCATATCCTGACATCATTTCTCTATCAGAAAACAACAATAGGTTCCACATATCTGACCATGTTTATCATCACCCTACCTTGCACCTGATAAGCATCATTGTTGGTCGGTAGAGCCTCCCCTCCATGGCGCTCGTCACCCACGGTAAACCATATATCACAACAGAAGTGACGCCATGGCCATAACACTTTTGTTCGGGAAGCACCTCATACCCATCCATCCACCATGCATACAGGTCAAGTTTTACCATACAAACTAAAACCCCCTTCCCAGATGACCAGGTTGTTTAAAGCAAATCAAAAGCACACCACCGCACTTCGCATTTGGCGCACCATACATCCACCAGCATAATCCCATCTGTGATAATTTTTCATCCGCTTCATCAACCCCACACATGAGACCAACCAATGGGCCCCCCACCCTCAGAAAAACACCTTCCTCACAATATCAGTGAGCGAACACTTTTATGTTTTGAGGCACCCGTCTCTATATTTTGTACAAACCAAACCCCATTATTTTATTCTTTTGGTAAGTGTACAAAGACCACAAATGGTGCACTACGTTCCCCACCCTCTCATTCATCTTTTACCCCATGGAAGTAGTCCCTGAGCACCCTTGGTCAAAGTATCACACCCCCACACATAAGCAACCATGACACTCATATCTAGTCCTTACCCACATTGGAAGTCCTATCGACTTTAGGGATTTCCCCATTAGAAATAACTATGACTGCCGCCAAGCTGCTTAATACACTCCGAACTTGGGCCACTGAATCCCCATCATTAGTTTTCAGTCAACCCTCGCCAACATGCCTATGTTAAACCCATCACATCCAAGTCCTTGACCCTTCAGGTCAGTGACCCCTCGTTCGGTTGACGCTTCCTTTTTGTTGACTTCAACGCCTAATTTTCAAAAAGGAAGCTGTACCATGGATCACCCCTCTCCATAAAAGGGGAATCTTCAGGTGGCACTGTGGGAGACATCATTTCCCATGGATGTCATCGATCCTCCTAACATTCAACTACAACAAAATATTTCATATCAATATGGTATCGTACCTTACAACCATTTCACTTTGGTCAAATTCGTCGAAGACCCGTGCCTTCATAAGTGTATCTTTCAGCAATGATTATATGGGAAGGTCCCAGCCATCACCTATGCATACAATGCGTAGCTATATGCCATACCAAATTTACGCATATGGGTACCACATTCCACCTATTGTCAAAGAAAAATTCCCTGGAGGGCGTCAGGAGTCATCCTCAGCAACCACCAGATCACTACCATATTAGTGAAACAGATAGAACCTGTATCTGTCAAATATTGTTTAACTAGCCACAGCATCATGAGCATGGGACATGCCCACCTTGTGGAAAATTTGTATATATATTGTATTATATTTGCTTACAGGGGTCCCATAGGACATGGTCATTCTTCGAACCGGTGTTGGGTGTTTCCAATTCCGAGCTTCATGCAGGTCTCTCTCTCTCTCTACACACATATACAGAAAAGAAACTATAATTTATTTCGGCTATACAGTTCTTCCTAGACCTCACACATTAGGGGACAACTGTTAACACTAGAAAATCATACAAGCAGAAGATGACATTAATTAATGTCAACCAGAAGGATTTACAGAGCTGAAAGACATTAGAGAATTTGGAAAGTATTTAAAAATCTCTAAGATCTAAGGAAAAATCAAATTTGAGCAAGACATAAATGCTTTTGCGCACATAATCCTTCGCGAGGAGTGCCTTTGCGCGCCTTATGACCTAAAATTCACGAAATCCTGGGAGTGGCGAAAGTCACTTTCTGGGACCACAAAAATCACACTCCATGACAGTGATTCCTCACTTGAAGCCGCCTAAGGATAGCCACGAAAGCCTCCTTAAACATAAAATGAGCACACAATGGAATATTTCTGGCACAAAAAGGAATCATCCCCCTCTCTTGGGTCACCATCCACAATGTACCAAGAGAGGGAAGGAGGATTTGAATTCTCCTATATAAGGCCACCATGAGATGAAGAATTTGAGAACACATTGTTATGCTGGCCAGAATTTCCCAAGAAATACTAGCAGTGTGTGATCCGGAGCTGAAGATAGAGGGGACTCAATTTTTGGCCATCCAACAAGTTCAGTCCACCACAGTAGAGAGAGGGAGACTTTGCACCGAAGCAAGCTTGGAAGTAAAAATATCCTTGCATCGGGACTTAGAACCCATGTTCTAGGGGCCCTTTGGCAAGAGGGTTAAAGTTTCATCCTCATTTCCTACCAACACTCAATAAGAGGGGCTGAAGAGCCACCGTTTGGATTATTGTAGTTGTTTGACTCTATCCATATATTTTGTTTATTTGCTTTAGTTTTAGTTTTGTTTTATTTTATATATGAATTCTATTTCTCTATCTAGTATGTTTATGATTCTAGCTTGTTCCACTAACTTGCTTGACTCCACTTCATTTTTCTGCTTGTAACCAATAACTTAAGTGGGAAAACCACACCACTTAAGTTGGTGTGATTTTGTACATACGTGCACCAAACACACTAAAACACTCCTTTCTATCCTTTTGCATAGCCCATTGCTCTAGCCCCTCTAGCATTAGTACCCCAGTCTCCCTTCCCTTCTCAACCTTTTCCACAACATCAACCGCCTCCTTAGGGTCAGGTGTATGCACAACAAAGCATGAATAATCCTCTTAATTTGAATAAAAATAATAAGGGGAAAGGCAACCAGAACCAACTAGCACATGGTGACCAAGGGCGCCAAGGTAATCAACCGAACAAACCCCAAGGGAACCAACCTAACACTACAAACCAGCAATAGGACGATTAGCCCAAGAAGAACAAGTCTCTTTGTATGAACAAGCCTTGTTCATGTTGTGGTGTCCATGGAAATTACAATCATGATTGTCCCCTTTTACCCCAGATGCGCTAGTTGTGGGAAGCACAAGCATAATCTAGAGGGAAACAAGCCACTGCTTCACTTCCTCCAAATACTACGCCAACTCAGCTGGATGTGTTCACCAATCCTTTCCCTCAACAAGGATATGTTGTTACCCAACCACCTCAAGGTTAGGCCACTCCTCAACCTTGATAGCCTGGTAACCCTAATTACTATATTCTCATGATGAACTCTGAAGGGGCCAATACCACTGATGTCAACCTTCAGACTCGATTGCGCCAATATGACAAGCAACCTACTACGTCTACAACTGAGTCCCAAACCAAATTTTCCATAGAGTCCATTTCGACACCAAATGTTCCCCTAGAGATCCCTTAGCCTAAGGAATAAGTCATTCACAAGATCCTGAAAGGCTATTACGTCGAAATGTGGCTTCTACCAAAGCCACCCACACCTACAACATAGTATATGAATTGGTGCAGTCGCCCGTTACCATGTCAATGCTAGAAGTCCTCCAGTCATGCCCATCTCAAAGAAAAGCTCTACTATTTTTTTTGGGCACTGTGGATCCTTTAGATGATCGTTTGATCTTCTTTGATGTTGAAAAGTTAGAACATACCCCTTTACCTTCATCCGTTTCCTTCCAAATACTAATCAAGATTTGTAATGCCCATGTTCAAAGATGTATCATTAACAAGGGCACATCCACCTCTTTGATGTCTTCCTATGTTTGGAATAAGATCGGATCGTCTGAATTATCCCCATCCAACATCATTTTACGTGTGTTGGATGGTCACCCTCTCAGCCCCTTGGCATGTTCCGCAATTGTATTGTCACACTTGCAATAAATACCGTTTTTATTGACATAGAATTCATTGATGCCCCCTTGTATTATAATATCCTCTTGGGTCGTAGCTACACCTATGCGATATCAATTTTTGCATCTGTGCTTCACTGTAAGATGTACTTTCCCCACAATGGAAATACTGTCACCATCGATCAGTTGACATATTATGAAACGAAGTCTCAAACCTCCCCTGCGCCTATTGTATCTTTAGTGGTTGATAAAAAATCAGTTGCACCTCTCACCAGTGTTTTATCAAGAGTCTATAAAAATTCCACCTTTCTTGCTTTATTCCCTTCCCCTCCCCCCTCTTATCATTGGGCCCAGCTCATCAAGTGTTTCATGTTGCAAGCGTCTCGGGCTAGCAAAAAGCGGCCTGATTCAACTAGCCAGCAACCAACACCTCCGCAATCTGTCGTTGTTCACTCGATTCAGCTTTGAGGACCTTCTCCCCAAGGACCTTCTCCTTCTGCTGGTGTCTCTCCCAACCTTTTTCAACTAGGAATGGTTCCCACAAGCCTTAACATTTTGGGAGAAATTCTTCTAGGCCATTACCCTTCTAGTCAGATACCATTTTTAACTCCCCCCTGTGGATTCTTTTCGATGCCTGTTATGGCTACGTTGAGTCTTCCCAATTTCACCTTGGGGATCCAAATCTCTTACATTGATCCCCCAAAAAACAACCCACATGGTCATATCAAACCATATACTGATTTTACCCCGGTTCAATCAGTCGCCATGACCCCTCCCTTTGCTACAGTGCCACAGCCATGTCAATAGGATCCCACTCATGTTGCGAAAGCATCTGGTGAGGGGGGCAAAGCCAAAAACAAGGAACTTAAGGAAAAGGCCTCCCAGATAGCTCCTACTCCTCCCAAGCCTCCAAATCAGTCACCTCCATGCACTTTGTGTGATGTTTTTGGGAATTCCACCCATAACTATCCTGAGCTTCCTCGTCTCAAAATTGCGGTCAACGAGAAATTTCTTGAATCTCACATCCCAGAGGTCCATGTTACCTTACATGATTTAGCTAAGAAAATCAAATCGTTGTGCACAAATCACCCCTGTGATTTTTGTGATCTTTATGGCCACTATTCTCATATTTTTCCTTGTCTCGACGACATTCGTGATACCCTTGAGGAAATTTGTGAAATAGAGGCCGCTCGTAGTGGGTCCTGTACCCCTATACTTGTGATTTATGCTTCAACAGAACCAGAGGAAATTTATACACCCATTGTGATACCTCGCTCTGATGTTGAGTTAACAGAATCTTCAGTCATTATTCTCTATCTGTCGTCATCCATGAGATCCACAGTGGAAGACCCCTCTGGGGCATCCCCTTTTGTTTCGGTCGAACCTCCCTCAGTGAACACCTTGGTCTCAACATCGATAGATGTTTCATATACTAGCTCTTCGCATACCCTCCATAGAAATGCGTATGTGAACAATATCTCTCATGAAAATGTGTCAGGTAGCCCCGCTGCGTCATGTGGTATCCCTTCCACTAGTCCTCCCATATTCCATTCTGATGAAGACATTATGGAAGCCATGACCACCCGCTATTTTCCTTGGGACTATATGCACCATCGTGCATACTTCTTTCCACAGTAGTCCCATGACTAGCATGTTGTGGAGTCTAAATACTCCATCCATGATGAAGTTGATTGGTTCAGAAACCCCACTCCTGCACCAGATGCTTTCAAAGAAGGAAATGTGGCCAATATCTCTCCTACCATTAAAATTAACATTTCCCATAAACTAGGGGTAGAAGAAAACATTACCTTGGGGGCACATTGCACCCCAGAATAAATTGAGGCTTACACTAAGCTATTCAAGGAATTCCATGATGTTTTTGCCTAGTCCTATTCAAAGATGCCCAGACTTGATCCCACAATTTTCGAACACCAAATCGATACATGTCTCGATGCCAATACTGTTCGTCAAAATTTGATACCCATTAATCCTTCCAGAAAAGAGGCTATCAAGATTCATTGTGTCCAAAGACGGTATAAAGCTTGAATCTTCATCCACTCAAGGTTCAAGCCATTCTTGAGTTTCCCATTCCTCGTACCTTGCTCCAGTTACAAAGCCTGCAAGACAAAGCCAACTTCATTCATCGGTTTGTCCCTGACTATGCCACCACTCTGCATGGGTTTCTAAGACTCCTTAGATATCACATTCCATTTGTTTAGGATGACTATAGTCAAAATTATTTTGATGCCTTGAAACATGCTCTCACTTCTTCTCCCTTGATTAGTCATCCTAACCTTGAGAGGGATTTCATCCTGTACATCTTAGTTTCCACCCATTAGATCGTAGGGGTCCTCAGTTAGGAAGATGGAACCAAAAACGAACATGTTATCTATTATGTCAGTAAGAACCTTGTGGGACCCTTTGTGTCCTACCCGCATGAAGAGAATTTGGCACTTGCCGTCATGTTTTTTCTCCAAAATCTTCATCATTATATCCTTACGTGTTCCACCAAGGTCGTGGCCAATTCCAACCCCATGGATTTTCTATTGAGTCGAAGTATCATCAATTGGAATTATGCCCGTTGGATCATTGTCCTTCAAGAGTTTAATCTTGAATTTGTCACACCCAAGAGTAAGAAAGGTTTAGCCATTGTTGAACTCATTTTTGAATTGCCTACTGGTACGCGTGATCCAACGGTTAATGATGATTTACTTGATGAGCACTTGTTTGCCATTACTTCAGACGATCCTTGTTATGGTGACATCCATTCTTACTTGTGAACCCAAAATGTCACTTCCCATATTATCATGATGCTCGACGACGTATATGACACCAAGCCCCTTGCTACCTTATCATTAGTGACGATCTTTATCACCACAGTGTTGATTCTGTCCTTTTTTGTTGTCTCACACACACTAAAGTTAAGAAAGTTCTTAATTCCTTCCATAGCAGTGATTTTGATGGAAACCTCTCCGGTTTGACCACTAACCAGAATATTATGCACTCTGGGTATTTTTATCCTTCTCTCTTCGGTGATTGCATTGAAGCAGTCAAACACTATTCCAATTTCCAACTATTTTCCCCAAAGGACAAACTCCACCTACTCCCCTCTATCCTTTCATATCAGCCAGTCCTTTCTGTAAGTGGGCCATTGAATTCAGGGAGTGTTAACCTCCATCTATTGGTAACCACAAGTATATCATCATGGTGATTGACTATTTCACCAAATGGGCTAAGGCCATGCCAAATTTCAATAACATGGAAGCTACCGCGACTCTCTTTTTCTTTAACCGTGTTATCGCTCAATTTGGGGTTTTGAAATAATTCATCTTTGACCATGGCTGAAATTTAAAAGATGAGATATGGCATGAGCTCTCCTCTCTGTTGGGATTTGTGCACCAATATTCATCATCCTATTATCCCTAGGGTAATGGTCAAGTTGAACCAGTTAATATAATCCTTAAAACTATGCTTCAACAGACAGTGAAGAAGCACAAAACTAATTGGAACCTTAAGCTCTTCCCTGCTTTGTGGGCCTATAGGACTTCTGTTAAAATCACCATCGAGTTTTCTCCTTTCCACCTTGTTTTTGGTGATGAGGCAGTTTTACCGATCGAGTGTGAGATATTACCCTCCCGTCACTTAGTCATCGAACTTCTCCCTGACACCCAACCTTTATAAAAAAATACTTATCGTGCGTGAGCATGCTTCTGAAGGCCGTTTTGTTACATTGCAAACCATCTAAGTGACCAAGAAGTGTACCAAAGCTCAATATGACCGAAAATTCCACCCTTGTACCTTTCACGAAGGTGATCTTGTTCTAGTGTAAGACTAGGCTCATGATGTCCTTGGAAATGGGAAGTTTGACTCATTATGGCTAGGAAATTGCATCATTAGTAGGGATTTGGGAAAGGGGGCATACCATCTAGAGGATTTTGAAGGCCAACTCCTTCCTAACCCTCGCAATGCGCTTTACCTCAAGAAATTTTACCCATAGCATATCCCATCGACATGCGTGTATTTATTTCTGTCATGCATTTTGGTAGCTTGCATTGTTCATCATCATCTTATTTGTTGTCTTGTGGAACCTTTTAGGTGGATCCATCATCCACACCATATATCGGCTATGTTGATGGTGCAAATCGCTTCTCCTAGAATATAGCCTCGACATCTTAGGCCATTTTTACCCCCTTGCATTTGTTAGTCCTCTCCAATGGCATATGCATTGGATCTGCCACCAATAACCAGGCCAAATATGATGCAGTGATAGGTTTGTTAGTCGATGCCCTTGATCATCACATCCTCCATCTTTATGTTCATTTAGATTCAGTTTTTCTTTTCATGCAATTGAATGACGTGTATCATGTGAATAACCATGTCCTTTTTAGAAGATATTTATGAGTGAAGTTCTTAGTCCGTGAATTTGAAACCATTACATTCAGTCATGTACCTAGAGCCCAGAAGCACAATGTAGATAGCATTGCAAACAATATTCTAGATTGGCACTTATCACATGCATTAACACAAGACAATCATAAAAAAAATGGTGAAACATATACTCGTCATATATAAAAGGATGCATATCCATATTATGTATTGAAAAAATCATAAATTTTTGGAGTCCACTACTATAAATAGATCTGACATGCCCATAGCACGTTACAAAATAAAAACTATGGGAACAACATGCCCCTACATCTAATCACTATCTGGAGGGTCCTGAGCCAATGGCTCGGCTCCACCAGCCTGGAGATCTTGAACTGCCTGTCTCGCCATCGCCATGCACTACATGATCCCTCGCCACTCAGAGGGTATCCCTATGCATCCCTTGATGTACTGGTCCTCAAGATCATGCCACCTGTTCCCTGATACACCAGTCAAAATCATATCACACCTGCATCATATATCCTCTAGCAGAGCCTCACAGTCAGGTCTATGGTCTCCTCTCGCTCCACTAGATTCCACAACTCCAAGTGCTACGGGTCGTCCCATATACCCTTTCAGCTTCAACGGTGCTATATCAGCATAATAAAAGTCATGAATCAGTGCCACATACATAACATAAAAAACTTTAAATGCACCATAATATATAACAACTTTCACTTTCCATCTGGTCCCCATGCTTGACCTGGTGGAAGTGGTAAGTCAGGGTCCCCCTAAAAGTTCATACCAATGTATAGATATTCATCTATGTACAGCAACATCTGATCCCAATGTGCGAAGAACTTGGGTCATAACACCTATTCGACTCTCTCGCCTCCTCCTCTTCATAGAAACTGACCCCAATGGTGCATCCTAGGCTCCCATGAGCCCCCATCCTGGATCTGCACATGAGGCTGAAGTGTGCATATTTTCTCAAAGAAGAATAAGCATGACACCGTACCAAAAGCATAGTCATGGTTCACGTGTTTCTTGCATATCAAAAACTGTCGTTTCACCGAGGACAGAATCATCTGGGCCCACCTATAGTAGGTCCCACTCAGAGCACTCTCTACCAACGTCATCTACCCCCCATTGATGTGATGGAATGCCTAGTTCCCCAGGATCTGCAGTAGTGCTATGACGACAATTCATGTCTCTAGCCACTCTAGATCACTGATCGAAATGGTTGTGCCCTTAGAAAAATCATCTAGTCTACAATGGGGCTCCATGAGCTATGATATGTTTCGTCCACGCGGTAACATTGGATGTATATTTCCCACCATCTCTAGTGGTAGGAGTGGAAGTATATGTCCTAGATGGTTAGCTCTATCCTGTGCCCATGCACCATAAAGGCCTCCTGGTCCAGATCCCAATCGCTGACTATCCTCGATGGTAAGGTCTCACCTACCCTCATCAGTGGGTTCTCAACCAACTTGAGAACCCCATCTTGCAAGTGCTCATCATACCACCTGATCCCCCTGTATTTCGGCACGAAGCACATTAAAATCTCTCTCTCACCAGTTGATCCTCAAATCAACCATACCTGCACAATGCCATCATTTTTTTCAGTTCAGAGAAGAAAAAATTCATCATAAAAAATCAAGTCCCGGTCCTCAGCCAACAAGCTGACCAAATCTCCCCTTCAACTCCAAATTACACTTTTCAGGCTCTACATCGATGAGCTTGTAGTTTTTCCCTCTGGAAATTGTGATCGAAGTCATATTATAGGCCCTAGAAGGTGCGAGCCAAACGTGAGGAGAGGTAGGGGTCTCTTACTGAGCCCTAGACACCTAATCTGAAAAGAAAAAAATCAATACAAATGTAGAGTATGGTTAGGGAACCTACCTGCAACTGACAGATCTGGATTCCAATAGTCAGTTTGTCTGCTATGATTGTTGCAATATTTAGGGCCTTCTCCTAATCTCCAAATTCATCATAGCTACACTAGAAAATTAATCAAATTGGAGGTAAATTGTCATATTAAAATAAAAACCCTAAATTTTATTTCGCCAATTGTGACCAAAGAGTATCTCGGTTTGATGAGTCATCAGCACCATTGGAAAGCTCTCACTGAGCACTATAAAGGATATAATTTTGTTTTTGTTAATTTGAAGCTTCACTAGGAAGCCTTTTTTCCAAGAAGGGTCACTTTGTTGCCTCTTAAAATCAAATTTCTTCACTTGCGCTGCTTGTACTTGAGGCATCACTTTGCCTTCATACTTGTCAAGGTGTGTGTCGATATTCATCATGAAAAACCATCTTTTTCTCATGTTTTTATGTTCCCCACTGGGCCTATCTTGTGGGGCAGCATCATCGAGTCACCCTTGTTTAGAGCATCTGAGTTGAGTCATCAACACATTCATGGAGTCTCTCCCAAATCCCTTTGCCTCCTGCTACAGTATTCCATCCATTTTTGCCTTGTCTCTCTCTCGTGTTACCCATTTCAGTCTCCATTCATACTGTCCCCCATCCCCTCTATTAAAGTCATTTTATCTGTGATGAAAGATATCTCTTTTGAGAGTTTTCCATCAGGTCCTTAGTCAATTTTTTTCTTTTTCAGTTAGCCTTCAGTAATAATTTTGGTCACTGAAAAAGTCCTATCATGATATGCTACTCCTTCACATCATTTCATCACCATTTATAGGTCTAAAGTCAGGTCACTCCATCTCACATAGGTCAAGTCTAGGGTCAAAATTTCCATGGAAAAAATCTTCAATTTTTCCACTAAAAATAAGGTAGTGAAACCTTCATTTGATTCATAAAAGTCTAGTTGAAGGAGAAAATCAGTTCTTATAGTTCAAAATAAACTCTGCATGTTATAAAAATTTCCTATTCTGTTGCTGAATTTGAAGAAGAAATGAAGAGCATTGCTAAATAAATTTATCTTTCGTTTATCAAAGTTTTATCTTTAATAATTCGAAAAATCATTCTCAAAACCATAGGATTTAATCCTATGCATTATCTCCCACTACCCATTCGACACGTTGCATACCCATACTTGTTAATTATCCATGTCATATCAAATTTACTATCCCCCTACCCCACCATTCATTAAACTCTGACACACGCTAACCATCTCCCATCTCACCGATCATTCATCGCATCCAATCACATCCGACAACCCATACGAGACTACGGCCCCCCTCATCATCCAAGATTTAACGTCCCGGGGGGGGGGGTTCTGAAAATGGTGGTTTCAAAACCCAACCCAACCACTACGTGTCAACTACATGTTATTTCACATCCCCGCATGAAACCACTTACTACCAATCTACCCCTCTGAAATCCCGCTTATTCATCGTATCAATCCACTACTCCATCCGCCATTCATGATATTCCAACGTGGACTCTCCAATAACATTAATTCCCACCTTTCCATAGCCATTAGTGAATTAAATTAATTGATAATTGTTAGGCTAATGTACCCGCACCACTTTCAACGAGAAATAAACCAATTGTCCATAAATTCACCACTTAAAACCTATTCAACCCTTCACTTTCATTCACTCTGCTCTGAAACAGGACAATTACCAATTCAAAGTTATTTCCAGAAATTCTAGAACAATAGTTTAACAACCATTCAAAGAAATTTGATCATTGTTTGAAATAATCCCTGCAACTGTCGACATTCTTCTGATTTGTAGAGATTTTCCTCAGTCTCGACCTCTATTTTTCATCAAAAATTCATGTTTCTGCCATTTCAACAAAGCCGATCATGCCTCCAAAGAACAAAGGACTAGAAGAACTAGTAAGTCTGTTATTACATCCTCCAATTTACATTCATCACATACCATTAGCAGACAAAGACCATAAAATCCATGAAACCATTTGTGAACTTGAGTTATTTGAATTATATTACTAGTTAGAAGATAAATTCTTAGATAAATATGATGATATAGTACTATGGGATTCTAACCTCCCACATTTTATCTGTCCTCACACCCATAGTGCTCCAGAATTTTTTAGAAGATGGCAAGCCTGGTACATGCCCAACCAGAGAGCTATTATCGTTCATACAGGAGAGATTTTAGTGACCGTCACTGCCCAAACCATTGAAAAAATGATGCAAGCCCCAACCATAGAGAATGCCACTCCATTTTCCCAAGAATAACTGATTGAAATATATCAGAAGTAATATTTTGCAAAAAGAGCTCAAACCCTTGAGCTATTTATGACTGAAAATGATCCATTACCGAAGAAAAAACCTCCATTTCCATCATCCATTTTCCCTGAAATATCCAAACAAATCATCACAGTCATTTCCTACCTTCTTGGTTATTATTCAAACCAATGGGTATATGAATCCATCATAGGATTCATGTCAATTTTCTCCATAGATTCCAAACCCTCTATAATTTTCAACTTTAGTCAATTGGTTGCAGATTCTATCCATGAGAAGTTGGTTAAATTTCCAACTAAAGAGGTCTTCAAGTATGCCTCTATGTTAGTGTACTTGTTCTTATATTCTTAGGGAGACAAATTTAATTTTTCCTTATAGAAATTGGATGAGGAAGGAAATCAACAGTTAATCATTTTCTGGACTTCATTAGTGATGAAAGAACAAAAAAAATATTCATATAAACAATTTGTAGAATTCTTTCTTCATCCAACACTCAGTTTATTGAACAATGCTACAGAGCCCAGGATCAGTGAAGAAATCAAAAAGGTGTTGCAGCTATCAGGTCAAGCTGGAACATGGGATTGTTATCTTTATCAAAACTATATAGAACTCAGGGTTTATGGTTGTGAGCTTCCCCTTACCATTTTCCAAAATTCCTCCCAATGAGGCTTTTTGCTATAAAGAAAGCTCAATGCAAAATCAAAACACAGATAGGGCCTTCTATCTGTAATAGGAAGACATCAAGGGAGGAAGAAAATAAATTGTTGAAAGAGATGCAGTTTAATCTGAGTTTCACATGGTCTTATGATCCAGTTGGTGTCATCTCTAAACTAAGGGTAGAGAATAAATCTACACCTTATTTTCATACACCTAGACCAGAGATTGAAAAATATACGAATCAGCTAGAATGGATTGAATGTAATTTAGAGGAGGCTGAAGAACAATCATTGTCTACATCATCACTACATACTCCTATTGCACATGAAAGAGAATGGAAAAGGGTTAGAGAAGGTCAGTCATCTCGAATGAATCATTCATCCAACAAAGAATTTGAAATTAATTAAAGGAAGAAGACAAAGCTCAACCCAAAGGTCAATCCTAGCAAGGATTCAGAGCATGAAGTAATTATCATTACCAAAGAGACACCTCCTTCCACACAAGAAAGTGATCAAAATACTTCAAAGCCTACTACTTCAACTTTTTCTCAAGATCAGTAGAAATCCATTCAAACTAGTACAATTTCTATAGGGAAAAAGGAGAAAACTATCTTTGACACCTTCAAGGAGATAAAGTTAAAGAATGAAATGTTAAAGACCAACACATAAAATTAGTTTTGGAAACAAACTCCAAGCTATCAAAGTAGGTTTCTCTTAGCCTCTGACTCAGAAAAGGGAAAAATGCATTTTTCTTTTCTTCATGCGCTAATTCCACAACCAAAATCAGAAGCAAATTACAAAATAATTTCATTTGAGTTTTATACTAAGGAAATAAATCCAATAGATCAAATGGAGTTACATAAGCAAATTGGTGAGATGATTTCATCAACTCTTACTAACACTGCTTTGAGTTTGTCAAAATTGCAGGTTCCATTAGCTAATGTACAATCACAGTTCAAAATGGAGAAAGTTTCTTCATTTGCTAAGGACACAAAAATCAAATTTCTGGAAGAATTGGTGATCAAAATTGGATATGATCCTTCCAATGTCAATGCAATAGAAGAAATCATTAAAAATAAAAATGCTGACATAGTAGCATTGAGGAAGCAATTGAATATTCCAGCTACATAATATCCTCTAGAAAAAGACCTTGAAGAGATTGAATCTCAGGAGACAGAAATGATGAAGTTGATAATGGAGCATAATGCTCAAATAAAGCAGATGGAATTAGAACTAGAAAATTCGATAAAGTAAAAGGAACTAGTTCCTTTAGAAGCAGTGCCTCTTGCAGTCATCCCTATAGCCACACCTTCTACAACAACTACTGCAGATGGAGCTTGGTAGCTCACTAAAGTAGTTGAGAATATGTCCATTCAAGAAGAAGAAATAAAGAAATTACAGGATCAGGTAGAATTGTTTCAATTTTAAAAATCTAATGTTGAAATTTCACATGCAGCTGAAGAACAGAGAGCCAAAACGTTAATTGAGAGGTTGCAGAAAGAGAAAAAAGAATTAGCCATTGGAAATAATCTTGTCCAAGTAAATGAAATAAAATGGGTAGACATCATGGAATATTTAAATGAGATTTGGCCAAGTATACAGATTATATTTGAGCAAAAGGAGATGATACAGAAATAAAATGAGGCCATTACAAAAATCAAAGCACAGCTTGCAAATAAGCCTGCTATAGAAAGCAACATCATCAAGTTCATGAATTCAAAGAACAGGTATGAGTTGGATGATTTGGGCATATATGACAGAACAAAAACAATCCTGGAAGTAAAGAAGGTGCTCAAAAAGAAGAATTTAATTCTTTAGCTTGAGGAGAAGTGTCATAGTATGGAGATCACAGTTCAGAGATTTTTTAGCAAAATAGAGCCTCTGACATAGAAAGGATTTCCCTCTCTGCTTGTAATCAATGATAAATTGAAATTTCCAGATATACTGCCAATTTTTCAAACATCAAAGGCACATTTATAGGAAGGGCATTGTTGGGAACATTAAGCAATGATACTTTTATTCAATATGAGATTAAACCTGTTTTTGTGGTGAGGCCCACTTTTCCAAGTGTACTGAAATGGATGAAGTTTACCAAAAGCTAATAAAATTGGCCATCCCTGATGAAGGACGCTGGGAAAAACTGTGTGAATTTTAGGATTAATGAGTAAAATAAGAAATGTCAATCTCTCCCAGATCATCAGTCAAATTGATAGCCAGTGCAACCCACAATTATTGCCTTCAACAATTTTTTTTCGTTAGAGCAGCGCCAACACATCAAATGAAATTTATTTCCATGTTGCAGTTAGAGTTTAGTTGGAAAATAAAGAGCTATCTATTATGATAGCCTTTAATGCAATCTGTTGTAATTTATTTTTTCTATAAATACTTCACTGCACGAAGTATTAGAGGTTGGAAAATCGAGTTTTTGAGACTTTGTGTATTACTGTGGATCTATTATTAATGATATCAAAGGAGTTGCAACAAATTTTGTGATATTCATGTGGTATTTATTTTGAGCATTGCATTTTTCTCCATTATTTCATTTCCATTTCAATTTCTGTGTAAAAATATTATCAATTTATAAATAGAGATCAGTTATAAGTTCTGTTTATTAATATTTCTAAAAATGTTTTTTATCCATGTCATATCACATTTACTATCCCCCTACCCCACCATTCATTGAACTCCAACACACACTAAGCATCTTCCGTCTCACTGATCATTCATCACATCCGATGACCTGTACGAGACTTCGACCCCCCCTCATCATCTGAGATTTAACGTCTAGGGGGGGGGGGGTGTCCGAAAAGGGTTTATTCAAAACCCAACCCCACTGATACATGTCAACTACATGTTATTTCTCACCCCCCCGCATGAAACCTCATACTTCCAATCTACCCCTCTGAAATCTCTCTTATCCGCCGTATAAACCACTACTCCATCCACCATTCATGATATGCCAACGTGGACTATGGATTGTCCAATAAAATTAATTCCCACCTTTCCATAACCATTAGTGAATTAAATTTAATTGCTAACCATTAGGCTAACGTACCCGCACCACTTTCAATGAGAAATACACAAATTTTCTATAAATTCACCACTTAAAACCTGTTCAACCCTTCACTTTCATTCACTCTCCTTTGAAATAGGACAATTACCAATGCACAGTTATTTCCAAAAATTCCAGAACAGCAGTTTAACAACCATTCAAAGCAATCTAATCATTGTTTTAAATAATCTCTGCAGTTGTCGATATTCTTCCGATTTGCAGAGCTTTTCCTCATTCTCGACCTCTATTTTTCATCTGAAATTCCTGTTTCTTCCATTTCAATAGAGCCAATCATGCCACCAAAGAAAAAAGGACTAGAAGAACTAGTAAGTCTTCTATTACATCCTCCAAATCACTTTCATCACATGCCATTAGTAGACAAAGACCATAAAATCCATGAAACCACTTGTGAACTTGAGTTATTTGAATTATATTGCTAGTTCTAAGATAAATTCTTAGATAAATCTGATGATATAGGACTTTGGGATTCTAAACTCCCATATTTTATCTTTCCTCACCCCCATAGTTCTCCAGAATTTGTTAGAAGATGCCAAGCCTGGTGCATGGCCAACCAAAGAGCTATTATCGCTCCTAAAGGAGAGAATTTAGTGACCATCACTGCCCAAACCATTAAACAAATGATGCAAGCCCCAACCATAGAGAATGCCACTCCCTTTTCCCAAGAAGCACCGATTGAAATATATTAGAAGTTATATTTTGAAAAAAGAGCTCAAACTCTTGAGCTGTTTATAATTGAAAATGATCCATTACCCAAGAAAAGCACTCCATTTCCATCATCCATTTTCCCTGAAAGATCTAAACAAATCAACACTGTCATTTTCTACATTCTTGGTTATTATTCAGACCAATGGGTAGATTAATACCTCATAGGATTCAGGTCAATTGTTTCCATAGATTCCAAACCCTCTATCAATTTCAACTTCAGTCAAATTCAAGCCATGAGAAGTTGGTTAAATTTCCAACTGAAGAGGTCTTCAAGTATGCCTCTGTGTTAATTTACTTGTTCTTATATTCTCAGGGAGACAAATTTAAGTTTTCCTTACAGATATTAGATGAGGAAGGAAATCAACAGTCAATAATTTTCTGGACTTCATTAGGGATGAAAGTGTCAGGGTCCCGTAATTTGGCAGATTGGCTAAACCAAATGACAGGGTAACATCAGACCAGTCCTTAGAGTCCTAGGACCTAGCCTTCCTGGACTCAGAGAGGGCTTTCTCTATTGTGTGAAGGATGTGAACTTGTTCACTTCGAATGATTGATTTTAGGCTAATTTTTAAGTGTAATTTGTTTGTTTGTTTTGGGTTGGGGTAAGATGACTAAGTAGGATAGGTGGAATGAGATATTATCAAATCAATAGGGCTATGGGGTCAGATGAAGTCGAGGGTGCCTAAATTATGAAGACAGAGTGTATTGTAGGGTCGATTTAGCAAGGTTAATGGATCCTTAGGTGATGATGAGGTGTAATGAACATTAAGTTTGGGAGAAACTAAGAGGTCTTAAACATATATAGTCTGAAATAAATAACTCATGAGGTAGGGAAAACCATTAATCTCTATGAACAATACTCAAACTGATAAACATTTAAGATGAACATTCCGGTGAGATATAGAAGCATTAGAACTGCTAACTTTAGAAATTCACCTTCAGCTTTTTGAGAAAACACATAAGATAAACAAAAAAATCAATATATGGAGAGGGAACTCCTAAAAAACATATATCAAACTATCAGGAGCTCCGAAACAAGTTGGTAAGCATGGGCAGAGGGCAAGATCGAAACAAGGCCTCTTTGTCTTAACCTAATCAATCAATATTCCATAGAAAAGCTTCAAGGTAGGGTTTTGAAAACTTTAAATAAGCAGGGCATACCATGAATCATATTTATAAGCTAACATAATAACCATTCATGAAACAAAAACAAGTTTTAGTGGGCCTAAGGAGCAGTCAATAATTCCTTAAGATGACTAAAAGAAGAAAACATCAAAACTATAGCAAATAGGAGGTTTGAGGTGCTTCCATGAGCATATATCAACCTATACTATTATGATCTATAGCATACAAGCAGAATGAAAAAAAATGAGGACAAGAAAACATTAACAAGTTAGGAAAACATCACCATTCACCAAGCTATGGAATACTGCAAGCAATCTTCTCCAACATCAAGCCACACAAGCCATTTATTCACTTCATAAAACCAATATCTTGTCCAAGCTCATAAAACCATGTATTTCTCTTAAACACATCAAGCCCCAACTATTTACAATGAATCCTCATGTCTTATATAACAAACGAGGAGAGGAGAGCCTACTAGAGCATCTAGAAGCCTATTGGCCAAAGAGAAATATCCTAACTTTTCCTTGAGGCTTTGCAAAGTCCAAGGCACAAAAATATCTAAATAAATATCTTTTCCGACTATAAATGGAAATAAAATTGAATTTTAGGCTTGATATGCCTAAGAAAACTTTCCAAATGCACATTTTTCCCACTCAGCCGCAGGAGCGTAACACGTGTCAAACAGTGAAAATTTTCCAGGTGCATAACACAGAAATAGGCCCTGTTGCAACAGTCTTTTGGAGGTCTTCCCGACATCGGATTTGCCTCCGTGATGGCTCGTTGGAAATCCTGATGAGTATAATTTCCAAAAATGTGTGATTTTTTCTGAGTGGATTCCATTTACCTTCTCAAAAATCAAATCTCCCAACACTTCTCTATGCGTAACACCTGGTCTGAAAAGGAGGCAGAAAGGTCAAATTTTTGATGTTTTTTGACCTTTCGAGGGGGTGAAAATGCTCGAAATGATCTGAGAATCGGTGAGTATACTATTGGTGATGTGAAAAATAAAAAAACATAAAATTTTATAGCTGAGGATGCACCAATGTTGTGCGTAACACTTACGGTGCTGCGCTCCTAGGGGTCAAAATTTGGAAAAAATAAAACGTTGTCCAATTTGCCTCAAAAATTGTGGAATGGTCCTTTAAGAGGTCTTGGACACTTGTTGAGAAGCCTCAGCCAAAAATCCAAGGCTGTCATGATTTTTTTCCTCTTTTAGGTTTTTGATCTCTATGTGGCAATTCTAGCCAAACTTCTCCTGTGTGCAGCGCCATTTTGCAGAGGGCATTTGGAGGCCTTCTCGGTGTCGGAAATGGGCCTGTAATGGCTTGTTGGAAATAATTATGAGTCTAATTTCAAAAAATTATTGATTTGTGCTGAGTGGATGACATTTTCCTGCTAAAAAATAAAATCTCCATACACTACTCTGTGCGTAACACCACTTCAGCAAAAAATAGGGTGTTTTGCAACCAAGTTTTGGATCACTTCCTGATGTCAGATTTGGCTCCGTGATGGATCGTTGGAAATACATTCAAGTATATTTGAAATTTGACTCATCAATAAAGTCATTTGGACACTCCAGCTGTGATAAAAACGGATTTTTCCAAGGTCACTCCAGCAGTGCATAAATTCTCTGGTGACACCTGTATTTTTGACATTGCTCCCAAACCATGATACCTGTGTAAAAAATAAAGGAGTTTGTTCTTATTGGACCTATTATGGACAAGAAACTCTCTAAATTTTGTAAAATTCATCTATGTTAGCTCAGAAACATAGTTTGAAGCAAAACTAGCCCTAGGAGTGACAAATGGCTTGACTCTTGGAATGAGTTCTTGGAAAATGATGGAGGCATGATGAGTGTCATGACAGTCATGACAGTTGTCATTGAATGTATCATTTGTATCATTGTCTTGGTCAATTTCTTCACCCTCAAACTCTGTCTCACCCTCATTATTTGTTTTCTCTTGGTCTTCAGTTTCTTCACCCTCAAACTCTGTCTCACCCTCATTATTTGTTTTCTCTTGGTCTTCAGTTTCTTCACCCTCTTCCCCTGTGTCTTCATATTTATTTTCTTCATCTATTTCAGCACCTTTGTCACTGTGATTGGGCTCACTTTCATGCTCAAAATCATCTTCTTCTTGGCTATATTGGGCACTTTCCTGCTGACTGTCATTTTCATTGTTATTTTCATAATCCCCTTGGCTATCATCTTGCTCATCATCAACACTCTTTTCTGCACCAGAGATTGTTTTATGGGTGTCACCACTATCACTATTTTGATCCAATGGCTTACTTTCTTCCTTATTTTTAGATTTTCATGTTCATTTTCCTCCTCTATTTCATTACTATTTTCTTCATCATTAGGCTCTATTTCTGCCCTACTGTCCTTACCATTTTCATCACTTTCATCCATGCTATCATCACTCTCTTGGTCTTCTTTTTAGGCTTTGCCTCTTCTTTGTTGTTGTCATATCATTGTTCTTTGGCATACACAATATTTTTTTCTTTTGCAAAACCTAACCAAAGATATTTAAAATTGATTTCTTAGGCTGCCTAGGGTTTGGTTTAATTAAGCCTTTGAATATCTCTTTGCTTAGGCAAATGAAAGCTTTGGAGGCAAGAAAATAAACCATCAACCTTGTGTCTTGAATTTTGCAGAAACTTTGGAGGTGAAAAATCAAAATTTTGACTCCTTTTATCAATTTTAGACAAACTCTATCTATGCGTAACATCGGTGCGTAGCGCCAGTGCGTAACAGGTAGTTTGTAGGCACTCTGTTATGTCTGTGCGTAACGCCAATTTTCATAGGGAATTTGGAGGCCTTCCCGGTGTCGGAATGAGCTCCGTGATAGCTCTTTGGAAATATTGTTGAGTCTAATTTCCAATAATTCTTTTGTTTTTCCATTTGGTTTCCAGTTACTAGTCCAAAAGTCGACTATCCCAACACTAGTCAAAAACTGCTGAATGATGGTGCAAAAATGTAGAGTGCTGGTGCAGACAACTTTTGGAGGCCTTCCTTAACTCAAAATTGAGCTCATAATATCTAATTGGAAATATATTCAAGTATAATTTTCTTTTGACTCATCAAGAAAGTCATTTGGACACTCCATCTGTGAGAACACCTCATTTTCCCAAGGTCACTCCAGCAGTGTAGAAATTCTCCTGGGACACCTGTGTTTTTAATATTGCTTCCAAACCATGATACCTATGTAAAAACTGAAGGAGGTTTTTCTGCTTGGACATATGATGGAAAAAATAACTCTTACTTTTTCCAAATTCATCTATGTTTGGTCAAAAACATATTTTTAAGCAAAACTGGCCCTAGGTGTGGCAAATGACTTGGCCCCTGGAATGAATTCTTGGAAAATGAGAGAGGCGTGATGTTTATGCATTGGTATGGCTTCATTATTGCTGATATGACCTACCATATGGATCTTCTTCTCTGATGCCTATTTTCCATAGCAAACCCTAGCTTAGTTGGAAGAGGAAATTAGGGTTTGGTGTAGGGAAATTAGGACTTCCTTGTAGAGGGAGGGGAATGAAGGGGTTAAGGGTTGTATAAATTCTTGGGGAAATTTTGGGGAATAGGGATGGATGTTATGGAGTAGGGGAAAGTGGAATTTCAATAATTGAGTGAGGGGAAAGGGTCCAAAAAAGAAAAACATAGGCCTAGTCTCAAAAAGCACCAATTTGTAGCAATAGGCTAGGTTTTGTAGAAAGATGATGAGTTTGAGGGATAGGAGTGATGGGAAGTTTTTATGAAGGTTTATTAAGGATAGGAGGAGGTGTAAGATCATCAAGGTACAAGCCTTGTCGATGTTTTAACCATGGAGGTCATGAAACCAAGAAAATTTTGCCCTAAAAAACCCTAGATGGACCATGGAGGAGTTAGGAAAAAAAAATAGAGGGATGAGGCCAAAGGTGACACAAAAAAGACACACTGAGTGACATGAGCCCATGATGGGTCTTCTGGGATGGGTGAGCTGAGCTTGACATGACGGAATGATGAAATAGTGAAAAATTATCTTGAGGATAATGAAGGCAGTGAGATTTATAGAACTCACAATGTCTATGAACTTTGTTTCTAGAAATCTTGGGATAATAATTTAGTCATCAACAAAGGAAAAAATTACTGATGACTAATAGAAAGAACAAAAAGAATATTCATATAAGCAATTTGTAGAATTTCTTCTTCATCCAACACTCAGTTTATTGAACAAAACTATAGAGCCCAGGATTAGTGAATAAATTAGAAAGGTATTGCAGTTGTCAGATCAAGCTAGAACATGGGATTGGTATCTTTATCAAAACTATACAAAACTTAGAGTTTATGGTTGTGAGCTTCCCCCATAAAAGCTGCCAAATTTCTCCTAATGAGGATTTTTGCATTAGAGTACATCAGAAAAATGATTAATGTCGATGAAGTGCATTTTGTATGTGCTAAAAGTAAATCACAACTCAAAATCAAAACATCGATAGGGCCTTTTATTTGTAATAGCATGACAACAAGGGAGGAAGCAGATAAATTGTTGAAACAGATGCAGTTTAATCTTAGTTTCACATGGTCTTATGATCCAGTTGGTGTCATTTCTAAACTAAGGGTAGAGAATAAATCTACACCTTATTTTCATACAACTATACTAGAGATTGAAAAATATATGAATCAACTTGAATGGATTGAAGGTACTTTACAGGAGGCTAAAGAACAAGCATTGTCTACATCAACATTACAGACTCCTATTGCATAGGAAAGATCGGGGAAAAGGGTTAGAGAAGATCAACCATCTCCAATGACTGATTCATCCAACAAAGAATTTAAAATTCATTATAGGAAGAAGACAAAGCTCAACCCAAAGGTCAATGCTAGCAAGGATTTAGAGCAGGAAGTAATTATAATTACCGAAGAGACACCTCCTTCCACACAAGAAGGTGATCAAAATACTTCAAAACCTACTACTTCAATAGTTTCTCAAGATCAACAAAAATCCATTCAAACTAGTACAGTTGCTATAGGGGAAAAGGAGAAAACTATATTTGACACCTTCAAGGAACTAAAGTTAAATAATGAAATGTTAAAGACCAACAGATACAATTAGTTTTGGAAAGAAACTTCCAGCTCTAAAAGCAGGTTTCCCTCAACCTTTGACTCAGAAAAGGGAAAAATGCAGTTTTCTTTTCTTCAAGCAAAAATTCCACATCCAAAATCAGAAGCAGATTACAAAAGAACTGCATTTGATTTTGATACTAAGGAAATACATACAATAGATCAAATGGAGTTACATAAGAAAAATGGTGAGATGATTTCATCAACTCTCACTAACACTTCTTTAAGTTTGTCAAAATTACAGGTTTTATTAGCTAATGTACAATCAAAGTTGAAAATGGAGAAAGTTTCTTCATTTGCTAAGGAAACAAGAATCAAAACTATGGAAGAATTGGTGATAAAAATTGGACATGATCCTTCCAATGTCAATGCAATATAAGAAATAATTAAAAAGAAAAATTCTAATATAGCAGCATTGAGGAAGCAATTGAAGATTCCAGCTACAGAAGATCCTCTAGCAAAAGACATTGAAGAGACTGGATCTCAGAAGACAAAAATGATAAAGTTGATTGTGGAGAAGAATGCTCAAATAAAGTAGATGGCATCAAAACTAGAAAAAGTGATAAAGGAAAATGAACTAGCACCAAAAGAATCTAAAGTTCCTTTAGAAGAAGTGCCTCTTGTATTAATCCATATAGCCACACCTTCTATAGCAAGTACTGCAGTTGGAGCTGAGCAGCTTACTAAAGAAGTTCATAATATGTACATTCAAGAAGAAGAAATACATAAATTACAGGATCAAGTAAAATTGTTGCAATTTTAGAAATCTAATGTTGAAAGTTCGCATGCAGTTGAACCATAGAGAGCCAAAAATTTAATTGAGAGGTTGCAAAAAGAGAAAAATGAGTTAGACATTGGAAATAATCTAGGCCTACTGAAAGAAATAATCTGGGAAGACATCGTGGAATATTTAAATGAGATTTGGCCATGTATACAGATTATATTTGGGCAAAAGGAGCTGATACATAAATCAAATGAGGCCATTACAACTATCAAAGCACATCTTGGAGATAATCCTGCTACAACAAACAACATCATCAAGTTTTTGAATGCAAAGAAAAAGTATGAGTTGGATGATTTGGGCGTAGATGACAGAACATAAATGACCCTGGAAGTAAATAAGGTGCTCACAAAGAAGAATTTAATTCTTCAGCTCGAGGAGAAGTGTCATAGCCTAGAGATCACAATTCAAAGATTTTTTAGCAGAATACAACCTTTGACACAGAAATTATTTCCCTCTCTACTTGTTATCAATGATAAAATGATGAACAAAGAGGATTATTGGAGAAGAATTAACGAAACTTCCAGAAATACTGCCAAGTTTTCAAATATAAAGGGCACATTAACAGGAAGGGCATTGTTGGGAATGTTAAGAAATGATATTTTTATTCAATATGAGATTAAACATGTTTTTGTGGTGAGGCCCACTTTTCCCAAGTGTAATGAAATGGATGAAGTTGGCTGAAAGGTAATAAAATTGGCCATCCCTGATGAAAAACATTGGGAAAACTGTGTGAATTTCAGGAGTAACTAGTAAAAGCATAAAAGTCAACCTCTGCTAGATCATCAGTCAGATTGACAGCCAACGCAACCCAAATTTATCTCCTTTAGCAACCGTTTTTAGTTAGAGAAGCATCAACACAGAAAATTGAATTTATTTCCATGTTGAAGTTAGAATTTAGTTGGAAAATAAAGCGCTATATGTTATGATAGCCTTTAATGTAATCTATTGTATTTTAGTTTTTCTATAAATACTTCACTGTACGAAGTATTATAGGTTGGATAATTTAGTTTTGGAGACGTTGTATATTACTATGGACCTATTATTAATGAAATTGAAGGAGTTGTAGCAAATTTTGTGAGATTCAAGTGGTATTTCTTTTGATTACTGTGCTTTTCTCTGTTATTTCATTTCCATTTCAGTTTCTGTGTAAAAAACTTATCAGTTTCTAAATAGAGATCAGTGATAAGTTCTGTTTATTAATATTTCTACAAATATGTCTTTTCTTCTGATGAATGAATTCAGTAAAATGCTCATTCAAACCTCTGCCTTTTTCTACCACTATACACATATGACAACTTAATTCTGCTCAAATAGTTTTCTTATCTTGCCTCACTTTATTTTCTGCAATTTACTCTTTGAAATCAACTTTAGTTTCATTGATCATTATTTTTTATCCAACAAACAATTATTAAACAAATTTTAAAACATAGTAACTCATATCTAGCCAAAAATATGGCACTCAGCCTAAAATTGAATATTTTAAAAGTGACACAGAGAGAGCACTCTCTGGTTAGGTAGGGGTAGCTACCTAGCTAAAAGTTGGTTTGTGGTTACCTTTCTTCACTCTTATTTTCAGCCTAGGAAGTTGGGGAGAGTGATAACATTTCTAGCGCCGTTGCCGAGGAATGATTGTTTAATGTTCCCTGGAAAATATTTTATGAATAGGATGAAGTCAAGAAATGAGCCAAACACATAATTTAGATCTTAAGTTGGCTCCTAAAAGATACACCAGGTCAAACCCTGACCCTAATCCATCACCATTGGTATACAATCCTAAAAGTATTTTGAGAAAATATAAAACTAAGTCTCGACAGACAGGAAGTGTTTTTCCTCCATTAATTAAATCAAATTCCCTGCCTACGAGGTTTGGCTTAGAAGATTTGGTTTTCTCTCCATAATCTGAAAAATGTTTAATTAGAACCAAGTCTGAAACTTTTCTCTCAGAAGCTACTTTTGACCCTTTTGATTTTGAGTCCTTTACACCATTTTGTGAAACCTTTGAGTCTCAAACTGATACTGAAGTTTGGTCAAATTTCTATAAACTTAAAGGCTTAGTAGATAAATTTCAAGAAACCTCTGAAAAGGCCTATTTCCAATATCAAAAATATTATTTTTATACTTCTTTTACCTCATCATCTCAGACAGCTACACCATATGATCCTCCTTTCATTCCATCTTTACATTTGCAAACTTTTATTCAATCCACACCACAATTCACACCTCCACTACCTCCTCCATTAACCATGGGAAGATTTTCTCCACTGATTCTACCAGGTCAACTTACTAATCTACCTCAAAATTATGGTCAGAGGATGCCTCTCTTTGATGGAACATCAAGAATCACAGCCTATTATCATGTGGCTAAATTAATTGATTTTATAGACCTTGAAGAAATAGACAATGATGATGCTAAGATGTTTATTATTGCTCAATTTTTTTTCTGGAGAAGTAAAGAAATGGTTTCGCTCTCTTGGAGTTGGTACAATTGGTACCTGACAACAGCTAATTGATTTATTCATGACAAAATGCGAAGAGAATAAAAATCCACTGCAAATCCTAGCTGAATATAATGCACTAAAAAGGAATGCAAATGAGTTTGTCCAAGAATTCACAACTAGATTTAATAAGATATATCATTCAATTCCCGATAATATTAAACCACTGTCGGCCTTTCTTTACTCCATTATCCTGATGGTTTTTACCCTAACATGGCTTATCAGCTGAGGGAGAGAAACCCATCAACTTTTGAACAAGTACAAAGAAATGTAGTGGGTGTAGAGGCCAATCTGATTATTAAAAAGTCTAAGGTCAAAACATATAAAAGAGTCACAATAAAAGAAGAAGCATCCACTTTGTTATCACCCTAGTAATTTCTTAAGTTGTGGGATTTAAGTTTTTAGTCAAAGAAGACTAGCGGTAACCACAAACCTACTTTGGAAATCTAGGATCTAGCCTTCCTAAATTTCAGAGAGGGTTCTCTCTTTATGATTTAACTTTGTTTTATGTTTAGAGTTTTAGGCTAATTGTGATAGAACAGTTGGTTTTGGTTTTGAAATGTTTGGTGGGAAATAAGATCACTTAAAGAGAAATTAAAGCGAGATATACTAGTCCATTGGGCTATGGAGTCAAAGTCTAGCAAGAAGAACAAGAAGGCAAGGCCAAAGGGATGCTAATGTATTCAGGGCAAGGTAGATAACCCTCAAAGATTTGGATATATTGTTTTGATGAAATGTCTTGTTTCAAGATAAATGGCAATGAATAATCCTTTGATCTGGAAAAAGAGGAAGGAGGCACGGGTCAAATGGGACTAGGAGCAGTTAAGAATTCCTAAATCCGGAAATCAATAGAAAAAATTTAAATGATTAAGTAGTTAAGACAGGGGGTTTTTACACTAGTCCTGAAGTAATACTCCGAATTAATCATTAATATTGAACAACATATATGAAATTGTATGTAACTCAGAAAAGGAAACAATGATAGTAAGAATGTACTTTACTCTTCAAATTATCGCATGAATACTGAAGTATGAAGTCCAATTGGCTATTGTCCAGGCTGCTGCTTTGAAATCAACATATGTGAGCCTCCAACGTACCAGCCAAATGTCTATAATGTTCTTAGCAATATTATTCCACCCTAAACACTTCACAAACGGAAGTATTTATACAAATGTTTATTACAAATAACTTAGAGAGATCTAGGAATAACTCTAGGAGATATAAAATATCTTTACACATTAAGAGGGAAAACTGCTTAACAACTTGAGCAAGTTGTCCTCTTATCTAGAAAATATAGAACTAACTTATCTAACAAAAACTGTTTGTTGAATAGCTGTCCATGCTTACTGGAACATTGAAAAATATCTTTTGGAAGATGATTTAACTGATACTCTTTCCACTTATACTCTTTAACACTGTACTTCATCCATGATGTTCTTTCACGCTGTTTATTTATTATTTTACTGTTGTAAAAAGGGAAATTACAACAGTCAAAATTAGCTGGCTGTTGCTTTTCTCTCTGATACAAATTGACTCTGTTCTTTCACCCTGATACTCTTTTAACTGATATTTTAACCTTTAACTGTTGTAAAAAGAGACTTCTCAGCAGTAAAAAATCAAAATCAAATAACTGTTCTATTGTTTCCTTCTCAGATTGACTGTTTCACCTGCACTTTATTTCACTGTTTTTCTTCTTTGCTGCTACAAAAAATCTATAAAAGTCTGCCATTGTTTAGCATCTGGTATTTTTACACTTTTATGTTTTCTGAAGTTCTCATCAGCATTAGTATACTTGGAAAAATTTGGTTTGATAACAAGCAGATGTTTGATTTCATTTTGAATGAAAAATAAGTCTACAATATATTGGAGAACAACCTTTCCAGTAGGAGAGCCCTATGGCAGTGGCTTGTTGACCTGTTCTTTAGCATGATCCCTTATCTTTTCGTCATATTTTTTTGGTCCATTAATTTCTCATTGAAGACATGAATATCTAGAATGCCAGCTTGTCTTAGCATAGTGTATTTTTCTAAAAACTTGGTAATAGAAAAATTCATGGCATCACATTTTTCTTTTAGATTGTTCATTAGTGTTTTATTAGTCAAAACTTTCTTGATTTGCAATATTTTCTCTGTCCTATCCTGTATCTTCAATTCTTCTAGCTCTGTTCTGTTCTCACTGTTCAAGAAAGTGATTAGCTTTAATGCTTGTGTTGGTTTATCTGCTAATTCTTCTGTTGTATTCTGGATTTCTACTTGTGCTGCTAGAAGTAGGTCTCTCTGTTCATATATGATCTAGATTGATGGCCACTAAATATGTATAGCCTCAATTATATTGGTCCATAGGTAATTTCTTATGTAGGACATTTGTGCAGTGAAACTCAAGTCTTTTTGAAGGCTTTTTATTTTCTCTTCAAGTCTTTTGGCCCTTTTCTCATAATTTTTAGCATTAATTAATGCTGCTTTGTTAGATACTTCCATATTCTGAATCATTTTCTTCAAACTATTAATTTCATTGTTTTTCAGTGACATCTCCTCCATAGCCTTTACTACTTGTCCTGCATCATTTGTCTGTTGTACCTGTGTGGTTGAAGAATCTGTTGTTGATGTTGTGGCTGATTGTACTGACGCTACAATTGCAAATAACTCTTTTGGTGCCAATTTTTCTCCCAGTGTAGAAGGAACAACAGCAGTAATAATAGGTATGACTATAGGAATGGTGGAAGTATCAGTTTCCTTCACAGTTTCTTTTTCTTTTATAATTATATCCATTTGAATTTCCATATCTTTGATTTGGTCAGTTAGCTTTATGATCAACTACATCATATCCTGTTTTTCTTTCTGTTCTTGAAGTATCTCCTTACTCTATGGGTGCTCACTTTGAGGAAGTTTTAACTGTTTCCTTAAAGCAGTAATATCATCATTTTTCTTCTTGATCAATACTTCAGAAGCTTTCACATTTGATGGGTCAAATCCTATTTGTCAAATCAAATCTTCTAAGGCCTTGATCCTTAAATATTTGGCATATAAAAAGCCTTTGTCAACTTTCATTTGGTCTTGCATGTTGATAATGGTATTTTGAAAATTTTTCACACTCATGGATTTTGTCACCACAGTAGAATATAGCATCTCAGAGCTATGTTTGTGGAATTCTATTTAATCCAATTCATGCACCGTTTTAGTATCTACTTCAAATTCAACCTTTTTGTAGTCAGCCACTGTTTTTGGAGTTGAAGTAGTTGGTTGTAAATATGACATGATCATTTTATTTGAGGAGTTATCAAATGTTGTAAGTAACTTGTTCTGATTTCCTGGCCTATGTTTGAGAAATTGAGAATAAATCTCACTTTTGATTTCTTCATTCCTTTGTTTGATCTGTTTATATCTTTCTTTAATGTCCAAATCTTTCTCATCTGCTATTTTAGAAGAAGAAGAAGCTTCCATATTAACCTGCTTTTCGATCATTTGAGTATTTGATTCTTTGACTGCTGCTTGTTCTTTCTCTATTTTAATTAAAGAGACTTTAACAGAAATAGAAAAAGAACAAGCAGCAGTCAAAGAATAAGATACTCAAATGATCGAAAAGCAGGTTAATATGGAAGCTTCTTCTTCTTCTAAAATAGTAGATGAGAAAGATTTGGACATTAAATAAAGATATAAACAGATAAAACAAAGGAATGAAGAAATCAAAAGGTGAGATTTATTCTCAATTTCTCAACAGAGGCTAGGAAATCAGAACAGGTTACTTACAGCATTTGATAACTCCTCAAATAAAATGATAATGTCATATTTACAACCAACTACTTCAACTCCAAAAACAGTGGCTGACTACAAAAAGGTTGAATTTGAAGTAGATACTGAAAAGGTGCATGAATTGGATCAAATAGAATTCCACAGACATAGCTCTGAGATGCTATATTCTACTGTAGTGACAAAAGCCACGAGTGTGTAAAATTTGCAAAATGCCATTATCAACATGCAAGACCAAATGAAACTTGACAAAGGATCTTTATATGCCAAAGATTTAAGGATCAAGGCCTTAGAAGATTTGATTTTACAAATAGGAGTTGACCCATCAAATGTGAAAGTTGCTCAAGTATTGATCAAGAAGAAAAATGATGATATTGGTGCTAAACGGTCGCTCAAAAATGGCTTTATACGAAATGAGAGATAACTAAACGAAAAAAGAGGATATGAATACGATTGATCATAAATAACTACCCAAAATCAAAGATATAGAAATTCAAATGGATATACTTATAAAGAAAGCTGTATGAGAAAGCATTACTTCCACCATTCCCTGCGGTCATACCTGTAATGCTATTATTCAGGAAGAAAAATTATCACCAAAGTTATTGATATGCGATAGCCATTTTGGTAAGCCACAACATAAATCATAATTTAACTATTATGCAATTACCTTGAACTAAATAATCTGAAAAAATAATAAAGGCTATGAAAGATATATCGAAAAACAATGAAATTAACAGCTTGAAGAAAATGATTCAGAATATGGAAATCTCCAAAAAAACAACATTAATCAATGCCAACAATTATGAGCAAAGTGCCAAAAGACTTGGAAAGAAAATCAAAAGCCTTCAAAAATACTTAAGTTTCACTGCACAAATTTCTTACATAAGAAATTACCTATGGACTAATATAATTGAGGCTATACATCTTCAGTGGCCATCAATCCAGATCATATATGAACAGAGAGACCTACTTCTAACAACACAAGTAGAAATCCAGAAGACAACAGAAGAATTAGTAGATAAACCAGCACAAGAATCAAAGCTAATCACTTTCTTGAACAGTAAAAACATAACAGAGCTAGAAGAATTGAAGATACAGGATAGGACAGAGACAATATTGCAAATAAAAAAAAAATTGACCAAGAAAACTCTAATGAACAATTTGAAATAAAAGTGTGATGCCATGAATTTTTCTATTACCAAATTTCTAGCAAAATACACTGTGCTAAGACAAGTTGGCATTCCAGATATTCATGTCTTCAATGAAAATTTGATGGACCAAAAATAATATGACAAAAAGATAAGGGATCATGCTAAAGAACAGGTCAACAAGGCACTGCCACAAGGCTCTCCCACTGGAAAGGTTGTTCTCCAATATATTGAAGACTTATTTTTCCTTCAAAATGAAATCAAACATCTGTTTGTCATCAAACCAAATTTTTCCAAATTATCTTTGATATGACAGAAATTCGAAAAATTCAAGTGTGTAAAATACAAGAAACAAACGTGTAGACTTTATGATTTATTGTAACAGCAGTAACTGATGAAAACAATACGACAAAATAATCAATAGAAAATAACAAAAACAGTATTATTATTTTTACTCTTTTAAATCTCTTTTTCAACGATTAAGTTAAATATTAATTAAAATATGTAGTGAAAACGAAAATCAATATTAATATCAGAAAAACAACTGCCAACTAATTTAGCTGTATTATTCAATTTTTGAGATATAAAATAATAATTAAGCAATAAAAAAAACATGAAATTGAAATCTGATGTTAAAGAGTATAAGTGGAAAGATTATCAGTTAATTCATCTTCCAAAAGATATTTTTCAATGTGCCAGCAAGCATGGACTGCTATTCAAAAAACAGTTTTTGTTAGATAAGTTAGTTCTATATTTTCTAGATAAGAGGATAGCTTGCTCAAGTTGTTAAGTAGTTTTCCCTCTTAATGTGTAAATATATTTTATATCTCCTAGAGCTATTCCTAGATCTCTCTAAGATATTTTTAATAAACATTTATATAAATAATTCAGTTTGTGAAGTGTTTAGGGTGGAATAAAATTGCTAACAACATTATAGACATTTTGCTGGTACGTTGGAGGCTTACATGTGTTGATTTCAAAGCAGTAGTCTGGACAATAGCCAATTGGACTTCATAATTCAGGATTCATGCGATAATTTGAAGAGTAAAGTACTTTATTACAGTCATTGTTTCCTTTTATAAGTTATATAAAATTTCATATATGTTGTTCAATCTTAATGATTAATTAGGAGTATTACTTCAAGACTAGTGTAAAAAATCCCTGTCTTAACTACTTAATCATTTAAATGTTTTCTGTTGATTTCTGGATTTAGGAATTCTTAACTGATCCTAGTCCCGTTTGACCCCTGCCTCCTTCCTCTTTTTCCGGATCAAAGGATTCTTCATTTCCCTTTATCCCGAAACAAGCCATTTCATCAAAACAATATATCCAAATATTTGAGGGTTATCTAGCTTGCCCTGAATACATTAGCATCCCTTTGGCCTTGCCTTCTTGTTCTGCTTGCTAAACTTTGACTCGATAGCCCAATGGACTAGTAGATCCCTCTTTAAATTGTCTTTAAGTGATCTTATTTCCCACCAAAAATTTCAAAACCAAAACCAATTGTTCTATCATAACTAGCCTAAAACTCTAAACAGAAAACAAAGTTAAATCATAAAGAGAGAGCCCCCTCAGAAATTTAGGAATGCTAGATCCTAGATTTCCAAAGTAGGTTTGTGGTAACCCCTAGTATTCTTTGACTAAAAACTTAAATCCCACAACATAAGAAATTACTAGGGTGATAACATACTGGCGACCATACTGAGGACCTTAATCGATCTCCAGTCTTGAATTTAGTCTTGAAGGAAGATCTTTATTTTATCTTTTCTACTTTAAGATTATTTTTGAATGTTGTGGGTATTAAAAAACAGTCATTCTGGCTTCTAGGAAAACCTACTACATTAGGTCTAATCTGGATCCTAACCCTGCAGTGATAGTAGACAACCCAGAATAGATTGGAAAAAAGAAAAAACAAATTGTCAATTTAGAAACTGAAGTATCATTGAGAAAAGCTAATTCTTTACCTAAAGAGTTAGTAAGCTTAACTGATATAAATTTGATTTCAAGTTTGAAAAATCATTGTTTAAAAATAAATCTGAAACTGATTTAAAAGATACTATAATAGATCATGTTTTTACTTCATTTTATAGTGCAAAACAGAATATTATTTTAGCTAAAATAAAATCAGATAAATCTGAATCTCAAAGTCAAGTAGAAAGGATTAATGTTACACGGATTAAAGACATTGATAAAGCTATTAAATTAGCCCATTTATTATCTAACATTAAGCTTCCAATTTCTCAATTGCACACAACAATAATTCCAGCAGCAGATTCAACTTTATACGTTGTCACCTCATTTTTAGATACCACTGCAAGTTCATCCACCGAAAAATTTAGTCCTAAGTTTCCTTTGTAGCCTAGGATATTATTCCCCTCATTCACTCAATCCACTACATCCACTAGTTTTATAAGCACAACATCTTTATTTCCAAGTAGTTCCATATATATACCAGCCTCTTTTCCAAGCTCTTCAAGTACAGCTTTCAGCACATCATCTACTATATCCAGCACTGCTCCTATCATTACTATTATACCTCCAAGATCAGCAAAAATTCAAGCCATGGCTGCTAGGTATGCTCCCCTTGTCTTAACCCAAAACCTCCATGATATGCCCGAAGATTACCAGAAAAATATACCATTATTTGATGGCCTGTCACAATATACTGCTCAACAACATGTCACAAGAATGATAGATTATTCTGAAATCTATGAAATTGATGAGTCGGATGTTTAGATGAGGTTATTTGCACAAAGTTTAAAGGGAGAAGTAAAAAAATGGTTTAAAATTTTAGCTGCTGGTAGTATAGCTAATTTGGCTGCATTTCATAGAGTGTTCTTAAATAAATAGGAAAAGAAAAAGAATCTTTTGTAAATTTTGTCTGAGTTTGATGCTTTAAAAAGATCCCCTAATGAGTCTGTACAAGATCACTGCACTAGGTATAACAGTGTTTATAATTCCATTCTTGTTGATCTTAAACCTACACCCTACTCTGTACTTCTTAAGTTCCCTGATGGATTTGATCCAGATATGGCTTATCAACTAAGAGAAAGGAATGTTGAAACATTAGAACATATGCAATTAGATACTTTTGGTGTAGAAATAAATATTCTAGCTAAAAATGCCATACTTAGGAATGAAAGGAGAGTCACAATCAAAGAAGAAACATCAAATTCAGATGCTAAACTAGATTCTTTGCTAAAACTTTAGAGAAGGTGTTTGATAGATTAGAAAATATTGAGAGAAAACCACAATGGGATAATCAACCACAAATAAAAAATCCGAACTTCAGAAAAAACAATAACCCTAGAAAAGCTAAAGAAGCTGCTACATATCAAAACATTAGGCCCCCATTCCAAGAGACCTATGCTGAGAGTTCTCATAATAATGATGAATATGAGGATAACATCAATATAGTAATGGGGATAGATGAAGAAAACACTATTTTCCTCACTCAGGAGGATCAAGAACTTTTTGAGCTTCAACAAATCAAAGTAGAATCTAGTGAATCCTTTGATTTCAAACAAGGTTATGAATTTTCCATTAATGAAATTCACAGTTAGTATAACCTTAGAAACAAGAAAAAAATTGAGCCTTCTACAAAAAACACTTCTCAAAATGAAACTAAAAAGAATGTAGAAGCACCAAAAACAAAAATTTTGCAAATTATCCCAAGGGAAAACAAGCAGAATTCTAATCCTCTCAGTCCAAAAAAATTACCAAATCCAACAGTTGTTGACATCACTGAATAAGTGGCCCAATCCTCCAATAATGCCCAAAAGGCCAACGCTACCAAAGCCCCTAATTCAATAAAATCGGCAATTCCTGATCCTAAGAAGAATCCTGCTGATTCTAAATCAGCAAATCCCAAAACTATTAATACCAAAGCTTCTGCTGAAAGTTAAAAATCTGAAAAAACTTCTGCTGCCCCTGAATCTGCCCCTAAAAAGAAAACAAAAGACAACAAAAGTCAAGAAACACAGACATAGAACAAAAGGCTAACTCAATTAAAAATACATCTGCTGAAATTCATGAAAAACCCACTCAGATAACTGTCACAAAAGAGGAAATAATTCAGATTAGTAAGTCTCAACCAGAATTTAATATTCAAACTGAAATAGCTAAGTTAAAAATACCAATTCCTTTAACAGAATTGGTAAATAATGAATTGTATAGACAAACAATTACTGAAACTTTGAATATGAATGATGGTGAAGATGCTATTAATTTAAATGATGATCAGCCTGAATTAATTTTTGGCCCTGATGTAAATGGTAAGCATTCATATGGATCAGTTCCTCCCTTTTATATCAGTCTTACTATTCACGATCATATTTTACATAATGCAATGTTAGATTCAGGAGCTTCCCGCAATTTAATGCCCAAATATATCATGGAAACTCTGAATTTAGAAATAACAAGGCCTTATAAAGATTTGTTCTCTTTTGCTTCAAGCAAGGTTAGGTGCATAGGATTGATAAAATACCTATGTGTGAATTTCATTCAGTATCATGGTAAAAGTATGGTTATGGATATTGTACTAGCTGACATCCCACCAAAGTATGGTATGCTTCTTTCTCGCTCATGGGGAGCTAAGTTGCAGGGATCTCTACAATTATACATGAGCTCTGCCACCATATCAGTGTTTTGACAACCTAAGAAACTTTAATTAAATACATGGTTAGCAGTGTTGAGAGATCAATAAATTACCCAATTTACTCAACACCAACTGATCTTGATTCTTTCATTTTATGTAGTTCTGATAATAATGAAATCCAAACTGAATTAATTGACATAAAGCCTAAACTAAACAATGATAATATTTTTCATGAAGCCCTTTGGAACTTAGACTTTGATGGCTCAGTGAACAAGTCAGGAGCAGGAGCTAGAGTGTGGATCACAAACATTGAGACCAGTCATTCGGAAGGACATGCCTTTAGACTCAACTTCAAATGCACCAACAACATGGCAGAGTATGAGGCACTTATCTTAGGCCTCCAAATCATCATAAATTTAGGAGGTAAGAGAATTTTATTTATGGGAGATTTGGAATTATTCATTAAACAAATAAATGATGAATATTCTGTTCATAATCCTATATTAGCCAGATATAGAGATACATCAACTGATTTGGTTGATGATTTACTAGAATGTAAGTTTGCTACTATTCCTAGAAATCAAAATTTGCAAGCGCATTCCCTAGAAACTTTTTCTAGCACATGTAACTTACCTTTTCAACCAACACATAGATATACTACTGAAGTTAAATATAGACCCATTGTCCTAGACAATGTCAAATACTGGCAAATTTTCTCTTAAGATGAACAGATTTATCATTTTTTGAATAATGAGGATGAATTTCAAAATTGTAAGATAGACACAGAAGGTAATTTATATTCAGAATGTAATATAGATTTAGATGATAATTGTGAAATAAATAACATAGATGCACATAAACTTACCAAACCCACTGTATTTACTCAGTCTGACATAGATAACTTAGAGAAGGTAGATATAGAGGAAATAATTGAAGATGAAATTGAGATTTTAGACTTAAAAGATAATTTTTTGCCTAAGGGCTTAACTCCTTTGGAGGACTTGTTTGATTCCAATGATGTGCCCAAAAAGCATAAAATGGAACCACTCAAGTCTGACATTGAAGAGTGTAACATTGGGACAGAAACAAAACCAAAAATGATCAAATTGTCAAAATCTTTACACCCTCAAGAAAAAGAAAAATACATTGAACTTTTAAAGGAATATCAAGATGTGTTTGCATGGAGTTATGAAGATTTAAAAGCATATGACACTAACATAATTCAACACAATATTCCTATAAAAGATGATCACAAACCATTTAAACAAAAATTGAGGAGGATTAATCTGTCTTATTACCTTTGATTGAAAAAGAAGTTAAACGCATGTATGATGCCCAAATCATTGCACCAATCAGATATTTTGATTGGGTTTCTAACTTAGTACCTACAAGAAAGAAAACTGGTGAAATCAGATTATGTGTAGATTTCAGGAATCTTAATAAAGTGTCTTTGAAGGATAATTACCCTTTACCCAAAATGGACCATATTTTATAAAGGGTAGTTGGTTCTTCTAGGATTTCTTTATTGGATGGTTTCTCAGGATTTAACTAGATACTTGTTCTAAAGGAAGACCAAGCTAAAACTGATTTTACCACTCCATGGGGCACTTTCATGTACGTGAAAATGCCTTTTGGCTTGATGAATGCTGGAGATACCTTTTAAAGGGCTATAGACATAGCCTTTGCAAAGGAAATTCATGACTTCTTGGTTAACTATTTAGATGATATTACTATTTTTTCTAAGACAAATAACGAAAAATTGGATCATTTGAGGTAAATTTTCATTAAGTGTAGAAAATTTGGTATATCCTTAAACCCAAAGAAGAGTCTTTTTGGACTAGAAGAAGGAAAATTACTTGGCCACATAATTTCAAAGGAAGGTATTAGGATAGATCCAGCAAGTATAGAAGCCATACTAAACATTCACCCACCTAGGAACATCAAAGAGTTACAAGCATGTTTAGGTAAAATTAACTTTTTTAGAAAATTTATTTCTAACTTAGCAGAAATCATCAAAGAAATGAATAACATGCTAAAAATGGACTCTGTTTTAAAATGGACAGTTGAAGCAAAATAATCATTCGAATCCATTAAACATGCTTTAACAAAGAAATCTAGTCCTAATCAGTCTAGACTTCAAGAAATATTTTATAATATTTTCACTTGCTTCAGAACATACCATAGCTGCAGTTCTACTGCAGAAAAATGACCAAGGTTTTGAACAACCTATAGCATTTTCAGTAAAACCCTTAGAGATGCACCTTTGAAATATAACATAATGGAAAAACAAGCTTTGGCCTTGGTTAAAGCCATAAAATATTTCAGAGTGTACATTCTTTACTCCCACATTATTGCCTATGTCCCTAATGCTGCAGTCACAGATATTTTAAAACAGGATGGGCCAAATGGAAGAAGAGGAAAGTGGATTGCCACTATCCTTGAATATTACATAGAGATTAAACCAACCAAGCTCATAAAGGGACAAGGTTTAGCCAGATTGATGGCTGAATCCAATTGTATTGCTTTAGATATAAATTTTATTGCCCAGGTTGATGACCAGGAAGAGATGGCGACTCCATCGATTAGTGAAGCCTTTCTAGACTCACCATGGTACTCAGATATTATCTTTGTACTTACAAATTTACAAGTTCCTCCTATATTAACTAGAACTAAATCTAGATTCATCAAACTTAAAGCAATGAGATATTTTATTCTAGATAATGTGATTTATTGGAAAGAACAAAGTGGGATATTACTGAACTGTTTACTAAAATCAGAAGCTGACAAAATTCTTGGAGAATTTCATGCAGGTGATTGTGGAGGACACATACTAGAAAAATACAGCAGATAAGGTCCTTAGAGCTGGTTTCTACTGGCCTACCTTATTTTCTGATGTGAAAAAAATTGTTACTTCATGTCACAAATGTCAGATTTTGATGTAGGAGCATTAGACCTAAAACACTTTTGTACATAAATAAACATTAGAGGGGGTCTCATGTTTATTTTCCCCATGTAAATATCCATAGTTGAGTTATTTTAGTTAATTAGAAAAGAAAATGTAACTTCCTGTATGATTGAGGGGCACCTGGAGAGATAGTCAGTTTGGAAGTTAGTTTAATTTGTATCTGTAGGAAGTTGAAGAGTCTGTGAGGCATTAAGGAACTAAATCGACTCCTTGTAATTGTATAAAATAAACCTCTGTGACAGAGTCGAGAGAGACCTGCACAGGAAGGGCTACACAGGCCTGCACCTGTACTTGGAGAGAGCTGCATAGGAAAGGAAGAAGGCCATCAGATTGAAGATTCGGCCAATCTGTAATTGTATGTCAATTCATTGTGCAAGTAATAAATGTTTCAGTATATCTGTGTCTTGTGGACTTAGTTTATGTGTGAATGTATATCTGTGTTTCTTAAATAAGTTCTGTGCGTATATGCATGCATCCCGGCGGAGAATAATCTGAACCTGTGATAATTAATACCCCGTGGGTTATTTAAGAATCTGCCTATGCAATTAGTAACAAGAATGTGTGGCAAATCCCTGTGTTAAGTACCGCAACAGTGGACTGTGTATCATCGTGCAATGACATGAGAATCTTATAGTCGAGCGAATAAAAGAATCTGTGTTAACCCTGGCGGAACCGAGCAATAGGAGTGGAACCCGAGCGCAGCGAAGAACGGAACCTGGAGAGGTGGAACCTTGACCGGAGGAGCAGTGAAAGTGGTTTGGAACCAAACAGCGGGTTTCTTCGCACCACCATTATACAGAAGATGACATTGAAGAATTCGTAGCGATTCTATACAGGAATCTACACGTGGCAAGGGAACCATTTCAAAAACCGCTCGTTAAAGTGCGCCTTCACACGTTAACCATCGAACCAAGATGCCGCGCGAAATGTATACAGGCCGTCGATCTAGAGTGTCACCATCAGACGGCGGACGCTTCAAGAAGATCTGCGAAGTTTAATGAAAGGGCCCGGTTGATAAGCCAGGCACGGGCATGAATTCGATTGGTCCTTTGGTTGTATTGTGGGTCCGGCGGAGTCATATAAAATGAATTTGGTTTATTAATGTTTTCGATGAATTATAGTCTTATATAAGGTCCGATGGAATATGTTAAAGGAGTTAATCAAGGTTAGACGCATATATAATTTTCGGTCAATCGGGTGGATGAATTGCATATATATATTATATATGTTGAAATATAATGGTGCGCGTATAATGTTAAATATGCCAAGTGGGTACCATATGAATTGAGATTTATATGCGTAGTTAAAAGACCAAAGGTTTAATACGAATAGTATGGAAACCTTGTTATTTGGGTTTACTACATGTGTTTACCGAGGGTTAATTTATATGGTTCAAATAGTCAACTATTATGTTGCGTATGAGGGTTATAATTATAAAGGTTGGAATTAATATCTCAAATCTCAGAGATTTGAGATATTAACATTCTCAGATTTAAGTGTTAAATGCCAGCGAAGAATAAAGAGAACATGCGAGATTGCCCGGATTGGGAATATGATTAGGTATGAAGCTTGGAATGAATACACATACAGATTAAGATTGAATCAAAGTACTGGGAGTGTGGGTGAAGCGGGGTTACCCCTGCACCAAAGTGGTATCAGAGCTAGAGTTTGATTAGCTCGTTGAGAAGTTTATTTTGGAAATGCACATGTACTGAAACATAAAAGAATGGTTGATGTTAGAATCTGTTTAATAGAGAAAATGCATATTTGATTTGACATGCAGTGAAGGTCTCTAGATGAGTAGAATCTGGATTTAAAGACAGAAGATTGCAGCAGGTAGATGCAGTGCAGGTGAAAAGAAAAGAAAGGAAACAAGATCAGTCAGGGATCTTGAGAGGTAAGAGAGTGAGCCTGGTATTCAGCTAGAGGCTGGATAAGGAGGACATTTGTAGTGTTCTCAGGAGAAGATGAGCCTTATTTGAACTTTGGCTGGAAGGTATTGTTTGCAGAATACAGAGTGCAAGCAATTGAGGAAGACATCTCAGCAGAAGTAGATCACCAGCTTTGAGAGTAGTGATAGAATAATATAGCAAGGGATTCTGAGTGCATAAAGAGTGTGGCAGAACCTGAAATAATTTCCAACTGAGGTTGGATGAAAGAAAAAAAGGGGTGTTCTTGAGAAAGTTGCAGAGTGAAACCTAGAGAGCAGAGAGAGTGCTTCGGAGGTTCCAAAGAGAGGGGACCAGTACTTGCCAAAAGCCGGAGCTCAGGAGAGAAGCTTGGTGAGGTGAGTTGCAGCAAGAGAGATTGTTGTGTAGAGGCTTAGTGAAGCTTGTGAGTGAAGAACTCCTAGAGAAGGGAATGGCTACTGAGGGCCATAACAGAGACTGCAGTGATTGCAGAGGTTCTGAGAGAAACCACAACAGAAGAGTGTGTGAAGATGCCAAAGAAAATGGCATGAAGAAGAAGAAATCCACAGATGAAGAATTGCAGAGAGAATTAGCTGAGATCAAGAAAGAGTTTAATGAATTGAAGAGATGGATAGAAGAAAGCCAGAGAATTGGGTGGCTCATGAAGAAGAAGATAAAGTGGCTGAGGCTACAAAGGAAGAAGGAGCAGATGATGAATGCTCGGAAGAAAAAGGAAATACTCAGGGAAATTGAGTATTTGGAGAAGGACTTGGAGACTGAAGCTTCAAGTGGGACCAAGGGGTCCAAGAGCCTTACATCTGACATATTTTGTATGATTGCAGGAACAGCAGGTGAGAGAGAGAAAACTGCTGATGTTGTCACTGAGGAAGAAAATGGAGTAGCTACATGTTTTGGGGATGTCCATGTACATTTGGAGAAAGATTCTGATTTCCAACATATTGAAAGTAGAAGAGATGTAGTTTGTGATATTGGCCAGAAGCTGGAGGTTGAACAGCTTGAGGACTCTGAAGAAGGAACCATTGAAGAATATCTGGGAAAGATAGAAGACTTGGAATAGCAGAAAGATTTGGTGACCAAATCACCAATTGAGACCATGAGGTCTTATGTTTTTACAACTGACAAGTTGTGTGTGAATGCAGGTGTTAATGAAGGCAGCTCACATGGTGAGAATGTGACAGATGAAGTTGACTGTTGCCAAGCAAGATATGATGAGTATCTTTCAGATGGAGAATAGATGGAACTACTGCAGCAGAAGGAATTCATTAATTCCTTATTTGGTAGAAGAGATTGTTTCGATGGAGTTGATGATGATGAACTTGTAATTAATGCTGATAATGGCAGGCTGCTTTTGTTAAATGTCCATGTGGAGAATGATGGACAGGTAGCTGGAGTATTTGTAGAGATGGGAAATCAAGATTCCATTCTGATGAAGGCAGAGGAGATAGTGACAACAGAAGACAATGAAGATGTTGAGGATGTTCTCTTGGAGGAGATGCCAAGATTGTGGCATGAGGAGAGGACAGAACCACAGAGAGAAGGTGTTCAGATGGTAAGGACAGAGATGACTGAAGATGAGAAAGTTCCTTCTTGTGAACTGGAGCAGGAAGACATCCTTGCAGAGGATGGTACAGAAGAGAGACTGGTTGATAGTCTCAAGAAATATTTGAAGATTTGGAATCAACATTCTGATGTGCTGATGGAAGAGAAAAAAAAGTTGGGACGACATACTGAGGTGCTGGAAGTAGAAGGAAAGGCTTTGAGGCCCTGTGAATTTTTTTTTAACAAATGTTTGAGGGGTGCAGATCCTGTTGATGCTAAAGGAGAATTGACAGCATGGGGCAGTCAATTGAAAGAGAAGGAGAATTCTGTGGAAGACTTTAAACCATGGAATGGGGAAATTGAGCTGTTGGAGAGTATGCTGAATCAGCAGGATTCCTTACAAGAGAGAAGACCTCAATTTCAGAATTGGGGGCTGCAAAATGAGAAGACAAAATGGGATGGAGATAGAAAAGAATTGCTGATTGAATAATTAGTAGGGACCATTGGGTCTTGGGGCTTTGGAACTGAGGAAGTGGCTGTGTTGACAGGAAAGGCAGAAGACAATCCATCACTTGGAGTTGTCTTAGAAGAAGAAGAGCTGTTGCAGAATAAGGATGAGCAGCTGAATGAAGATGAGACAGCCATGTCTCAAATGCAGGAAAAGATTGTTGTTGTTGATAGCAAGGATGAATTGGCTTGTTCAAATAGCCAAGAGAAGATTGAAGAGAAGACTGTATGGAAGACTATTGGGGCTGTTACAGCAGTGGAGAACCAGAGTTTCACTCTGACAGAAGATGAAGATACAGTGGCTAGAGAACTTGATTTGATTGCTAGAATCAATCAAGAAGAAGGAAGGCAATTGCTGAAGATTGCCAGAACAGAAGAAGAAGATGCTGAACTTGAGTTGCAACATGGAGAAGATTTGTTTGGCCAAAGGAGATGGCAAGAATGTTTGCTGAAGGTATTCAGAAAAGGAGGTGAAATGCCAGAGCAGCAGCTTGGAGTGTTGCTGGAGAGAGTGCTGAAGCAACAAGCTGAAGTGTTGCCAGCAGAGGAGCATAAGTTTTATTGTTGCAGAGAGGACATGGATGATTGGGTGGCAGTAAGCATAAGAGCTTGGGCAGCTGTAAAAAATGAAGAGATGAGAATGCAACAAACAGAAGCAAGCATCCTACAATCAGAGGAAAGATTATACAAAGAGATTGAATGGATAAGGAAGTTGATGCAGAGGATGCCTCAGAGGAGGACATCAACAAAGAAGCAGGGAATTAGCAGCAGTAAGAAAGAGACAGTCACTGACTGTGAGGGCATAGCAAACGGAAAGCTACAGCACAAGGTATGGCAGCCAGGAGGAATGTAGAAGAAGAATGTTGCAACAAATAACCAGTTGCAGAATAGAGTATGGGATCTAGACAGATAAAGATGAAGCACATGATCAGGAGATCATGAATCATTTGAACCTAGGGAGTCTGATGCAGGAGCATTAGACCCGAAACACTTTTGTACATAAATAAATATTAGAGGGGGTCTCATGTTTATTTTCCCCATGTAAATATCCATAGTTGAGTTATTTTAGTTAATTAGAAAAGAAAATGTAACTTCCCGTATGATTGAGGGGCACCTGGAGAGATAGTCAGTTTGGAAGTTAGTTTAATTTGTATCTGTAGGAAGTTGAAGAGTCTGTGAGGCATTAAGGAACTAAATCGACTCCTTGTAATTGTATAAAATAAACCTATGTGACAGAGTCAAGAGAGACCTGCACAGGAAGGGCTACACAGGCCTGCACCTGTACTTGCAGAGAGCTGCATAGGAAAGGAAGAAGGCCATCAGATTGAAGATTCGGCCAGTCTGTAATTGTATGTCAATTCATTGTGCAAGTAAGAAATTTTTCGGTATATCTGTGTCTTGTGGACTTAGTTTATGTGTGAATGTATATCTGTGTTTCTTAAATAAGTTCTGTGCGTATATGCATGCATCCCGGCGGAGAATAATCTGAACCTGTGATAATTAAGACCCCGTGGGTTATTTAAGAATCTGCCTATGCAATTAGTAACGAGAATGTGTGGCAAATCCTTGTGTTAAGTACCGCAACAGTGGACTGTGTATCATCAAGTAGCGACATGAGAATGTTACAATCGAGTGAATAAAAGAATCTGTGTTAACCCTGGCGGAATCGAGCAATAGGAGTGGAACCCGAGCGCAACGAAGAATGGAACCTGGAGAGGCAGAACCTTGACCGGAGGAGCAGTGAAAGTGGTTTGGAACCGAACAACGGGTTTCTCCGCACCACCATTATACGGAAGATGGTATTGAAGAATTCGTAGCGATTCCATATAGGAATCGACACGTGTCAAGGGAACCATTTCAAAAACCTCTTGTTAAAGTGCGCCTTCGCACGTTAACCATCGAACCAAGATGCCGCGTGAAATGTATACAGGCCGTCGATCTGGAGTGTCACCATCGGACGGCGGATGCTTCACGAAGATCTGCGAAGTTTAATGAAAGAGCCTGGTTGATAAGCCAGGCACGGGCATGAATTCGATTGGTCCTTTGGTTGTATTGTGGGTCCGGCGGAGTCATATAAAATGAATTTGGTTTATTAATGTTTTCGATGAATTATAGTCTTATATAAGGTCTGATGGAATATGTTAAAGGAGTTAATCAAGGTTAGACGCATATATAATTTTCGGTCAATCGGGTGGATGAATTGCATATATATATATTATATATGTTGAAATATAATGGTGCGCGTATAATGTTAAATATGCCAAGTGGGTACCATATGAATTGAGATTTATATGCGTAGTTAAAAGATCGAAGGTTTAATACGAATAGTATGGAAACCTTGTTATTTGGGTTTACTATATGTGTTTATCGAGGGTTAATTTATATGGTTCAAATAGTCAACTATTATGTTGCGTATGAGGTTTATAATTCTAAAGGTTGGAATTAATATCTCAAATCTCAAAGATTTGAGATATTAACATTCTCAGATTCAAGTGTTAAATGCAAGCGAAGAATAAAGAGAACATGCGAGATTGCCCGGATTGGGAATATGATTGGGTATGAAGCTTGGAATGAATACACATACAGATTAAGATTGAATCAAAGTACTGGGAGTGTGGGTGAAGCGGGGTTACCCCTGCACCCGATTTTTGAAGGAAAAAAGAAGTTGTTACCTTTACCCCTCAAACCTATTTCCACTGAGACGCCTTTTCAACAGTGGGGTTTAGACTTCATTGGAGAAATTCACCCTCCATCCTCTGGCCAACAAAAGTGGATATTGACTGCCACAGATTATTTTACCAAGTGGATTGAAGCTATTTCTAACATACAAGCCACTAATTCAGTCATCATATCTTTCATGGAAAACAACCTTTTATCTAGATTTGGATGCCCACAAAAAATAATTACTGATAATGCAGCAGCCTTTAAATCCAATAAAATGATTACCTTTTGTCACAAGTACCATATTAACCTAGGCCACTCTACTTCTTATTACCCTCAGGGTAATGGCCTAGCTGAGTCTTCAAATAAAAGCCTTGTGAATATCATCAAAAAACTACTTGAAGAAAATAAGAAAACTTGGAATAAAAAGTTAGTCTATGCCTTATGGACAGATAGACTTACTACCAAGAAGTCAATTGGAACATCTCCTTACCAGATTGTATATGGGATGGATGCAGTTTTCCCGTCATCTTTAGGTGTTTTGGTAATGAAAATTATCCAAGAATCACAAGTAGAACTCAATGATATACAAAGAAGGATAAATCAAACTATTCATCTGCAATAGACAAGGGAGGAAGTATATGAAAAATATCAATTCATTCAAGAGAAAATCAAGAAAAAATTTGATAAAAAAACTAAAGAAGATGACTTTGCCATTGGAGATAAAGTGTTAAAGTGGGATTCCAGGAGAGAAGAAAAAGGGAAGCATGGAATGTTTGACTTTCTATGGAAAGGACCTTACGAAATTTATGGATATAGGGGTAACAATGCTTTCTTCATCAGAGATTTGGATGGAAATGATATTCAAGATGGACCAGTTAATGGCAGAATGCTCAGACACTACTATTCTTCTGAGTTAACAACTAGTTAGTCCCAGTTACTTTTTAACATCACTGTAAATATTCATTACATGTGTGTAGATTGGATTGGATATTTTCTTCTCAAAGTTGAAGCCCAAAGTGAAGGCCCTAAGCTCTGAAGAGTAAAATGTCATAAATATGAGTTTTTGCAGAAAACATAAGACAATTACTAGATCGTCAAGGTCAAAATGGAAGACTACTAGTCTTGGAGTTCTTGACATTTCACCAGGAAATGCCATCCCCATGTGAAGCAGCTGTTAGGGTCCTATAAGTATAGGATTCATAATTTTGAATTGACTTGTGATAATCTTGTAAATATGTACATACTTTTCTTTCTGCAAGTTGTTTTCCCATATTTTGTAAAAAAATAAAAAAAATAGAAAATCAAAAAGAGGGTAAAAGTCCTAAAAGAAAGATCAAAGGACTTAGAAAAAATAATATACCCCAAAGAAAAAGAAATAAAATATGAAAGTGTGCAAATTCAAATGCCACTACTTTTTACTTTCAGATGATTATGGCAGAGTGTCAATAAATGCCATAATCCATGATTAGTTGAATTGTTCAATCTTGGCTTATCATGTTTCAATTTCATTGTTGTAGAATAGTGAATAAAGATTAGTCAGACTGTTTAATCCTGACTAATTAGTAGATAGGTAGAGAATAAAGAGGAGATCATCAGTTTAATCTGAGCCCTCAGATGATATAAGGTAGATTTATATAGTTTTTATGCTTTCAAAAGAATAAAATGTTCAAGGTTTCTAGCTCAAATGCACCTACAAAATGGAAGAAAAAATGTTAGATTAAAAGTTGAGTAGGTAGAAAGAAGTGGGAAAATCATTGTAAATATTTGTTACCAGGAAAAAATCACTAATTTCCCCTCCCTTATAGTTATTCTGCATTCTAAGCTTCCAGTCAAAGAGGCTCAAAGCATTTCTCTGACTTCTGTTGGGACCGAACCCAAGGCTCAATGACTATTAAGTTATAAGTGTTGAATTCCAATACTAATCCCTAATTATCATCATTTACCCTACATTCATCCATTACACTACAATTTCATAAGTAAAGATCTTTTTACTTAATGAAAAACAAAATCCCCTTTTGATTAATCTCCTTCATTCATAAAAACATAAAAAACCCTCCAAAAATATTATATTCCAGGTTAAAGTGGTCAAATTATAAATGATAAAGCTTTGCTTTTACATTATCACTTTACTTAGTTATATAAATATATTTTGGTGTTATTCATTATCCTTGGTTATATTAACTTCTAATTTATTTATTAAATCCCTATAAACAAATCTTATCCTATTATTATAACCCCTTTTATCTAATTATCCCCGAAAACCCACTATTATAAGCTTTTTTTCCAAAGTTAATTATCCACATGTTTAAATAAAAAACCCCAATTATATCCCCCTTGGCATAAAACTAACATTATGTGAATAATCTCGCCCCATACGGTTATTGGACCCCTCCGTGGTCTAAGACTATAATAAAATGTAAATATGATTTTCGGGCAAATCTTATGTCTTTGGAAACTAAAATCACCCCCCAAGCCTTTGCAATAGACTTGTCAATTTACCCCGCCTCATGCGCATTCTTAACCATATATATAAACTCTATTTATATACATAACATCCACTTTGAAAACCCCTTTCGAAATCTATACAAAAAACCTTTGGATTAAAACCTTGTTTAAAATACAAATATACAAAGGTTTCATTATATATTTCATCTGACACCGCATAATAAAGAACCTCGGTCCCACCACCATTTCGACCACAACTTCTAAACTGATCCTAGCCCTTCGCTTCAACATTTTTAGATCCAATGGCGCAAAATCCTTTTCGCGCTCATAAATCAATCGACCTCCCGCTGCCCAAATGAACGTGAAATGGGTGGTATTCTCATTTCCTCCCTCAGTGACGTGGCGAAACCTGATTGCATCGCATTCATTTTGTTCAAAAAAAATTACAGCCCAAATCCAACGCAAAACCCACCAGTGGTTTTTCGCATTCAAAAAAATTAAAACCACTCCTGCCAGTGATTTGACTCGTAGTTATTGCATTTTGAAAATTTTATGGTAAAGTTTAAAACCTTTGTTATGAGTTTTATTAAGGTGTTATGAGTATTAAAATCACACCTGACTGGTTGTGCATATCCCCACTGTTATCAAAGCTTCCCACTATGTTTTGAAGCATTAAATCCCCATTCAAAGCCTTATTCACCGCAGATTTCCTAATTCAATACCAAGAAAGATTTGCTCGGATCCAACCAGTAAAACAAAGCTCACAGTCAACCATGGAGGCATTTCAAAGCCCGTCTGACTGTTGAAATACCTGAATTAAAGGTATTCTTCGACTCTTCAAGCCTGCAAATCCAAAATTGAAGTCCTTAGGACTAAAATAATTCTGAATTAGGAGAAATCAACCGTACAAATTTTCCCTAAAACGCTCAAAATCAGGGAAAACCCTCGCAAAATTTCCCTCGAAACTGCAATTGTCTCAAAAAACCCTTTTTAAAGTCAAATATTCAGTCGAAATCCCATGAAATATTAATTCCATAGTTCAAAAAGGTTTTAAAACTTACAGAATACCTGAAAAGCCTCTTTTGCAGTCACAATCATTCAAAAATCCTGTGTTTTCTGTCTTAAGCCTATTGCAAGTATCCTAAATTCCTAATTGAGCACTGAAATACCCACTGCCATCATATTTGCCTATAATATTGTTTAATTACCCTCTGTTTCAACAAATACAACTATTGAAAACTGTGTAATCTTGCTTTAGTTATTTCAAAATGACAAAGAAACAAATGACACCTAAAGCTGGAGGATCCAAGCCTGTTAAACCTAGAGGATCCAAACCTCCCAAGTCTGAAGCAGTAAAAGCCCTAAAATCTACCCCTGCACTCACTGCAAAACCACTGTGACTGTTAACCCCCTTCATCCACCAGTGTCTAATGAAGAAATTATCCCTTTAATTGATTTGGATTATAAAATTGCAGACCCTGTGGTAGAATTAAACTTAGTAGAAGTTCACAATTGGTGTTATGAAAAGTTCCTAGATAACAATAGCATGCCTCTCTGGGATACAAATTTACCCAAGTATGTAGTCCCAGTAGAACATCCTGGTCAAGACCTGGTAAGAATGTGCCAAAAGTACTATGTTCCAGACCAAAGAGAAATTGTGAATGCTAATAGGGAGATTATTTTTTCTATCACTACTGAGTCTATAAATGAAATGTTGCAACTACAGTTTGACCCTAGGGTAGTCCCCCTATCCATTGAAGCATTAACTCAGTTATATTTGGGATTGGATTTCCCTAAGAGATTCATGATTTTTTAGAATTTCATGCCAGCTCATGTGGACATTCCAAAGCTGAATCCTCCCTATTCCACTTCCAAGTTTCCTGAGGGTTCAAGAAATCTAATTTCAACGTTATCCTTCATATTGGGATATTTCACTGATGAATTCACTGATGAATCCATCCTTGGTTTTTTGTCTACTTTGTCTCCTGGTCAACCTCCTGCTATGATTTTTGACTTTTCCAGGTTTACAGCTAATTCTATCCATCATCAGTTGACCAAGTTTCCCACTGAATGGGTATTCATATATTCTTCATATTTATTTCACTTGTTCTTATTCTCACAAGCTGATCACTTTCCAATAGCATTACAGAAATTGAATGTAGAGGGCTAGCCTCTATCAGTTGTCTTTTGGACATCACTATTAAGAAAGGAAGGAGGTGAATATAGCTACACAGATTTTATAGATTTGTTCATTAGGTCAACTATGAATTTGCTACATAAATCAGAACATCCTAGAGTGAGTGAAGAAATGAAAAGGATATTACAACTATCAGAAGAGTGCAATATGGGAGATTGGTACTTGTATGAGAAACACACATAATTGAGGATTTTTAGGTCCAATTTACTGCCTTACCAATTGCCCAAGTATTTGACTATCAGAGTCTTTGCATTAGAGTATTTGAGACAGGTTTTGAATGATGATGCCATCAATTTCTTGGCATCCAAAAATAAAACTCAATTCAAACTGAAAAATCAGATTGGTCCTTTCATTGTGAATAACAGAGAAGCTGATAAAGAGATAGACAAAATATTGTTAGAGCTAAAATTTCAGAAAATTTTCCCTTGGAATTATGACCCTCAAGGTCTTCTCAGCAGTATAAGGGTTAAAAATAAACTACCTCCTTTCATACACGAACCCAAGCCTGATATTGAGAAATTTGCAAATCAGATAGAATGGGTAGCAGACACTTTGAAAGATACAACTGCTAATGAACATCCAACAGAAAAAATGGATACCACACTAGCCATGGTAGCTTCAAACAGCCAGAATATTCAAGAAAAAGAAGTAGAGATGAGGGAACCTACACAGCAGATACCACCACAGATACTAAATTCAAGTTGATTTACAACAAAAGGCATAGATTCAGTTCCATAGGGAAAGAAAAATTTATTGATGTTGAAGATACCAATGAGCCTGAGGTAAGCAATGATGAGGCCACTAAAATAATTAAAGAGACTTTAACATAAATAGAAAAAGAACAAGCAACAGTCAAAGAATTAGATACTCAAATGATCGAAAAGTAGGTTAATATGGAAGCTTCTTCTTCTTGTAAAATAACAGATGAGAAAGATTTGGATATTAAAGAAAGATATAAATAGATCAAACAAAGGAATGAAGAAATCAAAAGTGAGATTTATTCTCAATTTCTCAAACAAAAGCCAGGAAATCAGAACAGGTTACTTACAACATCTGATTACTCCTCAAATAAAATGATCATGTCATATTTACAACTAGCTACTTCAACTCCAAAAACAGTGGTTGACTACAAAAAGGTTGAATTTTAAGTAGATACTGAAAAGGTGCATGAATTGGATCAAATATAATTCCACATACATAGCTCTGAGATGCTATATTCTACTGTGGTGACAAAAGCCATGAGTGTGACAAATTTACAAAATATCATTATCAACATGCAAGACCAAATGAAACTTGACAAAGGCTCTTTATATGCCAAATATTTAAGGATCAAGGCCTTAGAAGATTTGATTTTACAAATAGGAGTTGACCCATCAAATGTGCAAGCTGCTGAAGTATTGATCAAGAAGAAAAATGATGATATTGGTGCTTTAAGGAAACATTTAAGACTTCCTCAAAGTGAGCACCCACATAGTAAGGAGATACTTCAAGAACATAAAGAAAAAGAGGATATGATGCTATTGATCATAAAGCTAACTGCCCAAATCAAAGATATGGAAATTCAAATGGATATACTTATAAAAGAAAAAGAAACTGTGAAGGAAACTGATACTTCCACCATTCCTACAGTCATAAAATTATTACTGTTGTTGTTCCTTCTACACTGGGAGAAAAATTGGCACCAAAAGAGTTATTGGCAACTGCAGTGTCAGTATAATCATCCACAACATCAGCAATAGATTCTTCAACCACACAGGTACAACAGACAAATGATGAAGGACAAATAGTAAAGGCTATGGAGGAGATGTCACTGAAAAATAATGAAATTAATAGTTTGAAGAAAATGATTCAGAATATGGAAGTATATAACAAAGAAACATTAATTAATGCTAACAATTATGAGCAAAGGGCCAAAAGACTTGAAGAGAAAATCAAAAGCCTTAAAAAATACTTGAGTTTCATTACACAAATTTCTTACATAAGAAATTACCTATGGACCAATATAATTGAGGCTATACATCTTCAGTGGCCATCAATCTAGATCATATATGAATAGAGAGACCTACTTCTAGCAGCACAAGTAGAAATCCTGAAGACAACGGAAGAATCATTAGATAAACTAGCACAAGCATTAAAGCTAATCACTTTCTTGAACAGTAAGAATAGAGCAGAGCTAGAATAATTGAAGATATAGGATAGGACAGAGACAATATTGCAAATCAAGAAATTTTTGACTAAGAAAACTCTAATGAGCAATCTAAAATAAAAATTTGATGCCATGAATTTTTCTATTACCAAGTTTTTAGCAAAATACACTATGCTAAGACAAGTTGGCATTCCATATATTTATGTCTTCAATGAGAAATTAATGGACCAAAAAGAATATGACAAAAAGATAAGGGATCATGCTAAAGAACAGGTCAACAAGCCACTGCCACAGGGCTCTCCCACTGGAAAGGTTGTTCTCCAATATATTGAAGAATTATTTTTCCTTCAAAATGAAATCAAACATCTATTTGTCATCAAACCAAATTTTTCCACGTATAATGATGCTGATGAGAACTTCAGAAAACTCAAAAGTGTAAAAATACCAGATGCTGAACAATGGCAGACTTTTACAGATTTGTTGTAGTAGCAAAGAAGCAAAGCAGTGAAAGAAAGTGCAGGTGAAACAGTCAATCTGAGAAGGAAACAATAAAACAATTATTTTATTTTGATTTTTTACTGCTGAGAAGTCCCTTTTTACAACAGTTAAAGGTTAAATATCAGTTAAAAGAGTATCAGGGTGAAAGAACAGAGTCAATGTGTATCAGAGAGAAAAGCAACAGCCAACTAATTTTGATTGTTGTAATTTCCCTTTTTACAGCAGTAAAATAATAAATAAACAACGTAAAAGAACATCAAGGATGAAGTACAGTGTTAAAGAGTATAAGTAGAAATAGTATCAGTTAAGTCATCTTCCAAAAGATATTTTTCAATGTGCCAGCAAACATGGACAACTTTTCAACAAACAATTTTTGTTAGATAAGTTAGTTCTATATTTTTTAGATGAGAGGACAGCTTGCTCAAGTTGTTAAGCAGTTGTCCCTCTTAATGTGTAAAGATATTTTATATCTCCTAGAGTTATTCCTAGATCTCTCTAAGATATTTTTAATAAACATTTGTATAAATAATTCAATTTGTGAAGTGTTTAGGGTGGAATAAAATTTCTAAGAACATTATAGACATTTTGCTGGTACGTTGGAGGCTCACATGTGTTGACTTCAAAGTAGCAGTTTGTACAATAGCTAGTTGGACTTCATAATTCAGGATTCATTCGATAATTTTAAGAGTAAAGTATTTTCTTACTGTCATTGTTTCCTTTTTTGAGTTACATACAATTTCATATATTTTGTTCAATATTAATGATTAATTAGGAGTATTACTTCAGGACTAGTGTAAAAACTCCCTGTCTTAACTACTTAATCATTTAAATGTTTTCTACTCATTTCCGGATTTAGGAATTCTTAACTGCTCCTAGTCCCGTTTGACCCCTGCCTCCTTCCTCATTTTCCAAATCAAAGGATTCTTCATTTCCCTTTATCCTGAAACAAGCCATTTCATCAAAACAATATATCCAAATCTCTAAGGGTTATCTACCTTGGCCTGAATACATTAGCATCCCTTTAGCCTTGCCTTCTTGTTCTGCTTGCTAGACTTTGACTCCATAGCCTAATGGACTAGTAGATCCCTCTTTAATTTGTCTTTAAGTGATCTTATTTCCCACCAAACATTTAAAAACCAAAACCAATTATTCTATCATAACTATCCTAAAACTCTAAACAGAAAACAAAGTTAAATCATAAAGAGAGAGCCCTCTCTGAAATTTAGGAATGCTAGATCCTACATTTCCAAAGTAGGTTTGTGGTTACCCCTACTCTTCTTTGACTAAAAACTTAAATCCCACAACTTAAGAAATTACTAGGGTGATAATACACTTCATCAGAAGGAAAAATAGATACTTTGATTAAATCTATGGAGAAAATGATGGATAGTATGTCCAGTGTTGATCGAAAACCTGAACCTTCTATAAGAAATCCTAATTTCAGGGGTCAAAATCAACAACCCTAATATAGGATTAAACAAAGGGAACAAAGAGGTCAGGATCCACAAAGTCAACAACAAGTTCGGAGACCATTCCAGCAGAATTATAATGAAGGCCCTAATGAATGTTGAGATTGCAACAAGATGATGAGCTTAGTGGAAAGGAGTCGCCTTCACTAAGTGGGCCCGCAGGCTATTTTTCGCACAAAGTCTATTTTTAGACTATGTCTATTTTTAGACATATGGATCATGTTCTATGAGTTGCAGGATGTTATTTGTGGATGGTTGGTCAAGCTGGAAAAAATAGATGGACTTCTATTTTTAGACATATTGGGCGAAATCTATTTTTATATTTCCAGTCTAAAAATAGATATGTCGAATATTATTAGCTCTTAATAATATTTAGACTCTAAACATTATCTTATTCTCTTGGAGCACTTCAGTTAAGTGCACAGATGTGGCACAGGAGCTGACAGAAGGAATTACGCTATTCCTAGGGGTTATGTGGAGCTATTGCATGGATACTTCAGTTAGAACTCATGTGACAGAGTTTGGTGGAGTTGATTGAGGAAGTTAGTGGAGTTGTATTCAGTTTAACTAATCTAAACATAGTTGAGCTATTTGTAATCATTTTAACTAATTGATACAATTAGTGAGAGTGGTGTGAATTAATTACTAATTAATTCACTAATTATAAACTCATTAATCAACTAAAGAATGCATCAGTTAACTTCAGTGCATGGACAGTTTCAATGGAGACCAGTGCAGAAATAGGTGAAAGAGCAGGTTAACTATCAGTTGTGACTATACTGTTGCTATTTGCAACACACACATAGGTGGAGAAGCCCATGAGGATTGTGCAGTACAAGCCAGGTGGTTTATCTATTTAATGAAGCCATCCCATAGCATTGAAAATGCAATAGAGGCTGGCTATCAAGTGGCAAAAGATTGGAGCATGCGTTTTGCTAGATCTAGCTTGATAGTGTGTAGCAATGAGAGGTTGTGCTGAGAGCTTGTGAGGAGCTTTGTACAATGATTGTTACATGATCTCCATGAAATATAATATACAGATAGTTGGGGTTTTCAGCTTTAAGCTTTCCCATGAAATATTGTGTTCATATGTGTGATTGTTTGTGGTTTTAATGTGTGCATGCAATTGATTTTATTCCGCATGTAATGATCAATGGTAGAAGAGATTATGTATTATGCATGAAGCTAAAATAGTGTGTGATCAGGAGAATCTCGGTGAACAATATATCATTTATTCAAATTTCTACATGGTATCACAACAATATTTATCATTGGAGCAATTGCAAAACATTGAAGCAATTGAGTTTTGTGCTGGTGGAATTCGAATTTGCAGCAGTGTTTTTCTTGGTGTCGAAGTTGAGATGTCTTTCAAAGGATTGCAATTGGAGTATGCCCTTGAGGGAAACTTGAATTATATTGCATGGAAGGACAGGATGGAGGCGGTGTTGGATGACAATGGGTTGAAGGAGTTCATATATGTAGAAATTTCAAAGCCTACTTCTAGTGATGCTGCCATACTTGACGCATGGAAAAAGATGACAGCAAAGTGTCGAAGGATTCTGTTGGAGGGCATGAAGGATCATATAGTGTCTATCCTTCATGGTAAATCTTCTCCATTCTTGATGTGGAAAGCTTTGACAGATTTATTCCAAAGCAAGAGCGATCAAAGGAAGTTGGCGCTCAAGGATGAACTCAGAAACATAAAAATGGAGAAAGGCGACAGTATGCCCAAGTACCTCACGAAGTTCATCCAATGCAGGGATGAGCTGGGAAGTGTGGGGGTTAATGTTGATGATGAGGAATTGGTGAGCTTGGCTCTCCTTGGGCTTCTGAAGAGTTGGCATTCCTATCAGGACTCTGTCAATGGTCAGGAGAAATTGCCAGGATGGGAGTGACTTTGGTCGGATCTTGTGCAAGAGGAGATAAGGCGAAGTACCAGGGACGGATCTTCATCAAAGAACTCTGATGAAGAGCATTTCTCTTTGGCTACCAAATAAAAGAAGGGGAAGAGCAAGAAATATTCTCAATCCGGTGCGAAAGGCAAGAAGCAGGACATGTCCAAGGTGAAGTGCTTTCACTATCACCAACATGGAAATTACGCCACTAATTGTCCACAGAAGAAGAAAAATAAGTAGGCTGCTGGGACTACAGCTGGAGAAGCCTTAGCCTCACAGTTTGAGCTGGATTTTTGGCTGATCTCATGCTTGGTTTCAAGTATGACGGGATCAGTGTGGTTTCTTGACAGTGGTGCGTCTTTTCACATGACAGGAGATCGAGATTTGTTTACTGATCTGGATGAGAAAGATCTTGAAGTGCACATCAAGATGGGCAATGATGGTAGATACAGTCCGACTGGTATCGGTACCATTTCCTTTGAGAGGGAGTCTGGTAAACCCTTCAGATTGAAGGAAGTGATGCATGTTCCAGGATTGAAGAAGAATCTTATCTTTGTGGCAATGTTAGAAGACAAGGGATATGATGTTGTCTTTAGCAAGGGAAAGGCTTTCCTGCACAGTAAGGCAACTGGTGAGACCCGGAGGATATGGGTTCAAGTTAAAAACGTTTATCAATTGCAGGTAGATGGCTGTGCAGCAATGGCATGCAAGGAAGAAGGAGTGGTGAGCTGGGATGATGGCGAGTTGTGGCACCGGAGATTGGGCCACCTTCACCATGGATCTTTGAAGATACTGTAGCAGATTTCTACTGGGCTTCCTAAGGGTACTCTTGCACAGTCAGATCAGTGAAAGGGATGTACCTTCGGAAAATTTGTGAAATCCACCTTTCACGAGAAGGATAGTCGCGCCACGACGATCCTTGAGAGAATTCACACAGACGTGTGTGGACCTCTCTCAGTAGCTTCGACAGCAAAGCACAGGTATTATGTGATATTTGTTGATGATTTTTCTTGTAAGTGCTGGATCTTCTTCATGCAGAAGAAGAGAGAGACATACTCAAAGTTCTGTGAGTTCAAGGCACTGGTTGAGAAAGAATCAGAGAAGCAGGTGAAGGCTCTAAGGAGCGACAATGGTGGTGAATTCATCTCTGGCGAATTCAAGGAATTTTGCAGTGCAAAAGGAATTCGAAGAGAGCTCATAGCACCTCATAACCCACAGCAGAACGGGGTTTCTGAGCAGAAGAATAGAACGATCGTGGGTGTTGCACGGGCAATGTTGCATGATCAGGGCCTACCCATACACTTGTGGGCTGAGGCATGCAATACTGCAGTATATGTGCAGAACCGTTGTCCTCACAGGATACTTGGCATGAGTACACCCGAGGAGGCGTTTTCTGGTAAGAGGCCTGATAATTCCCATTTGAGGATTTTTGGTTCACCTGTTTACATTCATGTGATGAAGGATGCTTGGAAGAAGCTGGAGCTAACTGCAGAGGTTGGGATATTTGTGGGGTACACTGATACACCCCACAACTATCGTGTGTATTTTCTAGACAATCGCAAGACTATTGTGCGACGGGATATAAAATTTCAGGAGGAGAAAGCCATGAAGTGTTCGCTTGAGAGGGAGCCACACTTGCATGCAGATGAGGAGCTATTAGTTACTAATTATGAGTCTCAGGATGTGGATCAGCCACAAGATGAGGTTCACGGAGTGGAAGATACCACTCAGGCAGCGCCAGCCATCAGAGGGCGGAAGCGCACTACAGAAGCTAAGCGACTGGCTCAAGATGCAGGGAAGGTTGTAGGAGCACCTACATCATAGCACAGACAAAGACAGTCACCTGACCAGTATACTGGATATATGGCTCTTATGAGCAAGTGTATCATGACGGAGCCATCCTCTTTCGAGGAAGCTGTGGAGGACCCCGCATGGGTAGATGCCGTGGTGGAAGAGTATGATTCGATTGTCAGAAACAGTGCATGGGAGATTGTCCCAAGGCCAGAAGGGAAATCAGTGGTGGGTTTGAGATGGATCTAAAAAGTGAAGCAGGCCGCTGACGGGAGTGTGGAGAAGTATAAGGCAAGATTTGTTGCCCGAGGCTTCTCACAAACAGAGGGGATCGATTATGAGGAGACCTTTGCACCTGTCGCAAGGTATTCTTCCATACGGACGATCCTAGCTCTCTCAGCGCAGATGGGGTGGCACATTCATCAGATGGATGTGAATACTACGTTCCTCAACGGATTCATTGAGGAGGAGGTGTACACAGAGCAAACAAGGTTTCGAGATCTTCACAAAGAATGAAGTCGCATGAGTGCAGTGCTCAAGAGAGCGCTCGTATGGGCTGAAACAAGCACCGTGCTTGGTACACATGGCGGATGCACAATTATTTCACTCGACTTGGATTCTCCAAGAGTGAGGCGGATGCAAACCTATACCGCATTGTGGTGGAGGGTAAGTCGTCGATCATTGTAATTTATGTTGATGATTTAATACTAACAGGTGATGAGAAGTTGATACACTCATGCAAGGTAGATCTTGCAAAGGATTTTGAGATGAAGGATTTGGGCCTCCTTCATTATTTCCTTGGATTGGAAATTTAAGCAACAGTTGGTGGACTTCCAAGGAGCCAGTAAGTATGCCTGGGAAATACTGGAGAAGTTCAACATGCATGGCTGCAAGCCTGTTGATACTCCTCTTCCTGGTGGTTGGAGGAAGGAGGATGCTACTTCAGCTGAGGTAGTGGATGCCACTGTTTATCGACAGTTGGTGGGGTCGCTTATGTATCTGGTCAATACACGACCCGACATATGCTATGCTATTAACCAGCTTTCACAAGCTATGGTTAAGCCTACCAAGCTCTTTTGGAAGGTAGGCAAGCATGTATTGAGATATCTCAGAGGCACATCGGGATATGGATTATGGTACAGACAGTCGGATGAGGTGAAGCTGTGTGGCTTCACGGATGCAGATTGGGCAGGGAGCCCAACGGACAGAAAGAGCACATCTAGAGGGATTTTCAGTATCGGGTCGACAGCAGTTTCTTGGTACAACAGGAAGAAGAGATCCATGGCACTCAGTTCAGCAGAGGCCGAGTATATGGCAGCAATTTTGGCTGCATGCGAGGCTATATGGATGAGGAAGATCCTGGTCGGGTTGTTCGGTTCACACTTGGATCCTACTGTGATTTATTGTGATAATCAGAGTTGCATCAAACTCTCGGTTAATCCAGTATTTCATGATAGATCTAAACACATTGACATCTGGTATCATCATATCAGAGATTGTGTGCAACAGAAGATCATGTTACTTTCATACATTCCTACGGAGGATCAGGATGCTGATATCTTGACGAAGGCGCTCACCAAGAGAAAATTTGAATACCACAGAGGCAGGATAGGGGTTGCAGATAATCCATATCTTGTTGAGAGGGAGTGTTGAGAATGCAACAAGATGATGAGCTTAGTGGAAAGAAGTCACCTTCACTAAGTGGGCCTGCAGGCTATTTTTGGCGCAAAGTCTATTTTTAGACTATGTCTATTTTTAGACATATGGATCATGTTCAATGAGTTGCAGGATGCTATTTGTGGATGGTTGGTCAAGTCGGAAAAAATAGATGGACTTCTATTTTTAGACATATTGGGCGGAATCTATTTTTAGATTGTCAGCCTAAAAATAGATATGTCGAATATTATTAGCTCTTAATAATATTTGGACTATAAACATTATCTTATTCTCTTGGAGCACTTCAGTTAAGTGCACAGATGTGGCACAGGAGCTGACAGAAGGAATTACGCTATTCCTAGGGGTTATGTGGAGCTATTGCATGGATACTTCAGTTAGAACTCATGTGACAGAGTTTGGTGGAGTTGATTGAGGAAGTTAGTAGAGTTGTATTCAGTTTAACTAATCTAAACATAGTTGAGCTATTTGTATTCAGTTTAACTAATTGATACAATTAGTGAGAGTGGTGTGAATTAATTATTAATTAATTCACTAATTATAAACTCATTAATCAACTAAAGAATGCACCAGTTAACTTCAGTGCATGGACAGTTTCAGTGGAGACCAGTGCAGAGATAGGTGAAAGAGCAGGTTAACTATCAGTTGTGACTATACTGTTGCTATTTGCAACACACATATAGGTGGAGAAGCCCATGAGGATTGTGCAGTACAAGCCAGGTGGTTTATCTATTTAATGAAGCCATCCCATAGCATTGAAAACGCAATAGAGGCTGGCTATCAAGTGGCAAAAGATTGGAGCATGTGTTTTGCTAGATCTAGCTTGATAGTGTGTAGCAATGAGAGGTTGTGCTGAGAGCTTGTTAGGAGCTTTGTACAATGATTTTTACATGATCTCCATGACATATAATATACAGATAGTTGGGGTTTTCATCTTTAAGCTTTCCCATGAAATATTGTGTTCATATGTGTGATTGTTTGTGGTTTTAATGTGTGCATGCAATTGATTTTATTTCCGCATGTAATGATCAATGGTAGAAGAGATTCTATATTATGCATGAAGCTAAAATAGTGTGTGAACAGGAGAATCTCGGTGAATAATATATCAGTTATTCAAATTTCTACAATGAAGATAATGAAGAAGCAATTTCTGGAGAAAACCATTTATTTGAGGAAAATCAACAACCTTTCTTCCTCACTGAAGAAGATCAATACCTCGCAGAAATTTATTCATCAGAAGACCAACAATATGCCATGTTAAATGAATATTTAATGTGCACTAAATATTATTAAAGAGGATATCAAAATTCCCTCACCCAAGATCAAAGGAATTATTGTTTGAGGAGTAGAAATGCTCCTCTAGTTGCTAATCAAAAGAAGTTAAGCTCTGAAACCAATACTCAACAAAAAGAAGATTTTGCACTAAACAGAAGCAAAGAAAAGGCACCTACTGCTTCTACTCTTCCTAAAGCTAATGAAGCATCCACCAACAATCAAATAAAATATCAAGAATTCTAAGAAGGAGGATGAAAGAAATATTCTTTATCAAAAGAACTACCTGAAAAGAAATATACATCACTAAAAGAGGTGGATAAACATGCTGCTCATTTTTCCCTTGAAAATGAAATTGCTAAATTGAATGATTCTACTCCTCTAATTGAGATAATGAAGAATGATCAATACAAGTTTCAAGTTACTAAGTTTCTTAGAGTTGGTCAAACATCTGATATTGTTAACTTGAGTGATGATCATCCTGAGATTCTTTTTAGTCCTGTTGTTGATGGAAAATCAGAAGATAGTGAAGTTCCTCCCTTTTAATTAAGTCTTAAGATCCATGATTTTATTCTTAATAATGAAATGCTTGACTCTGGAGCATCCCAAAACCTCATGCCTAAAGCCCTTATGGACATATTAGGACTAGACATCACAAGACCTTATCATGATCTCTATTCATTTGATTCAGTGAGGGTAAAATGTCTTGGTCTGATCAAGGATTTAGTGGTCTCATTAGAAAAAATTCCAATCAAGAATGTTCTTATGGATGTTTTTGTGGCTGACATCCCACCTAGGTATGGAATGCGACTTTCTATATCACCGGGAGAAAATCTTAGAGGAACATTACATCTTCACTTTTCCTATGCAACAATTCCTATCTTTGGAAAATTCAGGAAAATTTACAGAGAAAGTAAGATGAATTATATGATCAGTACCAGAGAAAAGCCTAAAAATCATCCCATTCATTTTGTACATATAGATTTAGAATATTTTATTTTATTCAATGAAGAATTCTCAGTATATTCAAAGTTTTTTATTGAAGAAAAATAAAAAAAATCCAAAATATTCAAATTTTGTTTTAGAATTGGCAGAGACATAATTTTTTAAAATAGTGCCAATTGTTTGAAGTTGAAGACATCTCCTCAAGAAGAAGATGAGAAAACAGTAGAAAAACAAAAATTTTGAACACAACAGAGGTATCTCAAACATAAAAAAAAAAACAGCCATATGATTTACACCTTCGAGATGAAGAAAATAGTCTTTGGACTATGGATTTTTATGGAGCTTGGGAAAAGAAGGTGTTGGTATTGGAATAGGATTCATAGTCTAGTTTATCAATCATTGGATATCCCTACAAATGTTACAATTTATTCCTATATACTAGCATTTGACTACACAAATAATGAAGCTGAATATGAAGCCTTAATTGTTGGCCTAAATATTTTGAAAAATCTTGGTGCAAAGAAAATTTTTGTATATGGTGACTCTGAGTTAGTTATCAATAAAGTTAAAGGAGAGTACCAAGCCAAACATATCAGGATGAGAGCTTACCGAAATGCAGTTCTAGATATCCTCAAAACATTCCCTGAATATACTCTATCATTAATTCCTAGAAACAACAATGTTATTGTTGATTCTCTTGCTACTTCTGGTAGTATGTTAAAAATTCCACTATATCCAAAAAAAATATGAAATAAATGTCAAATGTCACCTTGTTGTACCTAAAAATGTTCAATATTGGCAAGTGTTTCAAAATGATGATTAAATTAGTAAATTCTTGTAGACAGAAGAAGAATTCATTAATGCCCAAATAGATGACCAGGACATTCATGCTACAAAGGTCCAAGTACTACAACTTAAGGATAATTCTATTCCAAGAGGTTTAGTACCTTTGGAAGAGATTTTTGACAAGGATGATGTTGCAAATAAGCCTACCATGTCACCAACAGAGGTGGGAGTGGAATATTTAAATATTGGCACTTCAGAAAAGCCAAATATGGGGCAGATTTCAAAATCCTTAAGTCCAGAAATGAAAGCTAAGTATGCAGTACTTATGTCTCAATTTTCAGATGTATTTGCTTGGGAATATTCAGATTTGAAGGTCTATGATAAAATAATTTTTCAGCATACTATTCCTTTGAAGACAGATCAAAAACCATTTCTCCAAAATCTTAGAAGGATGAATACCAAATTTCTTCCTTCTATTCATAAGGAAGTAAACAGATTATTCACTGCTGGAATAATTGGTCCTATCCGTTTCTCAGATTAGATGTCCAATCTAGTACATGTGAGAAAGAATATGGGAGAAATTAGATTATGCATTGATTTTCAAAATATGAACAAAGTATCCTTAGAGGACAATTATCCACTACCAAAAATGGACCACATTCTGCAAAGGGTAGTTGGATCATCTAGACTTTCTCTGTTAGATGGATACTTAGGATACAATCAGGTTCTTGTTCACCCAGATGATCAAGAAAAGACAACTTTCACCATGCCTTGGGGTACTTTCATGTATGCAAAAATGGCTTTTATTTTGAAGAATGCAGGGGAAACTTTTCAAAGAGAAAAAGATCTATTTTTTGCAATTTACCTTGATGATATCACTGTTTTCTCAAAGACAGATGAACACCATTTGCAACATTTAAAGACAGTCTTTCAAAAGTGCAGAAAATTTGGTATTTCATTAAATCCAAAGAAGAGCCTCTTTGCTATGGAAGAAGGTAAATTTTTGGGGCATATTATGTCTAAGGATGTTATAAAATTATATCCTTCAAGGTTTGAAGCAATTCAGAACTTAGAATATACTAGGAGAAAAAATGAGATTCAACCTTTCAATGGTAAAATTAATTTTCTGAGAAGATTTGTTCCCAATCTTGCTGAACATTTGAGGCAGATTACCGTTATGTTGAAGAAATATACTGAAGTAAAATGGTCTGAGGAATAAAATAATTCATTTAATCAAGTCAAGTTAGCTCTATCTCATGCTCCCATTTATCATTAGCCCAGATTATACACTTGATTTTATAAATTTTTCATTTTCTTCAGAGCATACACTTGCTGTTGTTTTAATGAAAAAGAAAATTAAAAATATAGAACAACCTATTTCTTTATTTAGTAGAACAATAATATATGATTATTTAAATTATAATATCATTGAGAAATAAGCTTTAGCTTTAGTCAAAGCATTAAAATATTTCAAAGTGTACATTTTACATTCCCATGTCATTTCTTATGTGCCAAATGTTAATGTTAAAGTACTCACACAAAATGATCTAGAAGGTCGTAGAGGAAAATGGATTGAAGCCTTGCTAGAGTATGATTTGGAGATTAAGCTCGCAAAATTAATCAAAGGACAAGGCCTAGAAAAGCTGATGGAAGATTCTAATCTACATGCCTTAGACATAAATTTCATTGATGCATTGTTTGATGAACAAACTGCTGAAACATTACCTGAGATACCTAAAATATTTTCTTTATCTCCCCGGTATGTTGATATTGTATATATTCTTCAATGTTTGAATCCTCCTCCTCACATGACAAGTAGTAAAGCAAGATCATTGAAGTTAAAAGCACTAAAATACTAGATTCTGAATGGTTTTGTATACTAGAAAGATATTGGTGGAATATTGATGAATTGTTTAGTTGAAGGTGAAGTTGAGAAAGTCATGACATATTTCCATAAGGGTGACTGTGGAGGTCATCTCTAATGGAAAACCACAACAAATAAATTTTTGAGAGCAGGTTTTTATTGGCCTGCCTTGTTTTCTGATGTCTACAAAACAGTTAATAGTTGTCATGAGTGTCAGATATTTCAAGGAAAAAGGAAACTTTTATCTTTTCCCCTTAAACCAATTGAAGTCCAAGCACCATTCTAGCAATGGGGACTTGATTTTATTGGTGAAATTCATCCTTCATATTTAGATCAACACAAATGGATTCTCACTACTACAGATTATTTTACCAAATGGATTAATGATATTTCCACTAGGCAAGCAACTGATTTTGTTATCATTCAGTTTCTTGAAAATAATATTTTGTCTCGATTTGGATTTCCATACAAGATTATCACTGATAATGTAGCTACTTTCAAATCTAAGAAGATGATTGATTTCTGTGATAAATATCATATTAGACTTGGTCATTCAACTACATATTATCGTTAGGGAAATGGGCTTGCAGAATAATCTAATAAGTCTTTGGTGAATATTATCAAGAAGATGTTACAGGAAAACAAAAGGAACTGGCACAAGAAGCTTACAAATTCTCTGTGGGCTGACAGAGTGAGTACAAAAAGATCACTTAACATGTCTACATTTCAGTTTGTTTATGGAGTTGACATTGTTTTCCCTTCTTCCTTAGTTGTTCCAGTAATGAATATTTTGCATGAGGTTGACAGTGAACCTCATGAAATTCAGAGAAGGATCAATTAGATGATACATTTGCAACAATCAAGAGATGAAGTTTTCAGCAATACTTCAAAACTGCATGACAAAATTAAAAATATTTCTGATAGAAAAACAAAGGTTGATGACTTCAAGATTGGAGATATTGTTCTAAGATGGGATGCCAAAAATGAGGATAAGGGCAAGCATGTGAAATTTGAAAATCTAGGGAAATGACCTTACAAGATCGTAGCATTCAGAGGAAACAACGCATTTTTTCTAGAAGATCTTGAAGGGCAGGAATTGCTAGGAGGACCTATCAATGGTAGGTTTCTAAAACATTATTTTTCTTGAAATCTTGAGAAAGAAAATAATTTTCATTGTATATTCCAGTTCACATTTGATGCCAAGAAAATAAGGGAGTTTTTACAGAAGTTTGAAGCCCGAGGAGAAGGCCATGAGACTTCTGCAAACAAATCATGTTTTTTTTTTTAAGTTCACAATTTTTTAGTCTCTTGTCAAGTCAGTTTTTTTTTTACAATATCCTAAAATCGGGACTGCTAGCAAGGCATGCTTGAAAAACACATTTTTCAGGAATGTATGCTACAGGATTGGAAACCAACACTTGGATCCATTAGATCTGACAATCTAAGACCTAAATCCAAGAGCAATTAAAAAAAAAATCCTCCTAGGTGGGTTAAACAGGTCTTCCCACACCTAGTGCAGCTAGAAAATGCCCAAGGAAGGGGCTGCAACAATACAAAACAACATTGTTGGAAAAATAACGCAGTTCAGACCAATATTTGCATGAAATCAATATGGTAGCTCAAATATATCTTATACAACAGTAAATCAGATTTACAATAGAGCTTATAAAATTTTTAACAGAAAGGAGAAGGTTATACAAGAAGAAACCCTCAAAATGAGGTGCTACAACCACAAGAAATGACTGAATAAGCTTGAAAGTATTATTTTCATTGGCTGAAGTAGTAGTATGTTACAGCTTATATCTAGATCAGATCTGTATACAAAATGATAGATCTATTTCAGATCTGTATACAAGAAAGGCTCGTTTATACACTCCCCTTGGGGATTTTAGCAAAACATGAAAGTACAAGGGTAGATCTGAGATCTAAGTTACAGATCTGCAGTAATATTTAGAAAAGTATGAAGTATATGATGTACAGTAGATCAGATCTAAAAAAACATGGATTCTATGGCCAATCCATGGATCACCATAGTGAAAGAAAGGATCCAATCACTAGAGATCTCTCCTCCAAGATGATGTCGAAACTCCCTGCAACTCTGCTCTTGAAAATTACACAGTACCGCAAAAGGGACTACACTGTAGATTCTGAGTATGCTTTGGCCTGATGCCAAGATCTGGATTTGAAGCTCCCAAGGTCTAGAACACTCTTGTCAAAGGGATAGAAGACTTTCCCAGTGAAAAGGGGTGCTAGAGATGCATAGATCTGAAGATATCTATCCTCCACTTGCTGCAGCTCACGAGGAAAACCCAATCCTAAACAAGATCAGTGTTGTAGGTGCAAGATGAAGCTTGGAAAAATTCCAAATAGTGGACAAGAAAAGCAAGGCTCCTCCAAGAGATGCTCTAGGAAGGAGGTGGGATTCCTGCTCAGGAACACCAATGCTAAACAACATTATTCTCAGCTAAATAGCCAGAGAATGATATATGTCTAACTAGAAAATATATGCAGAAAATAATTATCATCAACAACCTTATCATGCTACTCTCCTCTTCCTTTTATAGGATAAAAGCCTTTTGAAACCCTAAACCACTTCAATGAGTTAGCTCCTTTCACATGTGGAACCTCCATCTAGAACTGCGTTGTGCATCCATGAGGTACATTGCATCTAGATTGCGCTGTGGATTTGGTCAAGGTTGACCCAGTCTCATAGTCCAAACCCATTCACACCTGCAAGTGTTTATTTTACATGGCCCAGATTTGTCTTTGTTCACATAGGCATGGATTTATTCATTGTTTTTAGGAGACTTACATGTCCTCCTTGATTCATTTATTCAATTAACAGAAAATGAAACAAAATTGTATATTCCTCTTAGCTTGGGCTAAGTAGGAATATTACAGTCCTCTCCTCCCAAATGTTGCTTTTCCTCAAGAAAATGCAAGGATAGAACTAAAATGTATTGGGAAAACATCTTTCCCCAAGCAATCATCCATACAAAATGAGTCACCTTCCAACATGGCAACTCCATAAAATTTTCCTCCACCTTGAGTTCATGCAATGTAGGTGGGCTGAAAAACTAAACATGGTAGACATAGGTGCCTACCCCACGCTGTCCTCCTCTCCACTTAAGATAAGTGTGGAGTGTTTGTTGATCCTGGGCTGTAATAATGTTGCCTTCAAGAGGCAAGATGAAGACTAGACCTCTAAAGATCTCCTCTCCAACACTGTGAATCAAGCTAGCCCAAACCATTCCATATGAAATGGATGGGAAATCATCACCATATGGTATCTCATGAAACTCATGGCCCACCTCATAAAGAAATAAGTGCTTGGTTGTGGTGGCCATATCTCCTCTCATGTTCCCTTTAGAACATGCAATGCAGAAAATGTGGGAATCCTCTTCCCAAAGGAACACATCTAACCAGTGTGTTTCCTCTCCAATCATGCTCCCCACAAAAGCAAGATCAACATCAGTAATTGGAACCCTGATTAGCATCAAGAATAAGGATATACTAAAGGCTTCATATGGTGTAGGAGAGTACCAATAGTCTCCCATGAAGTTACAACGAAGTTTTTCCAACTGCAGCTTCAGAAAATTACAAGGCAAGTGGTTCTGGATACATGGTGGTTTATGTATGTTATTCCATTTACTAATTAATAGTAGATGGCTATATAGAATAGATGGACATACATGAATTAATACAACACTTTACCATGGCCATATAAGAGATGGTTTTCTCCATCATACATTCTGTCCCATTGTTGATCATGGAGCTCAATGAAAAGCTTGCCCTCTTGTGGAGCAATGTACTGCATAGAAATGGTAAGAGTAGGCAGATCACTAAATGCAACAACAAGAGCCTTACCATGTACTAAAAGTAATATCATGATATGATTCATGAACAAACTCTCCATGATGATATGACATACTCTCATGAAGAGAAATGAATCATGTGCTGCATGAAGATCCTTACTCATGTACTTGGAAATCCAAGCCAAGAATAACACATCACAACAATAGATGTCTCCATCCATTACTTCATATTTCTCACCTCCTCCTTGTCCATCAAGTGCACCAAGAGTGGAATGATCCTGGGGACACTCCATCCATAAGTTCATGCTCCAGAGTGACAACGTTGTTGGCCTATGCAAATAGGCTCCTGCCAATACATAGCTCCATTATTTGACATGTTCATTGTCAAAGACATATTTCATAATGTTGCTACAAACAAGAAGCTCCTTCCATAGTGGAAGTACTTCCAGATCATCTAAGGCTAAGGATATAGTGCCATCTCCTACTTCTGCAACATCATGCAAAGTGTGAGAGTAGGTATGCTCTTGCTCTCCCAAGAACAACCAAAGCAACAAAAAATTTTGCTTCCTCCCCATACCTCCATCATATAAATCATGTGGTGAAAACATGGTGATTGATATGAAGAATGTCATATCAACACAATGTGTCGATACTCCTTGTTGCTCTATGATGCAAGCATCCTGCCACACATCTTTCCTCCACATACCCTTAGAAAGAGGATGATGGCCAAACTATTTCAAGAGTAGCCAGCGCAGCCAAGCCTCCTGTTGCCCGGTATCATAGATCTGCAAGTAGCTTTCCAGCTTCTTGCTCACCATCCACATCCATTCATCCACCGGTGGATCATGGACCTCATTATGAAAACATTTGGTATCCTCCCATTGTAGGACACTAACCTCCTCAAATATTTGAATAACTTTTCACTTCATGGTATGTTGAAGTGCACCTTCCATGGGATCTCTTGATGAGACCTCCTCCTCATGTATGGTCTTCCAAAACTAGTGGGGTCTGGGATCTTCTTCCGGTAGAAGTCTCTCTCTGAACTGTGGCATGATCATTGAAAAAGTGTCATCTAGAGAGGAGAAAATGTTTCCCATCTCAAGATGTCTACCCCTTGTATTCATTGCTTCATGAATGAAGCTGACATCTGATTGCTCCCATGAGGAATGGGTCCTCTTTTTTTCACTACTGCTCTTGGACAGCACAATGCAACTCTACTGCTCTAGATCATCAGTAAGTGATGATTCTGGGTCATGGAACAATAGGTTTCCACAACCTCCTAATATATTTTCTGCAATAATAGAAAGTGGAAACTCAATCATACCTTGATGGGCTTTGGGAACATCTTGGATGGCTGCAAGAGTTCCTTTTTCTACCATGTTGGCTCCCTCAACTGCTGATGTTGAAGGCTTCTCCTTCAAGGTTATGACAGTGCTGATACAAATCTCCTCAAGAGATGGTGAGGACTTCTCTTCCTCAGATTTCTCTTTATCAAATCTCTTGATCACCCTTTGAGTGAAATCTGCAAAAGAAGATACTATTGCATGTCTCACATCGTTGAACCACCAATTGCTTGCTTCACCCTTCAGGTGCAGCGCTACAATCTCCACTGCTTCTTTCTATACCACTGGATGTAGTAGAAAAAATGCACTGAGTATTTTTTCCCAAGATTTGGCTGCAGATGTCCCATCAAAAGTGGACAATAGAAACCTATTGCCCTTGATTTCTCCCTTGCTGCAGTGTCTCCTCCCTTCCTTCAGTTGAATGAACTGTGGGAAGGCTAGAGTCTCCTTGAAGGCTCTAGGTTGAGACTTGTACTCAAAAAGGTACTCACTCAGTATCTGGTGATCCAAGTGTCCTCCATGCTTCCTGTCTTCTTCTTTGTGAGAGTAGGAAGTGCATGGTCCTTCCCCTTCTCCTTCTTCTATCTTCTTAACCTCCTTCGAGGGGTCCTTTATAGATCTAAAAAATGATGAGAGCAATCTTATTATTTTCATCATCTTGATCTCTACCTTGAGACTCACAGGATAAGCCAAATATCATGCTTTGATACCACTGTAATATCCCAAAATCGGGACTGCTAGCAAGGCATTCCTGAAAAACGCATTTTTCAGGAATGTATGCTACAAAATTGGAAACCAGCACTTCGATCCCTTAGATATGACAATATAATACTTTAATCCAAGAGGGATTCAAAAACAAATCCTTCTAGGTGGGTTAAACAGGTCTCCCCACACCTAGTGCAACTAGAAAATGCCCAAGGAAGGGGCTACAGTACTACAAAACAACACTACTGGAAAAATAACACAGTTCAGCCCAATATTTGCAGGAGATCAATATGGTATCTCAAATATAGCTTATACTATAGTAAATTGGATTTACAATAGAGCTTATACAATGTATAACAGAAAGGAGAAGGTTATACAAGAAGAAAACCTAAAAATGAGGTGCTACAACCACAAGAAATGTCTGAATAAGCTTGACAGCGTTATTTTCATTGGTTGAAGAAGAAATATGGTACAAATCAGATCTAGAGAAGATATGTATACAAAATGAGAGATATATTTCAGATCTGTATACAAGAAAGGCTCCTTTATACACTCCCCTTGGGGATTTTAGCAAAACATGAAAGTACAAGGGTAGATCTGAGATCTAAGTTATAGATATGATGTAATATTCAGAAAATTCTGAAGTATATGATTTACAGTAGATAAAATATGAAACAAACATGGATTGGATGGCCAATCCATGGATCACCATAGTGAAACGAAGGATCCAATCACTAGAGATCTCTCCTCCAAGATGATGCCAAAACTCCCTGCAACTCTGCTCTTGCAAATAACGCAGTAATACAAAAGGGACTGCGCTGTAGACTCTAAGTATGCTTTGGCCTGATGCCAAGATCTGGATCTGAAGCTCCCAGGGTCTAGAACACTCTTGTCAAAGGGATAGAAGACTTTCCCAGTGAAAAGGGGTGCTAGAGATGCATAGATCTGAAGAGATCTATCCTCCACTTTCTGCAGCTCACAAGGAAAACCCAATCCTAAACAGGATTAGTGTTGTAGGTGCAAGATGAAGCTTGGGAAAATGCCAGATAGTGGACAAGACAAACAAGGCTCCTCCAAGAGATGATCTAGGAAGGAAGTGGGATTCCCGCTCAGGAACACCCAATGCTAAACAACATTATTCTCAACTAAACATATAGAGAATGATATATGTCTAACCAAACAATATATGCAGAAAATTATTATCATCAACAACCTTCTCATGCTGCTCTCCTCTTCCTTTTATAGGATAAAAGCCTTGTAAAACCCTAAACCACTTCAATGAGTTAGCTCCTTTCACATGTGGAGCCTCCATCTAGAACTGCGTTGTGCATCCATGAGGTACATTGCATCTAGATTGTGTCGTGGATTTGTTCAAGGTTGACCCAGTCTCATAGTTCAAACCCATTCACACCTGCAAGTGTTTATTTTACATGGCCCAGATTTGTCTTTGTTTACATAGGCATGGATTTATTCATTGTTTTTAGAAGTTTTACATGTCCTCCTTGATTCATTTATTCAATCAACAGAAAATGAAACAAAATTGTATATTCCTCTTAGCTTGGGCTAAGTAGGAATATTACATTTTTAGTCAATGTTTCCAGTTTGTTTAAGTTTTTCAAAGTCCATTTGACTCCATAGCACAATGGTAAGGCTACCTTGTCTACGGTGTTCTTGACACATCCTGAAGGAGTTTCCATCACCAGCTAGAGCCAATGTTAGAGTCAGTGTACCAGTGATCAAAGATAGCTCTTTTGATAGTTTTACATTAGGTCATTAGTCAATTTTTTTTTCTTTTTCAGTTAGTCTTCAACAATAGTTTTGGTCACTGAACAATTCCTATCATGATATGCTACTCCTTCAAATCATTTCATCACCATTTAGAGGTTTAAATTCAGGTCACTCATCTCACATAGGTCAAGTCTAGGGTCGAAACTACCATGGAAAAAATCTTCAATTTTTCCACTAAAAATAAGGTAGTGAAACCTTCATAAATGTCTAGTTGAAGGAGAAAATCGGTTTTCACAGTTCAAAATAAACTTTGCATGTTATAAAAATTTCCTAATCTTTTGCTGACATCAAATAAGAAATGAAGAGTGTTAGTCATCAGTATTTTTCACTATCTTTAGATGACTATAGGATGTTTATATATTTCTAAAAACAATATTCCTTGAATATCTTGGGTTTCATAAATCTCACTGCCTTCATTATCCTTATAATTTTTTTTTTCACTTTTCCTCAGTTGGTCTTCCCAAAGCCACCTTGTTGCTCCTAAAAGACTCATTATGGGCTTATACCTCTCATTTTCATCCTCCTTTCCTGCCTATAACCTCATTGCCATATTTTCCCCTTGTCACTAAACTCCACCTTCCCTCTAGGGTTTCTTGTTGTTATCTCATTTCCATGTCCTTTTGGGAATAATAACTTATAACAATACTCTTTTTTCACTTGAAAATATCTAGGTCCATTTTCAGTCAAAATCAGGTCAAAGGACCCTCCCACTAGATCATTAGGGTTTTTACATGTTTTAAGGTCATCCTTGGATGTTTTAGGCACTCCTTTTCCTTTGCTAGAATCTGGCTCAGATGTAATGGAATGTCAAGAAATGGTTGTTCAAGAAGGACCTAAAATTTCCAAAGAAGTTTGCCTTATCAGTTCAGAACCCGCAAGTGGGGAAAATGCAAAGAGTTTAGCACTTCTGCAGGAGTGTTGAAAGATTTATCAGTAGAAAGTACTGATGAGGTAGACTATTTACTCCTGAATGAATAAAACTTACATCAAAGGAAAGGGGACAACTTGGTCTTGCAGAGAACTAAGGTTTTGAACTTGATGGTCCAGTTGAGTGCCAAAACGGTGATCACTTGCAGAAGATGACATAGAGGGAGCACACACCGAGTATGAAGAAATTCTATCAGAAAATATTGATAGAAATATGGAAAAAGGTGAGGTTAACTGGACAGATATGAATGAACTTGAAAGGGCTATAGAGAACTTAGAAGACAACACTGATGATTTCTGTAAAAGACTGCAGACACCTAGGGTTTTCAAAAATGGCCAAAGAAGGTGGAAAAGTTAAGTTGAGCCTCATGGTCGAAATTGCAGCAGATTTTGAAGGTGATACTATGTGTAATCATCCTAAGGTTGTCAAAGTAAAACTTTTCATACCTCAAGGATCAAAAGAAAAGCCAATTCAATGACTTCTTCAACCTGTAAGGCAAAAGTGTAAAAGGATATCAGTGAAAAAGGGAAAAATGGTTTAAAACATTAGAAAGTGGGTTTTCGAAGTTGAATTAAATCCATGAGCCTATAAAAGCCCATTTCACACTTTAATGAATCATTGTTATCTTTCAAAAGACCAAGAGCATTCATAGGAGAATAATTTGTGAGCTTTCAAGCCAAATTCGGGCAACTTTTCTTGGCGCTGCACACTTGGGAGTGGGCATTGCGCCCTTTGCATTTTTTCCCCATACCTTTCTAAAGGAATTGCGTGCCTGGGAAGTGGTGTTGTGCGCCTGGAAGAGCATTGCGCTCTTGCTCGAGAGGTCCTGTGCTGAAAAACCTTGGCACCGCATGCTCAGAACAGGCATTGTGCGCTCAGAACTAGTAATGTGCCCTCAACATTGGCACCGGGCGCTTGGATAGAGAGGGTTTATCCCTCTTCTAATCACCCAAATCAAATCAAATTGCTTCCAAATCTTGGCTCAAGTCTTCTAAGACTCTGATAAGAGGTAAGTACATGCCATAACCCATTGTGAAGCTATTTTTATCATCATTTAATCAATGAAAATGAAACCCTAATAAAACCCTAAGTTTCAAGCTTGAAATCACTACTTCATGCTTATTTAATCCTCCTAGATAGAGTATCATTTATAACAAGGGAAATTAAATTGTTTTAGGGTTGCCATTCATCTTGCTTGTCACAACACCCATTCCCTTCATTTTCACTCATTCCCCTCATTTGCAAAGCTGCCATTTCATTACCCTCCCTTCATCTCCTTTCACTTCAGCCCTAGGGTTTTCAAAAATAGAGTTTTCAACATGTCTGAGGGAGAGGATAGTGGCAATGTTGTTGAGGCCCAAATGCCAAGGAGGCATGATCATAAATGAGGAAATATAAACAAATTTGAACTCCTCAATACAAGGGAACTCATGGCATCTCCCCTTATTGTTTCTTGCTTCAAACATGTAGGCTGCTTTGATTTTTGTGAGAAGGTGCAGTAAGTACAAAATCACCCTGAGCTAACAAGACTTTTTATTATTAATTTGCATGAAAAAAAAGTTAATCTTGTCGGGGTCACCTTTGAGTTGTCTACAGATGCCATTGACAATGCTACCAGAATACTAAGTGTGGGAGAAAAGTGGTTTAAGCAAGCAAACCTAGTGGCATGAGTTATCTTGAACCATATCTAAAACCTAGGTATAAAGACCACCACAAATCCATATTTCCTTTTTCTCATCTGCTTGATAGATATGCACCCATGATGAGGATAATCATGAAGTATTTCACATGTGAGGGAAGTTTTTCCCACCTATACTCATATCACATCTGGCTTCTTATGCATTTCACCAGAGTTAGGATGCTGCATATACCATATTATCTTTAGAAGCATTGAAAAAATGGCCTACATAGTGCAAAAGATAGATTATCCTTAGCAAATGAAAAGCTTGTTTCGTCACTCACTTATCAAGATGGTGGTTATGCACCAACTCCAGCAGAAGAATATTCCATGGGATACCTTCATTTCCCATGAAGTTTTCACTACTCCACATGGCCATCATAAAAAAGATATCCCTTTCTCGTCTCATCCTCCCATTCCTACTTCTCCATCACATCCCATTACTGATGCATCACCATCCACTCACATTCCTTCACCTCATTATGACCTTTCCACATCACGTTTCCATAATCCTTCACCCTCATACCATGATGACATAGCATCAAACAGTGATGAGGACATTGAGACAGATGGTACTAAGATGAGTAACATTGAGCCACTTCCTTTGACCTACTGGAGAGGCTACATGCATGTTTTTTCTGCCCTTAAGAGGCAAGGGGTCATGCCTTCTACATCAGCAAAACAACTTGACAAGGGTAAGGAAAAAATCATTGTTGAAGAGGAGGATACACATGAAAATGATCAAGAGTTTTAAATAATTGACCTTGAATATGAGAATGAGAGGATTACAAAAATGTTTCTCAAAACCAAGGATGCCCAGATTAGTGAGCTTCAAGCTAATATTGGTAGGGCTAAGAATGTGATCAACTATCTTGAGCTAGAAAAACAGTAGTTGGAAACAAGGCAGGCCATCAGTGAGGTCAAGGAAATCAGAGCTCGGAAAGAGGCCAGAAAGGCCAAGGCTATGCTATATGAGACCTTGGGCACTTTTGATGGTAGTGGAGATGAGGAAGAACAACTTCGTAGGAAGAGGCCAAGGACAATTGGGTTGAAGAAAGCTTTAGCCCAGGAAAGAGAGAAAGAGACAGAATTGGTAGAGCAGCTCACTCCAAGTGAGTTGCTTTCCATGGAAATCAGCTATGATAGAGAATATTGGCTAGAGAGAGCCAATTTTCACCTAGAGGGTCAATTAGAGAAGGCTAAGAAATACACTGACATGCAGAGAAATATGGCAAGACAGTATGCCATGAGGAACAGGATTGCAAGGGCCAAGCTCAAAAGATCCCTAGCAAAGATTCAAGCACAAAATGAGGCAAAGGAGAAGGAAAAATTGGATATCCTTGCTGATGTATCCCTCCAAGCATCCAAATCATGATAAATAAGGTAAGTTCCAAATTTTGGCACTTGGTGCAAATTTTGAGTTTTTGACTGTTTGGCTATCAGAAAAAGGGCCAAACGCGCAGTGCCACTGGTGCTGCGCTCTTTTTGGGGCACTCAAATGACAAATTTCTTGCATCCTCATCTTCCTCATGCCAAGTACATCATACACAGACAATTTCAGGTCATTTGGAGCAAACCTGGTCCCTCAAAAGGGCCAAAAACCACCTAAAGACCACCTTTCTGCCCTCTTTTCAGCACTGGCGCTGCGCCTTAGTAGTCTTGGGAGAATGGATTTTTGGCAAGACAAATGGGCATCATTCTAGAAAGTAAAGGAATATTTAGAAACTAGATAGGACAGGCTTTCTAGTGAGCTACCATGGAGCTCATTTTGACACAAGGAAGGCCTTCAAAACTCAGCTGCAAAACAGGCAATGTTTCCAGTTTTAGTGTTGTGCCCTTGGCCTGACGTTGTGCCCCTATACCTTGGAGCTGCGACCTTGCTAGAAGTTATGGAAAAATATATTTTGAAGCCTTAAAGTCAATTTTTTTCCTAAATTATCTAAAATAGTTATGTTAGAAGTTATATTTGCCATAAATGAGTTTAGATATTTTTGCCTTGGACCTTGCATGGTCTAAAAGGTCAAATGCATTTAATATGTAATTAATGACTTCTAAAATCCTAGTTAGGGTTTAATTCATAATTTTGTAGTTAAATACAACATTTATGTTTCATAGTGGTTGTTGGTTGATGGTTGAGATGAAAATCATATAGACTTTGAGTGATAAAGAGTTTTTGGCTTTGGAGCTTTGTAATTGTCTTGGATTGAATGATAATGGAGCAAGCACATTTTCAGGATTCATGGACTTTATCAAATGGTGATGTTATTCCAATTTAGTTATTATCTTCTTATGTTTTCCATATTGTTCATCTTTCTCTTATCACAGAGTAGAAAATTTAGATTAAGATATGCTATTGAGAGGCACCTTAATTCTGTCTACCCTCTGTTGTTTATATGTTTTCCTCTGCTAGGTCTGATTGAAGAATTCTTAATTGCTCTTTGATTCCACTTAGCTTGTTGTCTTGAAAATAGTTTAATGGAGTCAAGCCAAAGAAGTTTATGGTATGCCCTGTCCTTTGGTGTAGCTTAAAACATTGTTTTTGAGGTCTTTCTTTGAAGTATTTCTTATTAGGGTTTAGGCTAAACAAGTTTATGTTTTTCCCTATCCTTTGGTCTATATTGAAAATTCATTTCAAAGGTATTTGAAGTCTAATTAAATAATTTAGGATTTCCCTACTCTTTGATCATCACTTATATGTTATCTTGAATATTTTCTTTCCCTGAAGGTAAATAACTAGAGAATTTAGGAGTTCCCTACTCTCTAGGTTTTGCTGGATTGTTTTTTTAAAGTTTACTTGGTGAAGCTAGGTCAAAGAAGTTTATGGTGCACCCTGTCCTTTGATTCTTTCTTAATAATAGTGATCTTGAAAGCCCTTCTTGTTATAGTATATATTAAATGATTCTTAATTTCCCTTTAAACCTACTATGTTCACAATTTAATGTTCATTTCACACTCACATAAGCTACTAAGATCCATTTGGCTTTGTTAACTTGCCCTATGAAACACCCTTGATTCATTGTTGTCCTTTTCAAGCCTTTGACAAACCCCATAGCCCAATGGTTTAAATTTCTCTTACTCTATCTGCTCTTCTTGATAAGAAACCCAACCAAACAAAACAAAACAAACAAAGCTTATCATTATAACTAGCCTAAAATCAACATCCTAAAACAAACAAGTCATATCTTTTATACAAATATATAGAGAGCCCTCTCTGAGTCTAGGAAGGCTAGGTCCTAGGACTCCAAAGTTGGTTTGATGTTAACCTTGTCTATTTGGTTTTTCCAATCTGAAAAATTACAGGGACCTAAAAAAGAGCATTGATGAAGAAAGTTATTTTTCATTTATCAAAGTTTTATCTTTAATAATTTGAAAAATCATTCTCGAAACCATAGGATTTAATCCTATGCATTATCTCCCACTACCCATTCGACGCGTCGCATACCACTAATAGTTAATTATCCATGTCATATCACATTTAATATCCCCCTACCCCACCATTCATTGAACTCTGACACACACTAACCATCTCCCATCTCATTGATCATTCGCATCCAATCACATCAGATGACCTGTATGAGACTTCGCCCCCCTCCCCCCCCCATCATCCGAGATTTAAAATCTAGGTGGGGGTCCGAAAAGGGTGGTTTCAAAACTTGACCCCATTACTATGTGTCAAATACATGTGATTTCTCACCCCTTCCCCCCGCATGAAACCTCTTACCACCAATCTACCCCTCTGAAATCCCGCTTATCTGCCGTATCAAACCACTACTCCATCCGCCATTCATGATATGCCAATATGGACTATGGACTGTCCAATCAAATTAATTCTTGCCTTTCCATAAACATTAGTGAATTAAATTTAATTTCTAACCGTTAGGCTAATGTACCTGCGCCACTTTCAATGGGAAATAAACCAATTGTCCGTAAATTCACCACTTAAAACCTGTTCAACCGTTCACTTTCATTCACTCTGCTCTGAAACAGGAAAATTACCAATTCATAGTTATTTCCAGAAATTCTAGAACAAAATTTTTACCACCATTCAAAGCAAACTGATCAATGTTTTAAATAATCTCTTCAGCTGTCGCCATTCTTCCGATTTGCAGATATTTTCCTTAATCTTGGCCTCTGTTTTTCATCAGAAATTCTTGTTCTGCCATTTCAAAAGAGCCAATCATGTATCCAAAGAAAAAATGGCTAGAAGAACCAGTAAGTCTTCTATTACATCCTCCAAGTGACTTTCATCACATACCATTAGTAGACAAAGACCATAAAATACATCAAACCCTTTGTGAACTTGAGTTATTTTAATTATATTGCTAGTTAGAAGATAAATTCTTAAATAAATCTAATGATATAGGACTATAGGATTCTAACTGATGAGCTCCATCATTATACATATTTGGAGGGGTTAATGGTCACCTTTTTCCCTTCTTAGATCTCTTTTTCTTGAATTTTTATTATTATTTGGTTTTATGATGCTTGTAATGTTCCCAATTCAGGACAGCTAGCTAGGCATGACTAGAAAACACATTTTCCAGTAATGGCAGCTACAGGAATTGAAACTAGGACCTGGATCCATTAGATAAATGTATCTAAGAATGAAATCCAAGATATGGATCCAAATAAATCCTTATAAGGTGGTTAAAAAGATCTACCACACTTAGATGTCCTCAGAAAATGCCCGATGAGGAACTGCAACAATTCTTAAGCAAGAAATGGAAAGACAACGTTATTCCTATAGCTATAAACACATGAAGAGAGATATAGCCAACAAATATATGATATAGCAGCAAATTTATACAATGTTTGGAGGGATAAGTCACTCTAGTTAGGAAATGGAAGCCTCAATAGAGCATATACAAGAAGGTATAAGAGCATTGCTACATATGGAAAGCCCTGGCTAAAATAACGCAGTTTATAGGAGATACTGCTGTATACAAAATGATAATAGAATGATATGAAAATTTCAGCTCAAAGAAATGAGGGGGAGCAAGCTCTCAACCCCTGAAAACACTAATACAACAATAATACACAATCCTTGGAAGGATTGGCTGCAATATATATGAAATTAGCAACTCTGCAGAAATGTCGGAGTTGCTGGGAAGTAGTTGCAACTCAATACTAGAAATACATGGAGATGGCTGAAGATGAATCTCAATCTGAAACAAACCTCCTCCAACGGATCTCTCAATTCAAGGCTGATCCTGGCACTGAAAATATTTCCCTCCAAGAAGTTGGTGCAACCTCTCACTACAAATGTGCACTGAAATAACGTAGTCTTGAGGATGGACTGCGCTGTCTATGATGGGAGATGTTGGCCTTGATGCCAAGATGTGAAAATCAGCTCTGAAATCCCTTTCACTAACCTTCCGGAGGAATAGTAACTCTCTCCTCTGAAATATGATCCAAGGAGAAGTGTTGTGGAACCCTCCACTGCAACACCCAGCAGCACTATGTTATACTTCAGCAGAAATGACGCAGTGACTGAATAATGGCTTTGGCCTTGAGCCAAGATGTGGAGAAGATGAAGTGCAATCCTTCAAGAGGCCTCTCAAGAAGGAGAGGAAATCCTAAACAGGAATCCCTAGTGCTAAGCAGCACTACAACTTAGCTGAACAACTGGAGTATGCAACCTAGTCTTCAAACTAAAATCAATATGCTCAAAGATGTCTCATTATGGCTGCCTCTTCCTCCTTTTATACAAGTAAAAGCTCTCTTGCCCTAGACCCCACACATTAGTGTTTCTTCCACAAGGAATATTCCTCCCTCTCAAACTGCGCTATCTTCTCATGCAAGCTACACCTCTTAGGAGGCGTTGTTGACTTGGTCAAACTTGACCTTCTCCTCATGCAAATTGCCTCTTTTCACACTGGAAGGTGAAAAATAAGCTGCTCCAATGATCCTTTTCACACTATGAAGGATCTTATTCCTACTCATGGGCCTTTTACCCATTTTATTCACCTCCTAAGTGAAATAAGAAAAAATTGATGTTCCAATTTTCTTCATGAAAATTTTGGAACATTACAGTCCTCCCCTCTCAAATATTGCTTGTCCTCAAGTAAGTGCAAGGATAGACTGGATTATTTTCTCCTCCTCTCCCTGTAGCATTTGTGTATGATGATCTCCTCCAAGGAAAGTGATGCTATCTCATCAATCAAGCCTCCACATTGCCCCTCCTCAGCATGTAAGTTAGCTATCAGGCCATCATCATGTAAAGGTGAAATACTCAAGAGGATAGCAAAGTGATGTCTAGAGGTCCCCTTGAAGAATGGGATCTAAAACAAAATGGGAACTATATTTCCCATATGGATCCTCCATCTCCAAGCTATGAGCCATGAAAAATCAGTCACCTTCCAACTAGGAAACTCCTGGAAACTGTCCTCCACCTTTGGCTCTGGAAAAGTAGGTGGGATGAAAATCTGCTCATGGTAGGCAATGTAGCCTACCCCACACTGTCCATCTCTCCACTTATGATAAGTGTAGAGTGTCTGATGATCCTGGGTTGTAGTAAGATTTCCCGCAAGTGGCAAGATGAGGACTAGACCTCCAAAGATCTCTCCTCCAACGCTGCAAATCATGCTGGCCCACATATCCCCATATATGATTAATTGGAAGTCATCAACATATGGCATCTCATCCATCATATGGCTCACCTCATAAAGTGACAACTGTGTTGTTAAGGTAACCATATCATATCTCATGTTCCCCTTAGAACATGTAATGCAAAAAGTGTGGGAGGATTCTCCCTCAAAGGACACATTCACACAATGTGCCTCTCTCCCAAGCATGCTCCTCATAAAATCAGAACAAATAGAGCTATAGGGAGCAAAAATGAGAATCATGCTTGCTGCCATATGCAACAAATGAGAAGGACAATGGTCCCTCAAGTGCAACCAGCACAACTTGAACCTCAACTGCAATAGAGACTGATAAAATAAGTGGCTTCTCAACCACTTTCCCACTGATCCAATCTCCTCATAAGTATGGAGGAAGTGAATAATGTAAGGTGTACAATGAGCATGTCCTCCATAATATCTATCTTCCCTAAGTCCTCCTAGGGAATGGCCTTCAATTATGCTTATGGCCTCATCTAAACCATGTGGTATAGAAAAAGGAATGCTCCTCCTTGGAGCATCATCCTTCACATGTATGGTTAAGGGACATATACATACTTTATATAAATGCTCATGTAAACAACAATGAATAGTACTCTTACCATACTCTCTGCTCATACAAATGAAGTGGCTCATAAATGAGTCTCCTCTCATCCTCCAAGAGAATAGAGGTGGTTGTGCTAACTATCTCAAAGAGTTATGTCTCTCCTCCATATCTGTCAGGTCCATGCATCTGCTCATATGCTGATATATCTCCTCCTCAAAGCCCATCCAAAAATACCCCTCCATGATGGTGTGGTATGCTCTCAAAGAACAGATATGGCTGAAAATGAAATCCTCATGAGTTGCTTGTAGCAACTTCTCCTTGAGCTTGGAAGCTCTAGGAAAGAATATCCTACCATGATAAAAGATGACCCCATATTTGATTGAGTATCTCTCCTCATGCAACTGGCCCTCCAAGATCATGCAAGTAAAAAGATCCTTGGAATACTCCACCAACAGCTGGGAGCTCCAATATGGATCTAACCTCCATAGTGATAGTGATGATGATCTCTCATGAAGAACATATGTCATATGGCTGCCCTCTCCTTTGACACCTCCCATGTCAAAGATGCAAGTTGGAAGGCTACTATCCTTCCTCTGCTGCTTCTGCCACAACACAAAATCTGAAATGGAAGTGGGTACTGATGATGTTGAGAGAATGCTCCCTCTCTCCTTGAGTCTACGCCAGACTCCGAGCACTGTATCAAGCTCTCCCAAGGTTTCCACCCTCCTGAAATCAATGAGTGGTGCCTCAATATGTGAAGCATCCATCCTTCTCCACTGATCCAGTGATATCCCTGGCAAAATGTCTCCATGCAATGATACATCCTCAACAAGAGATGACTGAATAGATGAATGGGGATAACTCTCCATGCTTCCACTGCACAATCCAATCACCTTCTCAGGTGCTTCAACCTCCATAGATGAATAAGGATGTGTACTCCTCATCTCATGATGCTGGGTCTTCTCCCTATCTCCTCCTTGTGTCTTCATGGTTCTACACCTCCTCAAAAATGGCACATGTAAAACATGAGTTGTGCCTTGATATCCACACATGAGATCTTGGGGACTTCCTTGTAAAGATGCAAGCATCCCTCTGCATGGAGCAAGAGCTCCTCCATCCTCTGCATGAGGTGCTAGATCAACTCCAGATCTAACAGCGTTGTTGCCCTCAATCTCTGCAACATGAGTGGGAAACCTCCCAATGATTGGATCCCTTTTTGAAAAAGAGATCTTCATCCTCTCTTGCTCAAAAGTTTGAGAAGAAGGTTCCTCCTCCAGCAAAGTATGGTGCAAGTTTTCAAGTAAGGGTTTTGCTTGAGTTTTCTAGTTTACTGCAACCATGTGAGTCTCATGAATATTCTTGTCAAATATTTTCACTAATGCCTTAGTGAAATTTGCATAAGATGTAATGTTTACATTTCTCAAAGAAAAAGACTCAAAGATCCACCAGGCATAAGCCTTACCTCTCAAATGCAGCACTGCAACCTTGATGGCTTTATCCTCTGGAATTTGGTGGTGCTGAAAGAAGGTCTCTAACTCCTCCACCCAAGCTTTGGCTGAACATGTAGGTGAACCCTCAAAGGTAGATAGAAGAAATCTATCTTGCTGCTCTTTTTCCTTCGCCTTCATCTTCCAAAACTCTGAAAAACTGAGATGATCTCTGAATTTCTGAGTTTGAGACTCATACTCCTTCAAGAAATCACTAAGGGTTTCCCTCCTAGCAACCTATTCTTCTATTTCCTTCCCTCTTCCAGCAATCTTGGGCATGTGACTGCGCTATACAAGATGGTGTGTAGATGCCTGCTCACACTCCTTATGTGCAAATCTAGAGTTTTCCTTTGGTACAAACCCTCTTGGAGATTATTTACACATCTTCCTTCGTATCTCCTCAAATTATTTATGAATCATATGTATAGATTTAGGAAGAAAATTTGTAACCTTATCCCCTTTTTCTTTTTCTTTTTCTTCTCCAAAATATGGAGTCTTCCTCATGCTTATTTCTTTGTCTCCTTCTCGATGAGAGTAGGAAGTGCACGGCTCTTCCTCTTCTTTCTACTTATCCTCCTTGGGGAGGTTCTTCATGGATCTGAAATATGATGAGATGAATCCCATCCTCTTCAATCTTCTAGTATTCTTGGGCTTAGACTCACAGGCTGAGCCAAGAAAGCAGCTTTGATACCACTGTAATGCTCCCAATTCGGGACAGCTAGCTAGGCATGAATGGAAAACACATTTTCTAGTAATGGCAGCTACAATAATTGAAACCAAGACCTGGATCCCTTAGATAAATGTATCTAAGAATTAAATCCAAGAGATGGCTCCAAAGAAATACTTATAAGGTGGTTAAACAGATCTACCACACTTAGATGTCCTCAGAAAATGCCCGATGAAGGACTGCAAAAATTCTTGAGCAAGAAATGGAAAGGCAACGTTATTCCTATAGTTGTAAACACATGAAGAGAGATATGGAAAAAAAATATATGATATAGCATCAAATGTATACAATGTGTGGAGGGATCAATCACTTTAGCTAGGCAATGGAAGCCTCAATAGAGCATATACAAGAAAGTACAAGAGCACTGCTACATATGGAAAGCCTTGGCTAAAAAAACGCAGTTTATACGAGATACTGCTATATAAGAAATGAGAATAGAATGATATGACAATGTAAACTCAAAGAAATGAGGGGGACCAAGCTCTCAACCGCTGAAAACACTAATACAACAATAATACACAATCTTTGGAAGGATTGGCTGCAATATACATGAAATTGGAAAATCTGCAGAAACGCCGGAGTTGCTGGGCAGCAGCTGCCACTCAATACTAGAAATACATGGATATGGCTGAAGATGAAGCTCAATTTGAAAAAAACCTCCTCCAACGGATCTCTCAATGCAAGGTTGATCCCCGCACTAAAGATATTTCCCTCCAAGAAGCTGGTGCAACCTCTCACAGCAAATGTGCACTGAAATAACGCAGTCTTGAGGATGGACTACGATGTCTATGATGGGAGATGTTGGCCTTGATGCCAAGATGTGAAAATAAGCTCTGAAATCCCTTTCACTAACCTCCCGGAGGAATAGGAAGTCTCTCCTCTGAAAGATGAGTCAAGAAGAAGTGTTGTGGAACTCTCCACTGCAACACCCAACAGCACTGCGTTATACTTCAGCAGAAATAACGCAGTGACTGAATAATGGCTTTGGCCTTGAGCCAATATGTGGAGAAGATGAAGTGAAATCCTTCAAGAGGCCTCTCAATAAGGAGAGGAAATCCTAAACAGGAATCCCTCGTGCTAAGCAGCACTGCAACTCAACTAAACAGCTGGAGTATGCAACCTAGTCTTTAGACTAAAATCAATATGCTCAAAGATGTCTCACTATGGCTGCCTCTTCCTCCTTTTATACAAGTGAAAGCTCTCTTGCCCTGGACCCCACACATTAGGGTGTCTTCCACAAGGAATATTCCTCCCTCTCAAACTGCGTTGTCTTCTCATGCAAGCTACACCTCTTAGGCAGCGCTGTTGACTTGGTCAAACTTGACCTTGTCCTCATGCAAATTGCCTCTTTTCACACTGGATGTGCAAAATAAGTTGCTCCAATGATACTTTTCACACGATGAAGGATCTTATTCCTACTCATGGGCCTTTTACCCATTTTTTTCACCTCATAAGTGAAATAAGAAAAAATTAATGTTCCAATTTTCTTCATGAAAATTTTGGAACATTACAATGCTAGTATAGGTAGTGATTAAGGCTAACATACTTTGAGTGCCTAATATGAGGTTGAGTGCAGAAAATCATGAATTATTAGAATTTTTATAAGGATTTTATCATAAATAATTGGAGGAGACAACAAGTATAAATTATAGGAGGATTTTCCACCCTCCTTAACTCTCAAAGGCAGCCAAAGGATCCAAAAGATTCTCTCCAGCAATTCGAATTCCAAAGGCAGCCAAAGGATCCCATGGATTCTCTTCAGCAATTCGAATTCCAGAGGCAGCCAAGCAACTCAAAGAGGAGTGCACTCAATATTTGTTTACTTGGAGTCAAGTGTACTCAATCACTATTTTCTAGGGAGATGTTGGTAGCTACCCTGTAGAATAAATAGATCAAAGCTAGAGCTAGGAAGGGTTGGAACTTTGTTGCAAGCTATTGATATTTTTATTATTTTACTCAGTGATTAAAATTTCAGAAAATTTATGAGGCTATTATTTTATGAAATGAGGAGACTGATTTCATTTTACTGATTCAATTTTTAGAGAGTTAGGCTTGTCGGTTAGGGCCCAATCCATGTGCCTCAGCCTCTCTATTTTATTTGTTCTATGCTTTACGTCATTCCATTAGTTCCACTTTTGATAAAAAAATTTATGTTTCAAGTTATTGTTTAGTTTTGATTTCAGTGTGATGTTGTAGGTTTCATTTGCTTGTGAGTAATAGAATAGAGGAGAAAAACCAAAAATTTGTGGATCAATACCCCCTTTTCATCTCTGTCAATAGAGCTCGAGGAGGGAAAGCCTTCCCATAGACCCAAAAGCTGATTTTTGTTCATTGTCTTTTAGATTAAAAATAGAGTTGCATTACCATTTTCCAGTCTTACTTTGCACTGTATTTTTTACGCATTTGTACATTTCTTTGCACATAAGTTATAAGGTTGATTGCAGGAATTATTGTTAAAACCCCAAAGCAGCTCTGTGGTGCTTCCACGCTTCATTTTCCATCTCTATATTCACAACCTGAGCATTGTTGTTACGCCCTCCATTCCCTCCTTTTTCTGCTTATTCTAACTGTTGCACCCACCTTTATCCCTAAAAATATTTAAAATACCCAACCCACCTTATTCCTTTGCTTTCATTAGTCATGACCACAACACCTTTCTTAATGCAAAACACTTCAAAATGCTAAAAGTTTTACCTTCACCCTTTCTTCCTTGAAACTCCCGCTGTCGTACATCGCAAATCACATTTCACAACCTTTCCCTTTTTCTTTTAAGACTTACTGCTCCAAACCCTGATTTTTATAATCCTCCGGGCTCCGCCACATTGCAAATTGCAAATTTACCGCTCCAAATGTTGATTGCAATATTGTTGTCGTACTCTGCTACCAACCCTACCGCCATGTCATCCCGTCGCATTTCACATTTCGCAACTTTTACCCCATCGCATTTCGCACTTCCCAACTTCTACCCCATCACATTTCTCATTTCTCTCCCACTCTCGAACATCACTTCTGCGACTCCTTTAACTTTGCGATATTGCGATTGTGCTATTGCATATCGCATATCGCGCTTTCGTTCTCCATCGAAACTCCGCCACCGCACTTTTCAAATTATTCCTCTCCAAAGAATTTTTGCGCTATAATAAAGTTTTAATAAGGTTCAAACCCATATTTTCACTTCTAAGCCTTGTTTCATGTGTTTATCCCTCCATTAGCACCTTTACTCCTTTCTTCTCCAAGATGCAAATCAACACTTTCTAAATTAGAATTAAGTCATGGTTAGATTAGTTGCATGGATAAAAGCATGGTGGATAGAGCATATGATAAGTAGGGTGTATTTAACCATTTGGCCAAGTTAAGTGTGGTTTATAATTATCTTCCTTTATGTAATTTATTTTCAGCAATTTAGTTTAGTTTCCTTTCTGTCATTTATTTTCAGCAATTTAGTTTAGTTTCCTTTCTGTCATTTATTTTCAGCAATTTAGTATAGTTTCCTTTCTGTCATTTATTTTCAGCAATTTAGTTTAGTTTCCTTTCTGTCATTTCCTTTCTACAATTTATTTTAGTCCCATTGAAGTAAACAGACTTCACTGAGAACCCCTAGAAATAGCACCCTTTCATAGAGTGGAAGAGGATGACACTAGTAGAATGCATATGATGTGTATATAGCACTGTCACCTCCTAGTTTGTACGAACCTCAGGTTGATAAAGTAAAGTAAGGTAGCCCTTGGGAGTTGCAACCCTCTTGGTGAAATACTAGGGCTCACCACGTTTTGGCGTCGTTGCTAGGGAGGTGTCTAGTATATGCTTTTATTATGTCTTCGCATTCTTTTCTTCTTTCCTTTTTCATGTTGTTTTCGAAATATTGAAAAATAAAAAAATATCTGATTTTCATGCCTCGTATAAGTAGGAAGAGTCAAAGACAAATATTACCTAAAACCCCCACATCACCTCCTAGCCACCCTTCACTCTTCTTCAGTGGCAGTGAGGTTGAACCCCCTATAGGAGAGCCTTTCGAATATTTTGAGGATCCTATAGGGGAAGAAGAATAATACCTTGTCTCAAATGAGGGACCTACTTCACCTATCTTAACCATGGCTGGGATCCAGAGATCCTTTCCCATAAGAGAGGCAGATGGGGAAACTAAGATGAAAAATATTATCCCCTTAGTTCTTCCACACTTTCATGGACTTACCTCTGAGGACCCTGACATATTCATGTTTTAATTTGCTATTGTTTGTAGTACTTATGACTACACCTTTGATGATCAGAAGTTGAGGCTATTCCCATCCACCCTTAAGGATGCAACCTTGCACTGGTTCATGGGTCTGCCTGGGGATAACATCACTACTTGGCACATATGGAAGAGACCTTCAGCAGAAAATACAAAGACTAATGTAGGTCCAAGGAGACTAAGGATGAGATCTTTAGGATGGATCTAGGGTTGAATGAATCATTAGAGGACTATGAAGAGAGGTTTCAATTGAAATATAAGAGAGCCAATTGTACTCTTGATCCTGACTCACTTAAACTTGTACTTCTTCGAGGGACCAGAGAAGAGATGATAGAATCATTGAATATGCTATCAGGAGGATATATCTACCAAAAACCCTATGAAAAAATGAAAACTGTCTTCCAAAACCATTCGAGGGCATTTAGGAAGAAGGGTAGAGCTAGCCAAAGTACATCTAATACCCCTTCCTCTTCCACCTCCATCAAACATGAGATTAGGAATATGCTAGAGGACTTCAAGAGTGACATGTTTCACACCCTTGCTTTGAAAATGGACACAATGCAGGTCAAAAGGAAGCAAGAGGAGACCGAGAGAGCCCTATCCATATTTTGTCATAGATGTACTCGGAAGCACCCAAGAAATGAATGTCAACTGAATGTCATCGAGGTTTTCTTAGTCTGTGAGGTTAAACATGCCATAGAAAAGTGTCCCTCCTTACCTAGACTTAAGGTTGTATATCAAGGTTGGGAAGCAATGCCATAGCAACTTTGTTTCATCAACCAGAGAAGGCCTCAAGGCCCTTGGAAATATCAACAAGGTATGAAAGGTGCACCTTACTCTTAATATCACAAAAATCATAGTGCACCAATGTAACCTTCGTACACCCCCACTCCTCCATCCTGGCCTACACCTCCTACTTGGCCTTACAACCCTCCATATCATCCCCAGCCTGGGAATCAACTATTTCAGCAATATGTTCCACAAAAACCTCAGTGGAACAATCCATCCCAAGGGTGGAGGCCTCAACACAATCAACCACCTGCTCTAATGCCTCCACCCCAAACTCAACCTCAACATATTCATGTTGCTCCACCTAGGCTACCTATACCTGCACAACCCAATCTGAACCCGAACAACAGATAGGCACAACATGCTCCCAATTGAGAAACATCCTATCCAGCTTATGTTGTGGAGATATAGGATGTTAATATCAGGTCAGGAAGAGTACTCCCAGATAACCATCCTCCATCTCCACTTGTATAGGTTGAGGAGGAAAAGGAAGAAGGTAATACTCAAATCTAACAACCTCCTTTTCCTGAGCGTTTGATCCACCCTAGTCAGCACACCCCAGAGGAGACTGAACTCTTGGGAGAATTGGAAAATTTGTGTGTAAATATACCACTTCTCCAGGCCATTAATGATGTCCCTATCTACAATATCCTCATCAAAGAAAAGTGTTTCAAGAAACCTGGGAGAAGGAAGAGAGATACCCCCACCATCAATGTGGTAGGACAACTTTCTGACCTAATGCTGGGAAGGGTGATATTTCCAAAGTACCCGGACCCTAGCAGTCCAGTTGTTGATGTGCATATAAATGGTGTCATATTCCCCAACACTCTGATTTATCTAGGGGCTGCCATCAATGTCATGACCAAGGAAACTATGTTGAAACTTAATCTCCAAGGGACTTTGAGGAAAACCATAACAGTTCTGCAACTTGTAGATCGCTCCACAGAAACTACGAAAGGAATTGTTGAGGATGCTATGGTTACCATTGACTCTTGGGATTATCCTACATATTTCCTGGTCCTGCAACCAAAAACCAAGTTTAATGATTATCCTCTCATCTTAGGGAGACCTTGGTTAGCCACTATAGATGCTTATATTAGTTGTCAGGCTGGAAACATGACTATCAAAGATTGGCATTTGTCTAAACAGCTAGTGTTATATCCTCTAGCCCAGCCTTCCATTAATCATGATCTCCCTATATGATTGAAGGATGAAGAATATGAGCTAGATAACACTGCCCCTATGTGTACCATAGATGCTATTCTTAGAGGGAGGAAATTTGATGAAGATGAAATCATCGACAATGCCATTCAAAACTAGCCCTCCACTAACATTCCTCTTGAAACCTTGGTCAAAGAGTCTGAAAGCCAACCTTGGATGGAAGTGCACTCAATTGAGTCAACCTCTAAAACCACCAAGGTTATTGAGTTTGGCCCATTCAGATCCTTGAAAATCAACCCAAACCTCTCGAATGAAGAAGAGAAGAAACTATGCCAGCTTTTGAAAGAAAGTCTTGAAGCATTTTCTTGGGATTACAAGGAAATAAAAGGGGTTCATCCTTCAGTATGCAGGCATCACATTTACATCAAAGAAGGATGCAATCCTGTGAGACAACCCCAAAGAAGGATGAACCCGACTATGAAGGACATAGTCAAAGAAGAGCTGCAAAAACTATTAGATGAAGGGTTCATATATCCTATATATGACAATGAGTGGGTATCCCCCCTTGTCCTAGTCCCAAAGAAGAATGGGAAGTGGAAAATTTGTGTTGACTATCAAGAACTTAACAAAGCCACCAAGAAATACCATTTCCATTTTCCCTTTATAGACCAAGTCCAGGATGGCCTTGCGGGGGAAAAGTTCTTTTCCTTCTTAGATGGGTTTAGTGGGTACAATCAGATTCAAATCAGCCCTGAAGACTAGGATAAGACTACTTTCACCTGCCCTTGGGGTACATTTTCTTATATATTGCTACCCTTTGGGTTTTGCAATGCCCCAACTACCTTCCAAAGAGTTGTCCTAAGCATATTTTATAAGTTAGTACATGACTCTGTCGAAATCTACATGGATGATTTCACACCATATGGGGACGACTTCCAATAAGCTCTCTCACATTTGGGTAAAATACTAAGAAGGTGCATTGAGATGCATCTCTCCTTGAGCCCAGAAAAGTGTGAATTCCTGAAGAAATAAGGGGTTGTATTAGGACACTCTATATCCCAAGCAAGAATACAAGTAGACCCGAACAAAATAATTATCATCAAAAGGGTACCTTCTCCTCAAAAGCAGAAAGATGTCAAGAGTTTCTTAGGCTTAGCTGGTTACTATAGAAGGTTCATCAAAGATTTCAGCAATATGGCTTCGCCATTATTTCGGTTATTTGTCAAGGATTTTGAGTTTATTTGGTCCGGTCCTTGTTAAGAGACTTTCAAGCTCATTAAGGGAAAGTTGACTACTGCTCCCATCCTCCAAGGTCCAAATTGGACTCTGCATTTCCACATCGACATTGATGCATCTGAAAAAGCTGTAGGGGCAGCATTAGGACAATTAGAGGAAAAAATCCCTTATGCCATTTGTTTCATCAACAAGAACTTGTCCAAGGTTGAGCTAAACTATACTGTTACTGAGAAGTAGATGTTAGCCATTGTCCATGATTTGAACAATTTCAGGCATTATGTAACTGGATATCAGACCTTTATTCACACTGACCATGCAGCCATCGGCCATCAAGTATTTAATGAAGAAACCAAATTTTAATGCTAGGATAATTATGTGGCTCTTACTTTTGCAGCAATTTGATTTGACTATTGTTGATAAACCTGGAAAGGAGAATGTTGTTGTAGTTTTTTTGTCCAAGTTAGCTCTCCCTACAGGTGAAGAAGGAATGGTGGATGACCAGCTGCCACATGAGCATCTCTTTGCTATATCATCACTCTGACCATGGTTTTCTGATATAGCTAACTACTTGGTTGCTATGAGACTCCCTCCTAATCTTTCATTCAGGGAGAGGAGAAGAATCATCAGAAAAATCACCCCTTTCACATGGATTGGGGGAAACCTTTTCAAGCTAGTCCCTGATCAAATCCTAAGGAGATGTGTGAGGGAGGAAGAAGTTTTTGATAACCTCTTTTCATGTCATGAAAACCCATGTGGAGGCCACTTTGTTGCAAATAGAACTGCTTAAAAAGTTTTGCAGGAAAGGTACTATTGGCCTACCCTTCACTAAGATTCCAGAAGATACACCAGCAACTGTGACCAGTGCCAAAGGATGAGGAAACCCACACAAAGGGATGAGATGCCTTTGCACCCTCAGGTGACTCTTGAGCCATTTTATAAGTGGGGCATGGACTTTGTTGAACCTATCGATCTACCATCCGAACAAAGGAAGTATATCATAGCCTGCACTGATTACCTGAAAAAGTGGGTTGAAACAAAAGAAATGAAGATAGAAACCGAGGAGAAAGTAGTAGAATTTTTGAGGGAGAATGTGTTTTACAAGTTTAGGTACCCCAAAGAAATAGTCACTAATCAGGGAACACAATTCACCTCTCCCCTCATTGAGAATATTTTGAGGAAGCACAAGATTAAGCATATAACTTCTACTACCTATCACCTTTAGGCGAATGGCCAAGTAGAAGTAACTAATAGAGCTTTAGAGAGCATCCTCACCAAGGTTGTGAGCAACAACAGAAAATATTGGGCAGACAGTTTGGTGGAATCTACTTGGGCCTACAACACTTCTTGGAATACGACAACATGATTCACTCCCTATGAACTAGTCTATGGTAAGAAGGCTCTACTTTCAGTTGAGTTTGAATTAAATACTTTAATAATGGCAGTTGAATTAAATATAGATCTATCAAATGCAAAAAATGAGAAGTTTTTGCAATTAAATGGATTGGATGAGTTCAGAATGCAAGCACTTCTTCACACGGAGGTAGTTCAACTGCAAAGGAAGGTCTGGCATGACAATAAAATCAAAGAAAAGACCTTCCAAGAAGGAGATTGGGCGTTGTTGTATGATTCAAGGTTTAAAGATTTCAAAGGAAAACTGATGATAAGATGGTAGGGACATTACACAGTGGAAAAATGTTTTGATAATGGCACAGTTCAAATTAGAACCAGAGATGAGGAAGGAATCCCCTTGCTTGTCAATGGTCACAGACTGAAGATTTACAAGAAGCCTTTGTCAAGGGTAGAGTTCATAAATTCAATAAGCAGAGAGGTCCATGTGATGGTAAACTCCATAGTTTCCCACACCTCCTGAAAAAATGAGAGAAAACAATAAAGATCCATGGGTAAAAACCTGTCTGAGGCACCCAAGGCAACCTTGTGGGTTGAAAACCTGGATGGAGGCAGCTCACTTTCTCTCTCTCAAAAAAAAGAGAGAATAAAGATCCATCGTTGAAAACCTCTTTGAGGCACCGAAGGCAAGGTTGTGGCTTGAAGACCTCCATGGAGGCAGCCCACTTTCTTTATAAAAAAAACAAAACAAAAAAACAAAAAATACATTTTCATCTCTGTGTTTTATGTGTTTTCTGTTTTGCAGGTTATTAATGGTTTCTGAAAACACAGGGAGGCATTCATCTTCTTTTCCGTTCTTCTATTTCACCATCCATCCCATCATTCACTCCATTCATTTTCATAACTTCCTCCATCACCTCCATACACCACATTCCTCCATTCCTGAGCATAATGTAGCAAGGAAAAAAAAACACAGACTACTATAGACATCAAGGAATTCCTACGACGCAAAAATATGTTCATAAACAGTAAGAAAAAACAAAGAGAGGAGCTGATAAAGTAGACCCCAGGAAATACAAGAGTACCATCCATGAAATCTGGAGCACCCCCATGCAACATCTACAATGGGAAGAAACATCAAGAAATATTAGCATCTCACACAGATATTTTCTCATTCAGCAAGCTGCTCACTTAGAAAATAGGAAAATAAGGAAGAACGAAACATATAAGAGGCTTGTCTCCAAATTCCAACTGCTAAAAATGCCTTGAAAGAAATTGGTCAATTCAGGTATAGCCCCTCACCCCTCACTATTCATTCATAATGGACAAAAATAATTAAATTTGTAGACTAAGAGTTTAAGAGGCAGAAAGGTGGCCATTTAACTTGACCACCGCCATGAAGTATGACTGAAAAAAATGGACGTACACGCCACCTGGGCCAGAAAAAAAAATAAATCAGTTGGAGTGGAGGAGGAGGAGAGGAGGAGACATGTAATATCAACCAGTTAACAAGAATATGGTCCAACTATCTACAACAGTGAGCTTCAGCCGCATATTTTTTGACAACATGCAACAACAGCAGAAGGACAACGTCACCCTACCCATGGCCTAGTCCTCTTTCGTAAATATGAGCATGGAAGATCTTATAGCAACCCAAACAAGGCATAATTACACTTCTAGCCGTAGAGAAGAAAAGAGGAAGAACCAGAAGAAGAAGAAGAACCATAAGAGGAACAAGAAGAACTAGAAGAAGAAGAGGAAAAGACAAAGGGCCACGGAAAAAAAAAAGAGATGGAAATATAAGTCATAAAGGTAGCAGAAAGTGAGAAAGAAACAGACTCACAACATAGCACCACATCCCCTCAAGACAAAGAGATAGTTTCCACCTTAGCTCCTCTGAGCGCAAAGAGAAAAAGGCAGACCTCTATGTATTTCAAAGCTAACAAGAGTTAGAGGATAAGTTAGAGAGAGCAAAAAACTCCTCCCACAAGCCTGATTATCATTGAAGAATTACCAAGGGAGGAGGAAAGAATCGAAGAAATAGTTCTGAAGGAGCATCTGCAGAAGGCACATGCAGAGAATGTAGCATTTAAGGAGCAATTGTAGCAAAAGGGGCAGCAAGTAGCCACCATGGCAGGATTATGCATAGAAGCCCTTCAACACAGATTCCCTTCTGACTTATATGTTGTGTACCTCAAGGAGCAATGGCTCCTATTTCAAATCAAAACTCTAGCCTCCCATGGATCACTACCTTTCCAAGATTATAAGAAATTCATGGATTTCTACAAGCAAGCTAACATGGCTAATCAGGAAAAAATGGTAGAGTTTTATGTGCATAACCTTGTGCTGTCAAATCTGGATACTTGGGACCCTAATTCCACAATGGGGGGATATGTAGTTAATGGCACTAGAATTTTGGATGACGAATGAGGACACTAGAGAAAAAGAGATATGGAGGGTCATGGGAAGAAGAAATAGAGAACCCTTATGGATCCAACCATAATTTTCCAACCCAAGAGGAGTCATCCTTAACTGTCGAGAGATTGAAAAGGACCCTACACTAGTTGAAAGCTCCCTTCAGACTCAAACACATGTAATAGACCACTTTGATGATGTTTCTAAGTAGATAAAAGATGAGTGCATTATGGCCAGCCAGAGGAGATGGAACAGCCTAGCTCACAGCCTCAAGAACAGGGAGTACCATACTCCAGAAAGACTGAGGGGTGCATTAGAAAGGGCACCATTATACAAAAGGGCTATGCAGGCCAAAAATATCCAATGGTTGGGACTAAAGCTCAACCCGACTTTGTTGTTGGGGCTGAATGATGAAAAGGACACAGATGCACAAGATAGAGAATGGGAGAATGCAGAAAGGAATAATGATTTTTACCCCCTTGGGGAAAATCCTACACTTCTTCTTGAGGAAATCAGGGGGGATGTCAAAGCCTTAAAGGAAATGCAGGGGGAGGATTAGTTTCTCATAGGATGAGTAACCATTCAGTAGGGGGGTGATGATGAGCTCCATCATTAGACATATTTGGAAGGGTTAATGGTAACCTTTTTTCCTTCTTAGATCTCTTTTTCTTACATTTTTATTATTATTTGGTTTGATGATGCTAGTATAGGTGGTGATTAAAGCTAACATACTCTGAGTGCCTAATATGAGGTTGAGTGCAAAAAATCATGAATTATTAGCATTTTTATAAGGATTTTATCATAAAGACTTGGAGGAGACAGAAAGTAGAAATTATAGGAGGATTGTACACCCTCCTTAACTCTCAAAGGCAGCCAAAGGATCCCAAATATTCTCTCCATCAATTTGAATTCCAAAGGCAGCCAAAGGATCTCAAGGATTCTCTCTAGCAATTCGAATTCCAGAGACAATGAAGAAAATCAAAGAGGAGTGCACTCAATATTTGTTTACTTGGAGTCAAGTGGACTCAATCACTATATTCTAGGGAGATGTTGGTAGATACCCTATAGAATAAATAGAGAAAAGCTAGAGCTAGGAAGGGTCATAACTTTGTTGCAAGCTATTGAGCTTTTTATTATTTTACTCAGTGATTAAAATTTCAGAAATGTATGAGACTATTCTTTTATGAAATGAGGAGACTCATTTCATTTTACTGATTTAAGTTTCAGAGAGCTAGGCTTGTGGGTTAGGGAGTAATCCACGTGCCTCAACTTCTCTATTGTATTTGTTCTCTACTTTCTATCATTCCATTAGTCCGCTTCTGATAATTTTGTTTATGTTTCAAGTTGTTTTTTAGATTTTCTTTCTGTGTGCTGTTGTAGGTTTCATTTTCTTTTGAGTAATAGACTAGAGGAGAAAAACCAAAAAGTTGTGGATCAAGACCCCCTTCTCATCTTTGTCAATAGAGCTCGAGGAGGGAGAACCTTCCCATAGGCCCAAAAATTGATTTCTTTTCACTATTTCTGAGATTAAAAGTAGAGTTGTATTACCATTTTCCAGGCTTCCTTTGCACTGTATTTTTTACGCATTTGCTCATTTATTTGCACATAAGTTAGCAGGTTGATTGCAGGAATTATTGTTAAAACCCTAGAGTAGCTCCGTGGTGCTTCCCCGCTTCATTTTCCATCTCTGTATTCACAACCTGAGCATTGTTGTTACACCCTCCATTCCCTCCTTTTTCTGCTTATTATAACTACTGCACCCACCTTTATCCCTAAAAACACTTAAAATACCCAACCTGCCTTATTCCCTTGCTTTCATTAGTCACAGCCACCGCACCTTTCTTAATGCAAAACACCTCAAAATGCTAAAAGTTTGACCTTCGCCCTTTCTTCCTTGAAACTCCTACTACCGTACATCACAAATCACAAATTGCATTTCGCAACATTTCCCTTTTTTTTAAGACTTACTTTCAAAACACCGATTGTGATAATCCCCCGTGCTCCGCCACGTCACAAATCATAAATCATACTATTTATTTTGTTCCCGTTAATATTTAATGCTCCAAATGTCGATTGCGATATCGCTGTCATACTCTGTCAGTAGCCCTACCACCACGTCATCCTATCGCATTTTTCATTTTGCACCTTTTACCCCATCGCATTTCACACTTTGCAAATTCTACCCCATCACATTTCTCATTTTTCTACCACTCCCGAACATCAGTTCTACTACTCCTCTAACTTTGTGATATTGCGATTTCGATATCGCATATCACATATCACACTTTATTCCTCCATCGCAACTCCACCATCGCACTTTTCAAATTATTCCGCTCCAAAGCATTTGTCCGCTATAATAAAGTTTTAATAAGGTTCAAACCCATATTTTCACTTCTAATCCTTGTTTCATGTGTTTATCCCTCCATTTTCACCTTTACCCCTTTCTTCTCCAAGCTACAAATCAACACTTTCTCAATTAGAATTAAGTCATGTTCAGCTTAGCTCATGGATAGAAGAAAGATAGATAGAGCATAAGATAAGTAGGGTGTGTTTATCCATTTGGCCAAGTTAAGTGTGGTTTAGAATTAGTTTCCTTTTTGTCATTTCTTTTCAGCAATTTAGTTTAGTTTCCTTTCTATCATTTCTTTTCAGCAATTTAGTTTAGTTTCCTTTCTGTCATTTCTTTTCAGCAATTTAGTATAGTTTCCTTTCTATCATTTCTATTCAGCAATTTAGTTTAGTTTCCTTTCTGTCATTTCCTTTGTGAAATTTATTTTAGTCCCATTGAAGTGTGACAGACTTCACTGAGAACCCATAGAAATAGCACCCTTTCATAGAGTATAAGAGAATTGCATGAGTAGAATGCATCTTTTGTGTATTTATCATTGTCACCTCCAAGTTTGTATGAACCCCGGGTTGATAAAGTAAAGTAGGGAAGCCCCTGGGAGTTGCAACACTCTTGGTGCAATATCAGGGCTCACCACTAACCTCCCACATTTTATCTTTCCTCACACTCATAATGCTCCATAATTTGTTATAAGATGCCAAGCCTAGTACATGCCCAAGTGGAGAGATATTATCACTCATACAGGAGAGATTTTAGTAACCATCACTGCCCAAACCATTGAACAAATGATGCAAGCCCAAAACATAGAGAATTCCACTCCATCTTCCCAAGAAGCACTAATTGAAATATATCAGAAGTTAGATTTTTCAAAAAGAGCTCAAACTCTTGATCTGTTTATGACTGAAAATGATCCATTGCCCAAGAAAAGCCCTCCATTTCCATCATCGATTTTCCCTGAAATATCTAAACAAATAATCACAGTCATTTCATACCTTCTTGGTTATTATTCAGGCCAACTGGTAGATGAAGCCATCATAGGATTCATGTCAATTTTCTCCACAGATTCCAAACCCTCTATCATTTTCAACTTCAGTCAATTTATTGCAGATTCGAGCCATGAGAAGTTGGTTAAATTTCCAACTGAAGACGTCTTCAAGTATGCCTCTATGTTAGTTTAATTGTTCTTATATTCTCAATGAGACAAATTTAAGTTTTCCTTATAGAAATTGGATAAGGAAGGAAATCAATAGTCAATCATTTTCTGGACTTAATTAGTGATGAAAGAACAAAAATAATATTCATATAAGCAATTTGTAGAATTGTTTCTTCATCCAGCACTCAGTTTATTGAACAACACTACAGATCCTAGTATCAGTGAAGAAATCAGAAAGGTATTGTAGCTGTCAGATCAAGCCAGAATATGGGATTAGTATCTTTATCAAAACTATACATAACTCATATTTTATGGCTATGAGCTTCCCCCTTACAAGTTTCCAAAAATTCCTCCCAATGAGGATTTTTGCATTAGAGTACATCATACAATTTATTAATGTTGATGAAGTGCATTTTGTATCAGCTAAAAATAAATAACAATTCAAAATCAAAACACCGATAGGGCCTTTTATCTGTAATAAAATGACAACAAGGGAGGAAGAGGATAAATTGAAAGAGATGCAGTTTAATATCAGTTTCACATGGTCTTATGATCTAGTTGGTTTCATTTCTAAACTAAGGGTAGAGAATAAATCTACACCTTATTTTCATACACCTAGACCAAAGATTGAAAAATATACAAATCATATTGAATGGATTGAAGGTAATTTACAGGAGGCTGAAGAAAAATCATTGTCTACATCATCATTACAGACTCATATCACGCAGGAAAGAGCAGGGAAAAGGGTTAGAGAATATCAGTCATCTCCAATGACTGATTCATCTAGCAAAGAATTTAAAATTAATTACATGAAGAAGACAAAGCTCAACCCAAAGGTCAATCCTAGCAAGGATTCAAAGAAAGAATTAATTATCATTACCAAAGAGACATCTCCTTCCACAAAAGTAGGTGACCAAAATACTTCAAAGCCTACTTCTTCAAAAGTTTCTCAAGATCAACAGAAAGCCATTCAAACTAGTACATTTTCTACAAGGGAAAAGGAGAAAAATATCTTTGACACCTTGAAGGAGATAAATTTAAAGAATGAAATGTTAAATAACAGCACATACAATCAATTTTGGAAACAAACTCCCAGCTCTCAGAGAAGGTTGCCCTCAGCCTTTTACTCGGAAAAGGGAAAACAACAGTTTTCTTTTCTTCAAGAAAAAATTCCACAGCCAAAATCAGAAGCATATTACAAAATAACTGCATTTGATTTTGATACTTAGACAATACATCGAATAGATCAAACGCAGTTACATAAGAAAAATGGTGAGATGCTTTCATCAACTCTCACTAGCACTTCTTTGAGTTTATCAAAATTGCATTTTTCATTAGCTAATGTACAGTCACAGTTGATAACGAAGAAATTTTCTTCATTTGCTAAGGACACAAGAATCAAAACTCTGGAAGACTTGGTGATCAAAATTGGATATGATCCTTCCAATGTCAATGCAATAGAAGAAATCATTAAAAAGAAAAATGCTGACATAGCAGCATTGAGGAAGCAATTGAAGATTCTAGCTACAGAAGATCCTCTAGCAAAAGACATTGAAGACATTGAAGAGACTGAATCTCAGAAGACAAAATTGATGAAGCTGATTATGGAGTAGAATGATCAAGTAAAGAAAATGGCATCAAAACTAGAAAAAGTGTTAAAGGAAAAGGAACTAGCAGCAAAAGCATCTAGTTACTTTAGAAGAAGTGCCTCTTGCAGTCATCCCTATAGCCATACCTTCTACAACAAGTACTGTAGTTGGAGCTGAGCAGATCACTAAAGCAGTTCAGAATATGTCCATTCAAGAAGAAGAAATAAATAAATTACAGGATTAGGTATAGTTGTTGCAATTTCATAAATATAATGTTCAAAGTTCACATGCAGCTGAAGCAAAAAGAGAAAAAAAGTTAATTGAGAGGTTGTAGAAAGAGAAAAAAGAGTCAGTCATTGCAAATAATCTGGGCCAAGTAAAATAAATAATATGGGCAGACGACATGGATTATTTAAATGAGATTTGGCCAAGTGTACAAATTATATTTGTGCAAAAGGAGCCAATACAGAAAGAAAGTGAGGCCATTACAACCATCAAAGCACATCTTGGAGATAAGCCTGCTACAGCAAACAAGATCATCAACTTTCTGAATGCAAAGAACTGGTATGATTTGGATGATTTGGGCATAGATGACCGAAAATAAAAAATCCTGGAAGTAAAGAAGGTGCTCACAAATAAGAACTTAATTCTTCAGCTTGAGGAGAAGTGTTGCACTCTGGAGATCACAGTTTAGAGATTTTTAGCAGAATAAAGCCTTTGACATAGAAAGGATTGCCCTCTCTGCTTGTAATCAATGATAAAGTTATGACTAAAGAGGATTATTGGAAAAGACTTAAGGAAACTGCCAGAGATACTACCAAGTTTTCAAACATCAAAGGCATATTAACAGGAAGGGCACTATTGGGAACGTTAAGTAATGATATTTTTATTTAATATGAGATTAAACATGTTTTTGTGGTGAGGCCCACTTTTTCCAAGTATACTGAAATGGATGAAGTTTATCAAAAGGTAATAAAAATGGCAATCCCTGATGAAGAACGCTAGGAAAAACTATGTGAATTTCAGGAGTAATTAGTAAAAGCATAAAATCCAACCTGTTCCAGATCATCAGTCAAATTGACAGCCAGTGCAGCCCAGAATTATCTCCTTTAGCAACCGTTTTTAGTTAGAGCAGCGTCAACACAGCAAATCAAATTTATTTCCATGTTGCAATTAGATTTTAGTTTGAAAATAAAGCGCTATCTGTTACGATAGTCTTCAATGTAATCTATTGTTATCTTTTATATAAATACTTCACTATACGAAGTATTAGAGGTTCGATAATCGAGTTTTTGAGACTTTGTTTATTACTATGGACCTATTATTAATGAAATCAAAGGAGTTGCAACAAATTTTGTGAGATTCATGTGGTATTTATTTTGAGCACTGTGCTTTTCTCTGTTATTTCATTTCCATTTTAGTTTATGTGTAAAAATCTTATCCCTTTATAAACAGAGATAAATTATAATTTTTGTTTATTAAAATTTCTAAAAATGTGTCTTTTCTTGTGATGAATGAATTTAGTGAAATGCTCATTCAGACTCCTGCCTTTTTCTACCACTATACACAAATGACAACTTAATTCTGCTCAAATAGTTTTCCTGTATTGCCTCACTCTGTTTTCTACAATTTAGTCTTTGAAATCAACTTTAGTTTCATTGATCATTATTTTTTATCCAACAAACAATTATTAAACAAATTTTAAAACATATTAACTCATATATAGCCTAAAATCTGGTACTCAACCTAAAATTGAATATTTTAAAGGTGACATAGAGAGAGCCCTCTCTCGTTAGGTAGGGCTAGCTACCTAGCTAAAATTTGGTTTTTTGTTACCTTTCTTCACTCTTATTTTCAACCTAGGAAGTTGGGGATAGTGATAACATGCTTAGGAGTCGAGTCAGTCATTTTTAGGTAATCCATTCTTTTTATGCTCTGACAATGGAAGTCGTCTGTCCGCTACTCAATATCCCCTATTCCATCACCATCCCCATTGTTATTCCATCAGGAACTTTACTATGACCCCTCACGCCTTAGCTGAGGATTCCTCATTGCCTCGCCTATGGTGAACCTCATACTGTTGACATCAACACATTCATTCCAGAAGACAGGTATAGAGGTAGGTGTACCTTGGTTCTAGCATAAATTCTTCTTCGGTGCATCAGATCATGGAAAGGGACTCCTGATCACCCTTTCTTATCCGCTTATATTTATCTCATTATTACATGATCGAGATTCAAATAATTAATGGTTCAGTGATTCAACAGATTTTACCAGTGATTCCTGGGTGTGTGTGAGTTGTTTCAAACATCATGAGGGGGTGGCCATTTAGGTAGCCCCCCACATGCTTGCATGACCTCAGACTACGCTACAGCCTTAGATGTAGCTCCGCAGATTTGATGGGTTTAGTTTCAACCTCTTGTAGCTCCCATAGAATGCATGTATCATTCAGATAATTCATTCATATTTTCATAGCCCTTTCCTATTTAGTAGGTATTTTCTTGTTTTTATTATTTCTCATGTACTCAAATATTATTAAGTATGTATGTGGGATCCATTATATTTTTGTCTAGCCCATTTTATGCCAACACGTCATGTACCATTTATCATGTACTTTATTTCTCAATTTCATTTTGTTGGGCGCACCATTATTCTTTGTACTTTTTTCATTTCAACAGGCATAGGTATGCCTACCCCACCTCACTGAGAACAGGTACCCAAACATTAAAGGATACTTATATCATTTGTAAGTCTCTCCCCCTCGGTTATTGTCCCCTCTCACTTCACTCCATATATGTATCTCTCTCTCTTTGACTCCCCTTCGGTGTCTAGTGATTGTGTTCTTACAACGTACTTGAGTCATAGGATTAGTTCCTAACGCTCACACATTGGGGGGCAATATGTTACACCAACACTTGGTCATCTAACCATTTAAAATTAGATAGATCAAATTACACCATGTAAGACCAATTTTACCATACTAAAATTTCCTTCACTATAAGAAATAATTTAATAAACCATATTTTATTAAGTTATTTATGGTTAAAACAAGAAACCCCATGAGGAATAATTAAATAAATCCTTATTTATTTGATTTTCCTCTAGGAATAACTAATTAAACCACTATTTAAATAATATTCTTGGTCATATTTAACCCAATTATGATAAATAGTTAGATAAATCATTATTTTTCTTATTTTTCTCTAGGAATAATTAATTAAGTCATTATTTAGTTACTATTCCTTGTTAAATTTGACTAAATCACCTAGAAATAATTAAACTACTCATTATTTGTTAATTATTCCTTAACCACATTCTTGAAATGATAAATAAATAATTTATTTGTTTATTATTTCTAAATAAAGGTATTTAATCAATTTAAATACATTTTCCCGCCAACACATTATAATAAAATATTCCAAGCAGTTAGATCTAGATGTTGGTTAATAATATTTTACTATTCACCATTATCGAGGATAACTCAATATTTTGTTATAAATAGGAGGGTTTTCCATTCATTCCGTACTTTGATCACTTTAATTGTCATGCTTTGATCATTCTCATTACTGCTACTATTTTCTTTGCTTCTTGAGCTCCCATAGAGTTCAACACATTTTTGGTTTTCTGCACCATTGAGAGAGAGAAACTTCTCGATCTGAAGCATTGAGGACAACCAAGAACCCATCACATTCAGGGGGATTGGCAACACTACTATTTTTTCCCTTCCCAGGTGTTATAATATATTCAAAATTCTTTAAATCTTGTCGTGTATGTTGGATGCATGGATCAATTCTTATTTCTATTTACTGTTTAACTTCTTTTACTGCATAGATCTAGTTTTTTTCAGCATTTGTTTTAACTATCGATTGCAGATCTAAATAAGTTAAGAAACCATATTTGTTTCTAGGGTTGTTTGTCACACACAACTAAAGTGATCTCTTTTCATTAGGGGAATTTTGAGGTCTAAAATGGGCCTCCTAAGGAAATTATAAAATAATAGTGGAAATAATAATAAAAATATTTGATTACATCATCAAATTTTAGAGGGAAAAATGGAAAAACTATTTTTTCAACTCGTATTTTCAATTTATCTCCCAATGGGCTTAAATTTCGAGTGGAAACACTCGTTGGATGTAGATTTTATTTTTCATCCTAGGAGTACCCATGTTATACACTTTTGATGGACACTACTACATGAAAAATGAGAAATACATGAAAAACGTGATTGCAAACAAGTTTTTTCATGTATTTCTCATTTTTTGTGTAGCAGGGCCCATCAAAAGTATGCAACATGGGTACTACTTGGATGAGGAATTAAATATTGCATCCAATGAGTACTTCCGCTCGAAATTTGAGTAAGACCTTAGGGATATAAGTTGAAAATACAAGTTGAAAAATTAGTTTTATTATTTTATTATTTTTTAATATTTTTACTTTTTTACTCCAAAAATGGTGAATCATCCCTGATGGTTGACATCAACATCTTGAATCCTATTGGTTCTTATAAAGTTTAATTTTGTTGTACATTTTTCTTAGGAGGCCCATTTTAGACCTCAAAATTCCCCTAATGCATACACTTGTGTTAAGAATTTACGCTAACAGTCTGTAAGGTCATCATTCTATGGCAGGTATCGCACACTAGTGGGAAAACAAGAAATTAAATAAATAAAGGGTAAGCCTTTATAACCTTTTAAAGTCACAAATTTCATTTCAAAATCCTAAAGGATAACAATCCAATTAGCATACTTCTTATGATAATCCATCCACTCAATACCAAGGAGATTGGGTTAGAGTTAGTGATAACCTTGGTGGTGCACATCAAGATATAATGTTGTAGTTTCTGGATAGGGAACATGATTTCAAAGGCCAGCTTCTCCTCATGGGAATAGTATATTGGAATTCCATTAAGGTTATTGTCACATAATATGACGTGTTCAAATACATTACCATATTCTTAGACCAAGACCCTAAATATGGTATAGGTGGAATCCAAGAGGTCCAATATGGAGTCCTTATCAAATTTAGGTGGACTAATCAAAGGAGCACATGTGAAGGAATTATTAAGTGCATCAAAGGAATGGTGAGAATGGTCACTCCGCACGACTCTTCTTCAAGAGGATCAAGGGATGAGAAGTTCTCAAGTTGAGTTTTAGTATTATTATTAAATATGGATTGAGTTCATTTTTAGCTTTGAATGAATTGATGGAGTTCATTTAAAATAACAAAATTGAATCTATATGCAACATTGAGACTTTGAAAATAATTGCAAGTGTTGAAATATTTCCTTTATAAAAAAATACAAGCTTAAGTAGATTATTTGCCTTGTCATTTTGCCCTTAATTTGCTTGATTTTTTCATGTGTCATTTTTCTAACCTTATAAAACTTCTTGTGGACTGTAAATCACATTGAAATTTTTTTATTAGGTTTCATTTGTAACAAACCCAACCTTAACTATACTAATAACTTGGGTAGTTACTATGTTAACCCAGTTCTCAAGGTTTGATTTTGAGAATGGGGTAAAATACTTTTTTTATATATATAAATTTACATGCATATTCTCGGTGAAACCTTGGAAGCACTACAGATAACTACAGAAGTTGGGATTAATGCCTTAGGGTTTTATTAATGCTTAGGCCAAAATAATTTCAAGTGCTCTAATATAGGTTTTGATGGTTTATTGGTAATCAAACGTACTCCATTAGGATCTGTATATTCATTGTGAGGGTGTTTCAAGTTAGTGATGAAAGGGAGGTTGTTTCTCCAATGTGGAAAACCACCTCTAGGGTTTTGACAAATTTTCTTAATTATATAAAGCCCTAACTCTAATCAACATTATTTTAAATCACATACTGGCCTTAGTTTCCATGTATGGCTCAATTATAAGATGTTGGGGTATGTTATACACCATAACAATCATGAATTAAATTTTAATGCCTCAAACCTGATTTTTGGTAGCTTTATGGATCATGAGAAACTTGTTGGGCCTAGTTTTTGTATGCACTGCATATACGATATAAATTAATGTTATATTTACACAAATGGTTGAGTTTCGGTATAATGTTAAGGATAGTTCTATTGCATGCCTCAGAGTTCCCTGGATTCATATGAGGACTCTTAGTTGATTTCTCTATTTCTTTTATGCTCATTGCATTTCTAAGTGGAACTCCTTTGCTCACTATTCTTTACCTAGAATTTGAGGATGTTTTGTTTATTAGTCAGAAATGCAAAGACAAATATTAGTAGTGGGAAAATTTCAGTTTTCATTATGTCATTTCCAAATTGAGATGAAAATTTTTGTGCTATATGTTGGTCCAACTAAGCCTTAGTACAAATGATGCATTTATGTTTGTCAAGCTGTTTGTTATGTGAAATTTACGCCTACAGATAGAGGTATCTTCCCTAGATTTGGTGGACTGATCTAGAATAATAAAAAGAAATAAATACAATGTTTTCCTTAGATAAATAGGAGTATGGAGAGAAACCTACTTGGGATATTGTTAACACTAGAAAATCATACAGGTAAAGACGACATTATTTAATGTCAGGTAGAAGGATTTACAGGGATGAGAGACATTAGAGAATCTGGAAAGTATTTAAAAATATCTAACATATAAGGAAAAATCAATTTTGAGCAAGTCATAAGTGCTTTTGCGCTCCAAAATCCTTCGAGAAGAGCGCCTTTGCGTGCCTTTTGACTCGAAATGTGCACAATCCTGGGAATGGCAGAAGTCACTTTCCGAGACCACAAAAAGCACACTCCAAGACAGTGATTTCACACTTGAAGCTGCCTAAGGACAGCCACCAAAGCCTCCTTATGACATCAAGGGAACACACAATGGTATAAGTGTGGCACACAATGGAATCATCCCCATCTCTTTTGTAATATTCCCAAATGGGGAAACAACAATACATGAACATAAAACTAGAAATAAAAGTGAATAACATTACACCAAAATGTATTACAACCATGGAACCATTTTATTAGGTAAATCAGCAGCAAATAAGTACAATAGAAGTGAGCACAACACAAATAATCAAGGCAAGAAAGCCTCTCATGAATACATATGCCAAATATGAAATGCTGCTACAGAGCAGAATGCCCAAGAACAACTACAATGCAGTTTTAGATGGTACAATGCTACTGGAAATGTAAAATAATATAGATCTACAAATTTATGGCTCATAAAGTGTCGAGAGTAAAGATCTAATCTCCCAAACACATTTTCAAGACAACATGGTAAGGATTTCCTGATATATACAAAAATACAAAATTGTTGAAATGCAGCCCTAGGGCTGAATAGAAGCTGCTACTGAATAAATGGATGAAGATGGTTGTATATGATACATATAATTAATATATCTCCTTAAATAGATCCTTCAAGTGAAAGGCTGATCCTAACACTGAAGATCTCACCCTCCAAATCAAGCAGTGAAACCCCCACTGCAAATGCTCACTGAAATAATGCAGTCAAAGAGGGATACTACACTATAGATGATGGGAATATGTTGGCTTGATGCCAATATGTGAAAGAAAGCTCAATAAACTCCCTTTCTGATCTCCCAAAGAAAATAATGCTTCCTCCATTGAAAAACTATCTCTAGAAGTGGGTTTCTCAACCCTCCACTACAACACCCTACAACACAACACAATATTCTGCAGAAACTGCGCCATAGATGAAGACTGAAGTTTGAACTTAAGCCTAAATGTAGAAAATGAAGTGCAATGCTCCCCCAGGAGGCCTCTCAAGAAAGGAGACGGGATTCCCACTAAGGAACACCCAGTGCTAAACAGCACAACAATCTGAACTAAATAGTTCAAGAATGAAAAATAGTCATGCAGACCATAAAATCAATAATAAATCACATGCCTCACTATGGCTGCCTTGCCCTCCTTATAAAAAAATGTGATCCATATTACCTTGGGTCCCACTCATTAGGGTTTCCACCATCATGGAATCTTCCTCCCACTAGCACTGCACTGTCTCTATTGATGATCCACTCCATCCATACCAGCGTTGTTGGCTTGGTCAAAATTGACCTTGTCCACATGCATTAGCCCCTGTTCACACATGAGGGTGATTTATCGAGCTATAAATATGATCCCTTTTCATTTTAAGAGGTATTTTATGTCTAATAAAGAGATTTATGAGCCTCCCTACCAATTTATTTATCTAACTAAATGACAAGAGAAAAATTAATATTCCAATTAGCTACATGCTAATTTAGGAATATTATAGTCCTCCCCTACCAAATGTTGCTTGTCCTCAAGAAAATACAATGATAGAACTGAAGAGCCTCCTATCCTCCTCATGTAGCATCCTCATATGATAAACTCCTCTAGGGAATAAGATGTTGCCTCATCAATAAATCTCCAAGTTTCCCCTCCCAAGTATGCAAGTTAGCTTTTGGTGACCATCCCAAATAGCTATCATCATGAAGAAGTAAAATACCCATGGAGGCAAAAATGTGTTATCTAGAGGTCCTTTTGAGGCATGTAATCTGAAATACATTGGGAACTATCAATCCCATGTGAAACCTCCATCCCCAAGCTATCATCCATACAAAATGAGTTACCTTCCAACATGGCAACTCATGAAAATTCCCCTCCACCTTAAGCTCCTGAATTTTTTTTGGGCTGCATAGCTGAACATGATGGATAAAATTGTCCATCCCACGCTGTATCTCTCTCCACTTAAGATGAGTGTGGAGCTGCTGCTGAATTTGGGCTGCAATGATGTTGCCTTCATGAAGCAAAAAGGCAGTTGGATCTTCAAAGATCCACTCTTTGGTTCTTGCCCATATCACCCCATATAAAGTGAATATGACATTATCATCATATGGGATCCAAATAAGAGAGGTACTGAAGATTTTACTTAGAGCTGCAAGGTACCAACAGTCTCCCAAGTAGTCACAACACAGTTTTTCTAACTATTGTTTCAAAAAATAACATGGCAAGTTGTTTCTTAACAAACTAATAGTTGTGTATGTCATCACATCTACTAGTAAATAGTAAATGGATTTTTATATCAAATGAGCATACAAAAAATAATACAACACTTTCCCAAAGACATACAAGAGATGGCTATCTCCATCATAGATTTTGGCCCAAAATTGACCATGAACCCAAGGAGAGGCTTGCCCTCTTGTGGAGCAATGCACTGTATAGAAATGGTAAGAGAATGAAAATATTGTGTTAGATAATCAATAAATGAAAAAACATAATTCTTGCCATGTACTAAGAGTAAGATGACAATAATATCCATGAATAAGCCCTCCATAGTGGTATGACATACTCCCATGAAGAGGAATGAACCATGTGCTGCATGAAGATCCTTATTCTTATGCTTGGAAATCCAAGTCAAGAAGATCATATCACGGTAATAGATGTCTCCATCCACTACTCCATCACTCCCACCTCCTCCTTGTCCATCAAGTGCATCATATGTGAAGTGATCCTCGGAACACTCCATCAATAAACCCAGGCTCCCAAGTGACAGCGTTTTTGGCCTTTGTAATAAGGCTCATGTCATCTCATAGCTCCATTCTTTGACATATCCAATGTCAAAGTCATCTACCATAATGCTACTGTATATGGGAGATTCCTTCCAAAGTGGAAGTACCTCTTGATCTTCCAAGGCTAAGGAGTAGCCCCTTTGCACCATGATAGTGCCATCACCTACTCCTACAACATCATGCATAGCATGGGAGAGAATCAACCCATACTCTCTCAAGAATAACCAAGGTAACAACATCTCTTGCTACTCCCTCATCTCCCCCTCATGCAATTCATGGAGTAATATCATGATAGTTGACTTGTAGAATGCCCCATACAACCAAATCTTCTGCTGCCATAATACATGGGGGCCATGCAATGCCTCAACCCATAACATACCCTTTGAAAAAGGATATGTCACATGATGGCCAAACTCTTTTAAGAGTAGCCAGTGCAGCCTTGCCTCATGCTACCCTGTGTCATAAATTTTCAAGTTGCTTTCCAGCCTCTTGCTCATCAACATCACGCATCCAAATAACGGTGAGTGTCTATCATCATGCCCAACATTGGCATCCCTCCAATGAAGAATACCATCTTCCCAAACCAGATTTCTATCTTTGCATTTCATGGGATGTTGAAATTCAATCTCCTGGAGATCTCCATATGAATACCACTCATCAATGACCAAGTTGAATCCATAAGGATCCAAGTATGCTAAAGGTAAATCCGTCTCATTAAGTTGGGTAGTGATCAACAAGAAGGATCCATCATAGTAATGGGAGATAAGATGTATCTCATCAACCATCTGCCTATCCTCTGCTACACATGTGGAATGGTCATTGGAATGCCCCACTAATGGCTGGGCCCTCAACTCATCACTGCTACTCAAGGACAGCTTTGCTGATCTCCATGATGGTGCATCTGCGGTTTAAAGATCATGTTCAATGTTGAACACACAGTTCTACATTGCATTGCCTAGGACAGTGCTCATTCCATCCTCCAAACATCTACACTCCAACCCCAAGATTTGTGTGCAGCTCAACAATGATTAACCAGGATGACTGTTTATCTCTTCCTTGATTCTATCAAGGCTCCTCAGCACATTGATAGTGTGCTGCTCCAAATCAATAGTGTATCTTGACCCTAGGTCATGCAATGACATCTTCCCACACTGCTCCATAAGATGTGCTCAAATAATATAAAGTGGTAATATTTGCATACCTTGGTTTTGCTTGGGAACATCTTGTATTGCTACAAGGGTTCCTTCCTCCAATGTGATGGTTCCCCCAACTGCTGGTGTTGATGGATGCTCCTCCATAGTTGTATTAGCACTGGTACAAGTCTCCTCAAGTGGTGGTGAGGGCTTCTCCTCCTCTAATTTATTCTTGCCAAATTTTTTGATCTCCCTTTCAGTAAAATCTGCAAAAGAAGTCACTCTTGCATGAATCAAATGGTTGAACCACCAAATGTTTGCTTCAACCTCAAGGTGTAGTGCTGCAATATCAACAGCCTTTCTTTCTACCACTGGATGTAGTAGGAAGAATGCATCTAGTTTCCTTGCCCAAGCCCTTGATGTACATGTGGATGACCCATCAAAAGTAGACAATAGAAATCTATTACCCTTGATTCTCCTATTGCTGCAAGGTCTCCTTTCTTCCTCAAGCCGAATGAACTGTGGGAGAGTTAGAGTCTCCTTGAAAGCTCTAGGTTGAGATTTATATTCTGCAACGTATTCACTTAGAATCTCATGATCCAAGTTTCCTCCATCTCCATGCATTTTGTCTTCTTCTTCAAAAGAAAAGGGCATAGTGTATTTCTTTGGAGCTCTATGCAACATCGGTTCTTTCTTCTGCTGATAGGAAGTACATGGACCTTCCTCATCTTGAAACCCTAGTGTGGTTTCATTGCTTCCCTCCACTCTTCTTTGATTGACCTCCTTAGTGAGGTCCTTCTTAGATTTGAAAAGAGATGAGATAAAACTCATTATTTACATCATTCTGATATATTTCTTCTTCTTCTTATTCTCCTGATAGCATAATGGCTGAGATCCACAGGCTGAGCCAATATTATGCTCTGATACCACTGTAATATTCCCAAATGGGGAAATAGCAATACATGAACATAAAATTGGAAATATTAGTGAATAACATTACACAAAAATGTATGACAACCATGTAACCATTTTATTATGTAAATCAGTAGCAAATAAGTACAATAGAAGTGGGCACAACACAAATAATCAAGGCAAGCAAGCCTCCCATGAATACATATGCCAAATATGAAATGCTGCTACATAGAAGAATGCCCAAGAACAAGTACAATGCAGTTTTAGATGATACACTTCTACTGGAAATGTACAATAATATAGATATGAAAATGTATGGCTCATAAAATGTCGGGAGTAAATATCTAAGCTCCCAAACACATTTTCAAGACAACCCTGGAAGGATTTCCTGAAATATACAAAAATACAAAAATGCCAGAATGCAGCCCTAGGGATGAATAGAAGCTGCTAATAAATAACTATATGAATATGGATGTAGATGATACATATAATGAATATATCTCCTCCAATGGATCCTTCGAGTGAAAGGCTGATCCTAACACTGAAGATCTCACCCTCCATATCAAGCACTGAACCCCCCACTGCAAATGCTCAATGAAATAACGCATTCAAAGAGGGATACTTTGTTGTAGATGATGGGAATATGTTGGCCTAGTGCCAATATGTGAAAGAAAGCTCAATAACCTCCCTTGTTGATCTTCCAAAGAAAATAATGCTTCCTCCTTTGAAAAACTAGCTCCAGAAGTGGGTTTCTCAACCCTCCACTGCAACACCCTACAACACAACACAATATTTTGTAGAAACTAAAATGTAGCTGAAGACTAAAGCTTGAAGTACTTAAGACTAAATGTGGAAAATGAAGTGAAATTCTCCCCCAAGAGGCCTCTAAATAAAGGAGATGGGATTCCCGCTCGGGAACACCCGGTGCTAAACAACACAACAATCTCAACTAAACAGCTGAAAAATGCAAAATAGTCATGCAGAACATAAAATCAATAATCAATCACATGCCTCAGTATAGCTGCCTTGCCCTCCTTATAAAAAAATATTAGCCTTCTTACCTTGGGTCCCACGCATTAAGGTTTCCACCATCATGGAATATTCCTACCACTAACACTGCGCTATCTCTATTGATGATCCATTCCATCCATACCAGCGCTGTTGACTTGGTCAAACTTAACCCTATCCACATGCATTAGCCCATGTTCACACATGAGGGTGCTTTATCGAGCTATAAAGATGATCCATTTTCATTTTAAGAGGGATTTTATGCCTATTAAAGACATTTATGGGCCTCCCTACCCATTTATTTATCTAACTAAATGATAAGAGAAAAATTAATATTCCAATTAGCTGCATGCTAATTTAGGAATATTAGATCTTTGGTCACTATACACAATGTATCAAGAAGGGAAGGAGGATTTGAATTCTCCTATAAAAGGCCACCAAGATATGAAAAACCTGAGAGCACATTGTTATGCTGGCCAGAATTTGCCCAAGAAATACCAGCAGTGTGTGATCTGGAGCTGAGATAGAGGGGACTCAGTTGCTGGCCATCCAACAAGTTCAGTCCACCATAGTAGAGAGAGGGATAATTTTCATTGAGGAAAGCTTGGAAGTAAAGAGATCCTTGAGTCGGGACTTAGAACCCAAGTTCTAAGGTCCCCTTGGCAAGTGGGTTAAATTTTCATCCTCATTTCCTACTAGCACTCAATAAGAGGGGTCGTAAGTGACACCGTTTGGATTATTGCAGTTGTTTGACTCTATTCAGAGCCTTTTTTTTTTTTTTACTTTTTTTTTAATTTTTATGTTTGAATATGCATGCTATTTCTCTATCTAGTATATTTATGTTCTAGCATGTTCCACTAACTTGCTTGACTCCACTTCTTTTTCTTCCCGTGACCAATAACTTAAGAGGGTAAAACACATCCCTTAAGTTGGTGTGATTTCGTACATGCATGCACCAAACACACTAACACTCGATTGGTGACTCCACTAATGTTTATTTCCAGGTTTATTTGGTTGCGCCTTTTTGCAGAGACCTCCATCTGTGCTGTGGAGTTAGGCTGAAATAGCCCCCTTTTTCTGCTTCAGTCCCTATTTCATTTTAAGTGACAAACTGAAGGAGAACAACTCCAAAAATGATTTTTGCAGGAATTTGCATGCTTTTCCCTCTCACAAACACACCCAGGGCATGCGATCAGAGCTGACCTGTGCGCAAACATCATGCCTGTTGCAGCCTTTCACGCGCAAAAGACAGAATGAGAAATTTCTTCCATATTTCTATCTTTTACTTCTTTTAAAGTTCTTGGCATCCCATAATAAATATTCCAGCATTGGTTGAGGTACCTCGTAGCTTACTAAAGCTCACTCTTAGCTGCTTTTTGTAGGCTTAGTGTCAGTTTTATTTCAAGTGGATTTTTTCAAAGTTCACACATAGTTTAAGTACGATGGAAAATTAACTTGCATTCCGAATAAAATTTATGCTTTTCAAATTTAGGTACCAACACACGTAGATAATTAGCCCAAGTAAGTGGCCCAAGACCATGCATGCTTAGCTAGTTTCTTTTTCTAGTGTAAAAGCCATTAGTTTAGTTCAATTTTTTCCCTAGGATTTCGGGACAGGGATTGACTTTTCGATAGAAGAGAAAGTAACCTATGCTACCTTTGCACCCTTCAGTGATCCTAGGAAAGCATATGAATTCCCTCTATTCACAGCTCACCATCTCCCTATAGTTGATCACATAGATTAACTAGGAAAAATAGAAAGTGGGCCATATTCACACATGTTTTTCTTTTGAGCAAGGAAAAATACAACATAGTTTAATAGGGGATTTTGAAAAGGATCATTGCATATCCATACGTTCAAACTATTTTCTTGTCCACTTTTTTCTCACACACATCCACACACTAAGAAAAGTAAAGACACATAAAACTAACTTAACAAAACTCACTAAATTCTCCCCACAAGGGCCACAAAATAATTTATAGTTTAAGTTAGGATAAAGGGGGTAGGCATCCAATAAGCCATCTTGATCGTTATTCATATTGAAACATAGAATTTGACTGTTTAGGGAGCTTTAAATCCACTTACCAGCCCATGGAAAATAAAACCCGAGCGTGGCAGAGACCCGTTTCAGAGGGGGTTTGGCTTAGGCACAGTGCGTGTGGTATCAATTGGGGCTACCTGACCCGGTTGATACTTAGTACTGCTAGCTGACTTACCAAGAAGCCCAAGACTCAAAAAATTACATGGGATGGTGGTACTTAGTGGCCAAAATTAGGGCATCCTTTCCCTATAGGTGATGGTGTAGGCAAGCACTAGATCCTCTACCCTTACCTTGGTGGATTTTCTTCGACTGACCGGGGGCATCACCAGCTCTTATGGGATGTTGTGCTAGCACTTGAAAGATATATTCTCAAGGCCCAGTTACATTTGAGTGTGTGAGGATGATTAGGTCTTATAGGATTTGAGTATCATACGCAAATTAAAAAAAAATCACATTTCTAGATTGATTGATCACATAGGATTAATTTAAAGGGAAAATTAATTTTATTTTCGCTTTGTTTTATGTATGCGGTCAGGATTTTTCTTTGATCATAAAATATATCCTCTAAAATATTTCCAAAGACAGGCCTAGTCGACACTAGAATGGACCCAATGGGACCTCGTTGATCTAGACATCTTTTGGACCTCCCCCCATTATCGGGAGGGGTTCCAGGTCTTTCGCCATTTATGTGTCAAAGACGGAACGTTGCCACCATTATTGGTTCATCCTTTATTGGGGCATCCTTAGTTTGGAACCGACCCAATTGGTCTCCCAACTCCACACCACATACCACTCTTCGCACAACCCCTAGGGGACAGAGGAGTGCTACCCATTAGGGAAGCCAGTCGAATACACAACAGGGTACGTCTCAGAGAAACCCTCTTCCTAACCAGAACTATGTGTCTTCACAAGTTGCAATGGCTTCAACCTCACAGTCACCTTTTTTAGCTTTATTGAATCTACCAGATTTAACCAAGCTAACGAATGACCCCATTGCACACAACCCTACATGGCCTCCCATGCCCATGAAGCTCCCTTTGGATATTCCAAATTTCGAATGAAATCAAGCAAAAGACCCAGGTAATCACATCATGACTTTCCACCTGTGGTGCTCATTGAACAGTATCATTTACGACACTATTCGATTGAGACTATTTCAATGCACTCTAATAGGAGTAGCAGCGAAATGGTATGTGGAGCAACCCTATGCTTCACATGGAACCTTTAACGCCCTCGCCACTACATTCCTAACATATTTTCAGTTACCATCCACCATGATTCTGGAATGGAATTACTGACACACTTTAGGCAAACCTCCGCCGTCCATATCTCGGACCATATCCACGAATGGTCATGACGTCGTAGCTTATGTAAATCCAAATTTGATGATTGGGTACTTTTATATATGTTCTTGAAAACTATCACTTCAGATATTTCAAAGGATTTGGCGTGAAAAAGGCCCATATTTGAAGAGGACGACATCAGCAAGGCCCAACTACTCGAGCTGATTTATATGCAGTCAGGATATATTTACAATATCCTGCCCAACGCCCCATGTCTACAAACATATAAATAATTTCCAGGCTCGTTGAACTCTGTAGATGGTCTAATAGGGTAATTGACCCAAAGTTACCTAGGTAGCAGCAATCAAAACCCCAGTTATACGTATGATTCTAACCAGAATGTACCACAACTCGGTTTTTAGTCATCATATGCCTCAACAAAATTTGATCAATAGGGTGTCATCGTATCACCATGGAGGACCCTATCCTTCGGCTCAGGGGACCCAGTACACAGACAGATATACTGATGGAAGAGATGCCCCCCAATATCTAGGTGCAAACCAGGGACTGCGTTATGCTTAGTCCCCAGCACAAGACTCGCCTATGTAGAATAATGCACAGGTGAACTTTGTGCAATCATCCCAAAACCAACCAGACCAATCATATAACCAAGAGAACTACCCTCCTAATGTGGTTAAGAAAAAAGGAAAAAAAAAGCCCAAAGGGAATCCTGGACAAGGGGGAAACAACTAGCAACGCCCGCCATGATATCAGTCTGGAGGAAACTCCAACCAAAATCAAAGCCAGGAGCCAAGCAACACCCAATGACAGAGCGAAAGGCCACCTCTTCGAACAAACCACTCTTGCTTGATCTGTGGTGAGTACGACCATTATACTCACCACAGTCTCGATATCCCTGAGTTGAAGAAGCTATAGAGTAATCGAGGACAAGGATGATCTTCCCAGAAGATAGTTGTGATGCAAGAACCTTTCCCCCACGAAGGGACGATTAAAACTTAGCAGCAAAATCCTGACAACTTCGGAAAAAACAGCCATGAAATGTACATGACTAGTGAAGAGATTTTTTTTCAAACACGGAATCACAATTACGAAACCCCACCAGACACCAACGCGTCAGGGGCTAGTACCAGTGCACCAACTGCACCTTTGACCATTTCAAATATGCCTATTGAACCATTGCCAAAGGTGGCAAAGGGACCAAATAGGCGAGCAGGAAACTACTCCAAAGCGGCCCATAATTATATCATCGTGGATGATCTAGCCCAATCTATCGCTACTATGTCAACTTTGGAAGTATTGCAGTCATGTCCAAAAAAACAGAAAGCCTTGATTTATGTGTTAGGTGCTATCGACCCTACCGATACGCGCTAAATGGCTTTTGACTTAGACAAATCCACCCCTAGGCTTCCTCCGATGGTCGCATTTCAGATACCAATGTCTATCCAAAATATCACCATTCACCAATGTTTCATTGATGAGGGTGCACCCACATGCATCATGTCAAAAAAAATTTGGCAAAAGTTAGGGTCTCCTAAACTAAAACCATCAGTCATCATGCTTAGAGCATATGACGGTCATCCTTCAACCCCCGTCGAACTCTACCAAAACATCTCGGTATGCTTAGACAGAAAGACGGTCCATATAGACATTGAAGTCTTGGATGCTCACTTGGAATATAATATACTCCTTGGTTGGAGTTATATGTATGCCATGTCAACTATATGCTCCTTCGTCTTCCGCATTATGGTGTTCCCCCATGAGGACTGCATCAATACTGTTGACCAATTAACTCATAGTGAGAAATGACCCCTAACAAACACTAATGTAATTATACCCTATGTAAATACATCCTCGGACACACTTTCACGGTACCAAGAATATGTCCCAAGCTAGTTCAAACCGTCGTCCGTCCTAGGCTCATTCCTAGGAGACCCCCCCATTATACCTGAGTCATCACCTGATGTCACAGGGGCTCTGGTATGCATGATGTCCAAATCAAGCACCGAAGCTAGTTAGGACATAGACACAAGCAGTAATGACACTGATTCCTCGACCACGGCAGCCTCTCTAGCCTACTCTGCTTCCCAAACCCCTTTCCTCTACCCCCTAGCTGGTTTTGTCTCCCAACAAGTTTTGGCAACAGTTGTGTTACCAAACATATCATTTTCAATACCTGTTTGGTATTTCATTTTCCCTACTAGAACAGGAGCCACACACATCACTGCCACATGGTTAAATCCCCCCACTCCAAAGAGGCCCCACCCATCAAAGAAATGGTCGAAACCATCCCTAAAAAGGAAATCACCATTGCAACACTGATTATTACAAATAAGAAAACCGAGAAGAGAGAAAAGAAGCTGGAAACTCCCTCCATAAAATGGGACTCACCAGTTTGTGACATATGCGATGTAATAGGGCACCCTACCCATATCTGCCCAGAGTTGAACGAATTGAAATCACTCCTCAGCTCTGAGGTAGACATCGCAACACCATGTTCCTGTAAAAAGGAACCTACCACCAAAGGTAAAGGAAAAGAATTGTGTACCAATCACACATGCAATATCTGCAACAATTATGGGCACTATACCCATCATTTCCCAGAGATCCCATGATATAGGGATGCATTACACACCATCGAGCGATCCTATCAAGAGGATCCCTCCACCCAATCTGCCAAAGATGAACCTCATATCATCCTGTATCTACAAGAGGAACGACGGGCACCAGAAAGACTCCCAGTCATGCCCCCTCTCGTTATACGTTGCACGATGTGCAATGAATGTGGTCACTTTCTTGAAGAATGTGCAGCCCTGGAACTCATGCACAGATGGTACCCTATATAACAGGTTTACTACGTTGGATTGTGGGAAGCACAATTCACATGTCCTTTATGCACCGATAATCACCTTCTAGAACATTGCCACTACATCCTCTGATTTCAATTAGCCCTCACTATTTTGTGCTCAGCTATAGTCTACCTCTCCCAAGAATATAACATGGACTCGGAATCCATGAACAGATCAACAACCCAAGAATATGTGATGAGCAGATCCATCCTATTTTTGTCAGCTGAAAAGCGACCAATTAGGGAAACCCTAGTTACCCCCAACCACTCTCTATAGAGAAGACCAACATGTGCATTATGCAAAATGCCTAATCATGTGGTCACCATTTTCCCTGATTTAGCAGCGTTATGACGCTGGTACCCCGCCAGACCTTAAACTGTGCACGACGGGAACCCAATATCTAGGCTTTTTTTCCCTATGTGTCAGGGCAATCACTGTGGAAAACGTTGTACCTATATCCCATGAGTATGTCCCCTCATTGATATGATTCATACAATAGAGAAAAAATGGGACAATGAGCTCAGAAGATTTACAAAGTACATCACCCCTAGGCCATCGACCCCACACCCGCACGGGCATGATGGGAAAAATAGGATGACACACCAACCAAGCATGACCCAGGCCAAAACTAGGATAACATGTGGACTATATGACCTAAATGACCATCGGATAAGTCAGTGCAAAGAACTAAATTCCATCAGAAGAAGTTTTCGCATAGTCTCTTCTCTTCCAAAGAGACTTCTCTCTAACCAAGAGAAGATTACACGTACCTATTTCTAGATTTTTTCAAAATTTCACCATATGATTAAATGTGCGCATCTCCCCAAGCTAAGAGTGGCAAGAGCAGTGTTAAATTAACACTACCCCAAAGAATTAGAAACACCCAAGCCAACAACACGGAAATGGAAGTAGAAGACCACCTCTTCTACAACAGATCCTTTCCAATCGTCCACATTAGGGACAAAGAGTAGTGTTGATTCCCATACAATCTACTAAGTTGGCATAGTGGTACCATCCACCATTTTCACTAGACAAGACCAAGAGCCAGAGGTATGCCCACTAATGGAAACATTCAGGCACCTCTGCACCAAGCACAATTTCCACCCACCAGAAATTGACCATCCTAGCAGGGAACCCAACCTTGCACTTACGCAAACTCCCATCATAGAGATTCTCCCCCCTCCGAACGCTGATGATGCAATACACCATATACGATTTGTATCTTCACATATCGGAAATAGGATTATAGCCACCCCCACGTCCCAGGATTTCCACCTTATTACTATCGCAAAAGGTCAAGGTACCTTGCATTTTTGCATTGATTTCTGTGAGATCCCGAATTTGCATGATGTCATCGAACTCCTCGATACCCAGCCTCTAGAATAGTGCCTAGTACAACTAGAGCTCATCGACAAAAGCCGATGACAGTCACTGCAACACAACGAGGACCATAAGAAAAGGATAAAAGCATCATTCAACCGTCACATCAACCCTCACTCATTCACCGAGGGAGAACTAGCCCTCTGCTATGATGTCGCAAAAGAATCTCTAGGGCCAGGAAAGTTCAAAACCTTGTAGAAAGGAACCTTCATTGTAAAACATTGCCTCCTCCAGGGGGCATAAATCTTGACGGAACCGAACGAGGCATGCCTCAACAACCCCATCAACGGCCTTTACCTCAAGAAGTTATACCCTTAAGGGCCAAGATGGCCCTGCCCTAGAGTGAATGTACACAAACCCTACCACTTCAAATTTTTGACCAAAATAATTATTATGAAATGCGTTCAAAGTGCCGCCATGGATTACCAACCCAAACCTTACTTCGGATTTGTTGATGGAGTATCAAGATGGTCTCAAATTTTAACAGTAGCTGCCTGGGTCATCTATCACCCTGAATGATCACCACTCTACACAAACAGTGTGTGAATCGGTTTAGCAACAAACAATCAGGCAGAATATGATGTCATCATCAGACTTATGAGCGATGCCCTCCATCAGGGCATACACCATATGCATGTCTACCTCGATTCCCAGTTAGTAGTGTCGTAGTTAAACCAAACATTTAAGATAGAAGATTCACATGTATTTAGAAAATATTTGCGTGCAAAAAGATTAAGCACACAATTTGACTATATTACATTTACACATGTACCAAGGAGTCAGAACCAAACAACTGATCGCATAGCTAAAAATATTCTAAACTGGAATGCATCTTGAATAAACCATCATACATAAAAAACCATAAACATAGATATCCATCAGCATAACATCATCCATAAACTGAAACAGATGACACAACATGTAGAGCCGCAAAAAATATCTCTCATATATATATCATGGTGTATATGTCTGAGAACAAAAAATAGTGTCGCTGACCCATCGGCCAGCCCAAAGATACACAAAAATTCATCAAAAATAGGGGAAGCATTCTCATAATGGGTGCTTTCCCTGTGTACAAGTAAACTCTAGGGCGGTGCTCCCCCAGGTGGGGCACCTGGACCCACAACTGCTCCCGGTACCACTACTGGAGCCGCCGTAAAAAATGAGACTACCAATCGACGTAAAATAGGTCGGTAGTCCCTTTCCCAGGCCATCACCGTCTCCAGCCAAACCTCCTCGAGGTTATCCAAAAAACCTCGAGAAGGCATTCACTAGGTCAAGCTGTCCACTTGACCCCAGGCATCCTCTATAACTTACACCCACGTAGTTAGCTCAGCATTGCGAGCCTCCACTGCATTAGCACATGCAGCCTCTGCATTGGCACGAGCTTGCTTGGTCGCAACCTTGGTAGTAGCCGAGCTATTTCCCTCTCCCGAACGTTCAACACCACCACCAGGTCCACCACCCTAAAGCTATGCAGCATCTCCTCCCGGCCCCCCAAGACCGTCCCAAGGCCTTCAAAGAGGATTGCGGCCGACCAATCGAGCCACAGGGCGACCTACCTAGCCAACATCTGTAAGAGTAACCAAAACTATGTCAGTGTCACCATCACAACACATAAGCACATATATACTCAAATAAATGCAGATAACATAAAACACTGTAATATTCCTTTTTTTGAAATATCACAATCTATTCCAGAGATTGACTGTAGGGGCATTTACTGGATATGTCACCTTATAGAAAGGATGATATCCAGAGGCTACCTGGCCCTCTACAGACTCTATCTATAGATCTTGTAATATTCCCCATATAGGAATTGCCCAAAGAATGGGGCTGCAAAGATGTATGAACATACAATGGATTCTCTGCGTTATTTATCTAAGCCTTCTTATGAAAAGAAGTAAATAGCCAACATATATGGTTATAGTAGCAAAAGGAATGCAATGACTTGAGGAATCAGTCATTCATCAAGATAATACAAGCCTCTCATTACATGCATGATAAACATGAAGAACACTGCAATATGGAACAAGACCTAGGCTATGACTACGTTGTTTATAGAGGCACTACTGTATAACATAGAATTATACAAGGATATAGCAATAGGAAGCTCAAATAAAGCGGGGGATCATGATCTCAACCCCTGAAAATACAATACATCAATCCTCTAGAAGGATTAGCTACAATACATGTAAAAAATGGAAAATACAATAATGCCGGAGTTGCTGGGCAGCAGCAACTCATAAAAAAAATATGAGGAGATGGTTGAATGTGATCTGCAATCTGAAATGGCCTCCTCCGATGGGAAATATGAAGTGAAATAATGATTCTTTTACCTAAGATCTCACCCTCCAAATGTCTGCTAATCCCCCACAACAAATGCTCTCCAAGAATAACGTTGTCTAAGAGAGGGACTGCGCTGCCAGTGATAGTAAGTGGTTGGCCTGGTGCCAAATATAGTGGAATAAGCTCATGAACCTCCTTTTCTGATCTCCCAAAGGGATGGAAGCTCCCTTCTCTGAAAAACAAGCCAAGGATGGTGTTGTAGAAAACCTCCCCAGCAACACCCAGCAACACTGCACAATATCCAGCTAAAAATGTGCTGATGATGAAGGATAATGCTTGAAATTAATGTTTGAATATGGGGAATAGAGTGCAATCCTCCAAGAGCTACTCAAGAAAGAGAGGAAATCCTAAATAGGAATTCCCTCAGCAATTCTTGCTAACCAGCAAGATGTTGCTGCAAGTCCACCGGACCAAAGATGAATAATACTCAAGATGATCTGCAATGGCTACCTTGCCCTCCTTTTAAACAATGTGAGATCCTCTCAATGGACCCCACTCATTAGGGTTTCCTTCCTCTAGAAGCTTCCCTCCTTATCCCACTACGTTGGCCTACAATGTGCTCTCCACCTCATGCTACTGCGCAGTTTGACTTGGTCAAACTTGACCTAGCCTTCTTGGAAAAGCCCCTTTTCACACATGGAGGTGTGAAATCCAGCTCTATAATTGATTCCCATTCATGCTAAGAGGATTTTTATTCTTTATTCATTAAATTAATGGGTCTCCTACCCATTTTATTTATCTCCTATGTGAAAATGGCAAAAATTAATATTCTACAAAATTTGGAATATTACAGTCCTCCCCTCTCAAAGATTGCTTGTCCTTAAGAAAGTACAAGGATAGACTAATTTATTTCCCCTTAATTTCCCTATAGCATCCATGCATGATAAAATTCTCAATGAAAAGGATTCCATATCATCAATCAAGTGTCCAAGTTGTCCCTCCAACATATGCAATCTAGCTTTTGGTGAACATCCCCAAATAGATGTCATGTAGAAACAAATATCCATGAAGGAAAAAATGGGCTATCTAAGGGCCTCCTTGAGGCATGATATCTGGTATAAAATGGGATTCATCATCCCCATATGAATCTCCCATCCCCAAGCAATCATCCATACAACATAAGTTGCCTCCCAACATGGCAACTCACAGAAATCTCCCTCCACCTTGAGCTCCAGAAATGAAGGTGGGCTGCAAATATGAATATGGAAAGCCTCATAGCTTGCCCCATGCTTTCCTCCCCTCAACTTATTATTATTGTGGAGTGTGTGTTGATCAAGGGCTGCAAATGTATTGCCTTCAAGTGGCAACATGAAGAGCAATCCTCCAAGGACCTCTCCTCCATCAATGAAAAACAAGCTGGACCAAGGTACTCCATCCATGATAAGTAGGACATGATCATCATAGAATACCCCAATGACATGTTTTATGTAGGTTATACCATGTGTAGCAAGGTACAAACAATGTCTCATAGGGCTACAATGCAATCTCATCCACTGTAGCTGCAGAAAATAACATGGCAAGTACTGTACAGAAAATATCACCTCTACTATTGAATAGTAAATAGATGAGTGAATCAGCAATACAAAATAAAATACATGCCCAGATAAATACAATGGATGGATATCATCATCAAACTCATGGCCCACCTCAATAAGGCAAATAAATGGCTGTGGTAGCCATGTCTCTCCCCATGTTCCCCTTAGAACATGCCATGAAAAAACTGTGGGAATCATCTTCCCTCAAGGACACACTAAATCCATGTGTCAATTTTGCGATCATGCTTCCAATAATATGGAAAATATCAGCAAATGGAAACATGCTCATCATCAAAATATAGGAAGTACTGATGGTTTCATATGGTGCTGGAAAGTACCAACAGTCTCCCAAGGGTGCATAACACAATTTTGCAAACTGCTGCTCAAGAAATGTACAAGGAAAAATGTTTTGAAATACAATGCTAATCATATGAACTAGCTGAACATGTGTAGAATGGAATTTTTTTTTCCCAAATCCATGTAAAATATGGTTTTCTCCATCATATGGTTTGGCCCAACTCTGCTCATGGAGCAACATGAAAAATCTTCCCCTTTGAGGAGCCATGCACTGCAACATAATGATAAGAGGATGCAAATAAACAAATTAAAATACAATTCTATTACCATATGTTGGAAGTAAAAGGATAGATGGATCCATGTGTGTGATCCTGCTCCCAAGTGACATCGTTGTGAGCTCATGCAAAAAGGCTCTTGCCCATGCCAATCTTTGTTCTTTGACATGCTCCTTGTCAAGAACACCTCGGGTGATGCTGCTGCAAATGTGAAGCTTTTCCCACGATGGAAATGCCTCCTGATCAATCCAAGATAAGTAGTAATCCCTTTGCACTATGAGAGTGCCCTCCTCTACTCCTGCAA